>JALBCR010003307.1:0-55222 GCA_030710515.1 Abscondita cerata | reverse complement strand
TTGCGATAAACGGTTTCAAATACACCGTTTCTATGGATTTTTGTTTACCGTTCTTTTCTTCTGGTTTCCACGCCTAAATTTAGTGACGTAAACCTGCACATAACGTTGTTTACTGTTTCAGCTTGTTTTTGACAAAAAAACTAGTACATACGAGCTTAATGTGCTTAAGATAACAAAGGCTCATTCATCTTTTTATTTTTCTTGAACAAGTTTTCTACCACAACATTTTTTTTTAAAAACTCGATATATATCACACAAAGTAAGTATTAAACTATTTTATATTCATGAGTTCAATAAAACTCTGTCTGATGCAGGCTAAATAAGAACAACTTTGACATTTGCTTGCTAACTTAAACAACAAACAATAACAATGACGTATGTTTTCTTTTATTGAATTGTGCAGTTTAATATATGTTAATAAAAGGATCTTCCTTCTTAAATTGTTTAAATTCATTTCACAAATAAGTCGATGCACCTAAAATATCTTTTACTCTGAGTTACATTAACTGTAATGGTACTAAGTAATGTTCTTAATTTGGATAAACTTTAAAATGTAATAAACAAGATTTAGAAGTCAATCAATTTTTGTTTGTTAAAAATATTTTGGATATTGTTTTAGTATTAATTTTGACGTTTATCGTAAACAGTTTTAGATATGTATCTGCAAACTGTTCTTTCAACATAATAGCTTCTTTTTTAGAATAACAATTTATTTAAATTGAACGGGATTGTAAAGAAATATAAATATTGTTTAATAATTTCGAATTTTTGTTGTAAATATTCAAATTTAATTGATCTTGTCCCCTTTCACGGTAAAATCCTTTGACGTCAGTATAAATTCTAGCAGTATTATAAGTGCTACAATAATATTCAACAAAATGCCAGAAATAGAATTGCAATAGTTAATTCGCATTTCGCTTTCAGTTTTAATATCCAATACATAAACGCTCTATAATAAACAACCAGACCACTCTATATAAATGCATCTTTTTTTTTTTAATGTGTGTTAAATTAAGTTAGATCAATTCCACCCCCAACAATATAATGATAAAGTTTATTTTATTAAATAAATATTTAATTTAAATGTTGATTTCAATTAAAATAACAGTTAATTTTCCGTGAATAATTTTTGGTAGTTAATGCCAGTGAGTTTAAACGAAAATAATTTACTAAATAAATATTAGTGACAGATATTAGCGTGAGGGATTTTAAAGGTTGCGGTTGTCGTTGAACTGATAGAATTTATGTATACATTATGATATATTTACGTTTCTGTAATGTGAAAGTCTAAAGAGTTTATATTTTATTTTAACGTTTCAAAATACATAACCACGTCGGTTAAGTTGCCACCCCCATTTTGTGCAAACCATTGATTATTTAGCACTAATTTGTCAAAATCAAACAACTAATTTGTACCCACGATGGTTACTCCATAATCTAAGTAATTAGTTAATAAACAAATTTCCGTTATTTATAATTTCGGCACGCAGTTTAACGGTTTCAACAAAACCTTCATACAGTTGGACACTCTTATCTATCTAATTTAGAACTAGTTTGTACCCACGATGATTTATTTATAATGACAATCCCTTTCCTTTACAAGTAGTTACACATTCAATATTAAATTAATTATAAATAAATTTTAAATAAAAGGTTTACGTTATTAAAGGAAAACTTTATGGTTGTATTAGATGATGCAATTTTTCGTGCAATTATTGCAGCTATTTCTTCCTGCAAAGAAATTGCACAAAATTGCATCGTGTATTATAAAATTGCATATGCAAGTTATTGCTGCAATTATTGCGCATGCCATTTTCGTTTTAGAACATGTGCTATTTTTGGAGCAATTTTTTGGTAACATTTCATTTCTACCAACTTTATGTTTAAGGACCTACTTTACTACTACAATAGTCTTCTAATATCAGGTTAATTTATTGAATTAATTAACTAATTCATTGAAAATATCTAATTCAAAAATTATTATCAAACTGCATCATCGTTAATCATTGCCTCTAGTGTGGTTGCCATAGAAAAAAAGAGGCAAAGAAGACAACAACGCTGTTGGGTTAGACAATGGCTGGCTAATGGCTAATATAAACATTCTCTCTTCTTGAAGTTAGATACTTTAGGACTGTCGATTGTCGCCAACATAAACAATGTTAATGCTTATATTGGCAACACTAAAATTCATGCAATAAATTGGGCAGTGTAATCACCGACTTTTATCGCAATAATTACTGCAATTATTGCACAAAAAATTGCATTGTCTAATACGGTCTTTAGCAGAGTTTTGTTAAAAAAAGTTTTTGTTGCAGAGATCTATTATCTTTTCTAAAAAAAACAAACAGAAACGTTTTATTCAAATAAGTTACAAAACACTACCTACAGATACAGCCATTTCACCAGTGGCGGCTCGTGGTCAATCATACTGGGAGGTCAAAAATTAATTTAAAAAATAGGCATACTTTAAAAATATAAATAACTCAAATGCACAGCAAAATTTTATACAATCTACAATTTTGTTCAAAATATAGCGATTTTTTCAAAACATTCTCATTAAAATCTCTAAGGGATTTTTTCTATAAGCATTGTCTAGCTGTGTACGAATATCAACATTTCCTACGGTTGCAAAATTTACCGAGCATTTCATGTGTTCTGCAGACGAAGCATGTTTTTTTATTTCCTCTTTTAAATGTTTTAAATCTCTTACACCGGATTTGCACTATAGCGAGTCTGACGAGTCTTTAGAAAATAATAAACAAACAAAACAGTAAAATACATTTGATACTTCACAACCACATATCCAGTTAGCTAAATCGTACATTACCTTGCGAAAGTTTCGATGAACATCTTTATTTTTGTCTTTGCTAGTTTGTCGTAAACTTAGTTCTGGCAAAGGACGACCATTTGCCTTGAACTCAACTAATTTTGTAAAATTAAGTTTGTTAGCACTTTTAGTTGTTTAATTTTCTGCACTACTGACATTTTCTATTATAGCGCATGCACACGCGAATCAAAAATAGTATTTTTACAAAACAACACAGAACAGTAAAACATATCAAAATAAATTCTTAAACTGATTTAAAACACGCAAAAATAGAATCAAAAATCGAGCGTAGTTGTACACCCTATACGAAGTCAACGTAAACTGCGGGATCCGGCTCATGACCCAAAGTTGATTATTGTTTCAGACGTTTGCGTTTATTCGGGCGCTGCACGTTTTTCAAGTTTTTCCGGGTAGATCTAATTCAATGAGGCCAATTCGCACCGTCAGCCCAAGGTTGAAGAGGATGAATTACGAACGACGGCCGATAAATTTTATGTTATTGTACTTGCGACTTAATTACCTATTTTAATAAAACACGTAATAATGAATATTTTTATATATTGTCAAATTTTGGGAGGTCATTGACCAAATGACCATATGGACAAGCCGCCACTGCATTTCACCCACGCATTACGATCTTTAAAATAAATCATCGACTTTATAGTATTAACTTCTCCAAGAGCAGTTCAGTTATGTTGCGTGGAATTTTATTATAAATTGTGATATATTTACCCAAAAACGAGCGACCGGTTTTTTGCAACCTGAATCTTGGAACAACAAGTTTATTGTTGTTTTTTGTATTGAATTTATGCACATTACTATTTTTGTCAAAAGTTTCAAAATATTTCCTTATCCTTAAATAGTTCTCGGAGGCAATTTCCAGCACATAAGTTGTATAGGGCGCGCACTGCTCTTTTTTGTAGAATATATACATTATCAATATTATAAGCCCCACAACAATAATCCGTAGGTCATTACACTATGAAAATAAATAAAATAAACTAATATTGCTGATTCAACAATAGTCATAAGTCTTATTTTCATTACGGCAAACGCGGCGGAACTAGGTCTACTTGACCTTGAGAGAATCAATACGGGGATCCCATTGAAGTCCTGAATCTAAAAGAAATGTTGTGAAATGTACCAGTTCAACGGTTTCACTATTTATATTTAAAGATAAGTTAAGTTTTAAATTATTAACAGTAAACCAATAAACTACCTTAGAAAGAGTATTGGTTACATTGTCCAGAACACATGTTGCCTCTGTCAACCTTAAATACTAATGATGTATTATCAGCAAATATTACTATCTCACACAAATTTTGGTAAACTTAGAGAGGTCGTTAACGTAAATAAAGAAAATAATTGACCCAATATCAAACCCTGGGGCACGCCCATAGTGATGGGGCAATTGAACACTCAGCTTCGCCAATAACAACTTTCTGAAATCTATTAGAGGAGGTATGATTGCAAGAGGCCTAATGAATTTTCCGAAATCCCATAATATTCCAGTTTTTTCAATAAATGACGTAGCCAAATCCCTTTGATAGATCACAAAAAATATCAATAGCATCCAAGGCTATTCGATAAACTTAGGTTCATTGGTACTAGATTTTTGTTTATATAATTCACATAACTTAATTCGACTTTTATGAAAGCCAGGAGGTGGCCCAGTCACTAAATTTATTTTTAGGATATTTACATTTAACAGTTTTCTGCTTGAATGTTTTATCAAATTCCTCTCTAATAAAGTTAACAAGTTAAACAACCAGGTGTGAGAGCAATAATATTTTTAAATTTCTCTACATAGTATATTGCGTGAAGATGAAACATGATGGTGTTTAAGAGCAGCTAGTTGTCCGCTATGATCTGAATTAATACAAATTATTATAGATTTGTCAAGGACTGTAGAAGTGCAAAAAATATTATCTAAGCAAGTCGCTGAAGTGGGCGTGACTCTAGTAAGTTCAGGAAAAATATGCGTTAGATCAAATGACTTAATATATTCAGAAATCTAGTTAATGGAGATCCCTATAATATATTAAGATTAAAATCACCACATATAACAACCTCCTTATTACGTTTACAAACTAATTTTAATACTGGACTCAAATATGGTATAGTTCCCATATAGGGGTCGGTATGCACATATTGTTATCATTCGCTCAAGGTCTATGCATGACAATATTTCGTTCACTAGAATAACACGCTCTTTACATTTCAAATTGTTATGTAAAATTATTAGTGATCCTTCTCGAATAGCTGATATTCTAGTAAACGAACTTACATTCAATCCTGATATCAATTCATAATCTTAATCACTAACACATAATATGTCACCATTCTTATCTTTGCCAGAAAAGTTTGAATATTTTGGTGGATAATAGCTAAATAGTCAGGTTTTCCCTTAGTCATCACAATGCTAGAGGGTTTCTCTAGTGTCTTGCAATTTAATTTAGATTAATAAAAATACAAATTTCAAAGTCAATTTTTCAAGTCAAAGATTTTCAATGTCAATATTATCCTGCTCAATAAAAGCAGTAGTGACCGACAAGTTCTTGGCTAAGTGTTATATTCTATTTTAATATTATTATTTAATGGGGATCGGAACCATTGGTTTGCAAATTTATAGATTTTCCATTTGAAATTACTGATACTGATAATAATCAAAGAAAAGGAGTTTATAAGTTTAGGCTACAATTTTTATTCAAGTACTTTCACGATAAAAAATAATAAGGTCAAATTTGAAATCAAACTTTAAAGCTTTACAGAAAAATCTAAAAACTACATAACGTGGAGATTGTTTTGGGTTAATGGAACAATGATTCATTTTAACATTTTCTTAGTTTAAACTATGGAATTTAATTCAATGTTAATATTAGAAATACGTTATTAATCACCAGTTTTTCTCAGAACGAACACAACAGCGATAAATATTCTTTAGAAATAAAAAATTAATTTGTTTGACTTAAATTAAAATAAACGGCTTTTAGATGTTTTTTGTAAACATAATCACCTACAATTTCATTCTCAATAATACTTCTTAATTTATTATTTTTTTATTTGCCAATAGTTAATGTTTTGCATTAAGTACAATATCAACATGTATTTTTTAAATTTTGTAAATATTGTCAACGATTGACGTAAGCAAAAGTACAGTGATAAACTTCACAATTAAAATTTTAAATTAACCATAATTTATTTACACACGTTTCCATCATGATGTATATTAATTTGCTAATTAGTTTCTTTGCCTTTTAATTTAATCACGATCGTAATTTATCTTTGACAAACAATATGAAAATGGTACACAAAGAAATTAGTGTTTAAGTCGCCTGTTTTATAGGTCAAGTACCGTTGATGTGGACGTTACTGTTTATTGACCACTTTTTTATTAGTAGACACTTAACGTTATTATTATTTATCATTCGATGTAACCATATTCAAGTACGTACTACGTGTCATGGTGCAACTAAATTTTTGAATTGTAGTGATAATTAATTATTTAATTTAACATCTTAATCGCGTAAAATGCTGTGACGCACGATTTAATAGCAATAACTACCAACATCTTCATTAATCAAATGCTTATGTTTAATGCCGACTAATAAATACCTCTTGTTGACGTGATTTTAATTTCACCGGCTTTAATTATTTGCCAAATTTATCAAGTGGATTATAAATTAATCAAAAATCATTTCTATTTTAGGTCAACCCGCTTTTCCGTTGACTGCATCGCATTATTATACCGTAGTAAGCCTTATCTGAATCAGGGCGATACATCCAAATGACTTATTAAATGTTTCAACGATGGATATATGACATGCCATAATTTGTTCAAGACGGTAATTTTTTGCACCCCTGCGGATGCAATACACATTAATGCAAGCTTTAATTAAAAGCTTGAAAAAATTACATTAATCTTGTCTTAAAATTGTTTTAATTGGAAAGTGTCACAGAAGCATTTCCACAAATGGATCTAATTAAAATTTTTAAAACGGCATTTTTTAAAAAGATTTATTTATTAATAAAACTATGTAACCAGTGCGGTATTCACAAACTTAACATTTAACCTGGGTAACTTTTCTGCATAACTATAAAAAGCGGTTCGAAAGATACCATCTTAACAATTTCTCTGCGTCTTTATTTACCGAAATTTTATTTGACAAAATTCGCCATTCATCAATGATAAAATTTCAAACTACTCTTTCATAATTACAGAACAATTCCAAAAAACGAATAAGAAGAAGCGTTATGCTTTGAAACATAAGTTAAAAACGTAGTCGACTCCTAAAAGGTGATCCTGGATAAGCGCCTTTGAGCAAGATAAAGTAGAAAAGATATACATAAAAAGTCGACCTAAATTTAATTTATTATTTTTAAAATATTGTTTTATTTTTAAAAACGTGCATTGTTTAACTTGAAACGTAACAGTTGCGTATTAAAAGGACATTTTAAAATATGTTTCTTCATAGCAACTATGCAGATAAACAATAGTTCTAGTCGTTGAAATTCAAATTGAAACGCGGCCAAAACCATTAAAAGAATTTTATCATTGTTTGTTTAAAAAATTCTGCTCTACATATAACTACAACTTATACAATAATCAATAGCAAAAAGTAGTAATAAATAATACTTACATGTCAAAATCTTTTTCATAATTCCAAAAGAAATTGTTATAATTGGATTCACTAGTTTTTGATTAAATTTGTGTGCGCAAATGTCTGCGTTTACTTTTTCGTTTTATAAATGCTAATTGCATTTTATTGTACAGTCAATAAAAAACTAAGATATTGCATACGTATACGTGTGTATTATGGTAGCATCAAAAGTCGTAAAATTTTACGCTAAAGTTTCTTATTGAATTACAGCAATTATATTACTTTATATTTTTATGTTCGTTCTAATGTACAATTTATCAACAAAAATATTTAAACGATGAAAGTGAAAAGTTTTGTTTAAAAAAATTATTAGTTTAATTTATTGTTTTATTTGCCTCGAGTATAAAATAAGTAGACTGTAAATGTATATTTATTGCATGTTTTGTTAAAATCTGCAACACAAGATCGAGGGCACGCAAGGAAATTTTTAAATAACGACATTTTTATGCATCTAACATATTATAAGCTCATATGAAAAATTGTAAGTATTCAGACAAAAAAGCATTGTTATAATATATTGCTTTAGATCAAAATCTGTGACGACGGAAAGTTTACAACCAACGTTCCATTCGTGAAAAAGACTAACATAATGAAGGATCATCAACAACGGATACCTTCTATCCGTAATAGAAAATAAAATGTCAAAAATTGCACGAAAATAAAAACGCGTCTTTCGCTCATTAAGACAAGTTAGAAAAATTGCTCTACAAAATTTGGAATTTACATCCCACAAAGAAGATCTGATAATAAACCATAACCAACACATTAAATGAGTTAATAAATATACACACTTAGGTAGGTACTGCGCTAAATAATCAGTGGGATCATTCACAAGAAATTAGATGTCGTATAGAGAAGGCAAGAACAAAATGGTATCAATTTTTAAAAATAGATCTCTGACTATTACGTCCAAAATAAAACTCCTTCGCTGCTATTTATTTTCGTTTTACTCTTGGAGTAGAGTTTGGGCCTTAATCGATACCACCACCAAAAACTAACAGCATTTGAAATGTGACTGTACCGCAGTATCGTCAGAATATCGTGGGTAGACCATGTGACCAACAAAGAAGTTTTTTGTAGAATGTTTTGTAGAAATACCTAAGCCATGTAATGCACAATGAAAAAGATATGGTAATGATATTTAATACTAAATTAAGAGAATTATTTTTTAACCAATAAGCAGACAACACACGCCAATAATATAAATCTGCATATTTCATCATTTTAGAACAACAATGCTAACTAAAGAGCGATATCATAGTAACTCATTGCTGATACAAGCTCAGCAAGCATCTTCCCTACTTTTCATTTATTAGTTATGAACAGATGATTATGATTATAACGGCGAAAGTAACAGACGTGATTTCTAAGTGCTGCATTAGAAGATCAATTTAACTGGCACGTGTTATAAAGAAAAACTAAAATAAAGAAGTGAAGTGTGAAATAGGTATTTA
The DNA here is from genome assembly GCA_030710515.1 of Abscondita cerata. Lineage (NCBI taxonomy): Eukaryota > Metazoa > Arthropoda > Insecta > Coleoptera > Lampyridae > Abscondita > Abscondita cerata. Next base: position 46,280 of record JALBCR010003307.1, on the reverse strand, counting down.
AACAAGTCACTATACGGAAAGTAAAAGTATTACATCTCTAATATTTACGTATTATATACAGTGCTTTAATTTAAACAAAGTATTAACTGCAAAAGTATAAAGACCTTGTTAAATTCATTATCAGCCAAATGATTATTATTGTGCGCGTACACAAGTATTGCGTCTAAAGAATTAAAGATAACACAAAACAAAATTATTTAAAAGTTTAACAGTATTAACACTAAATGAATTTCAAACAAACAGGCTGTAATGAACGTAGAACGAATAGTACGCCATCAATAAAGGAATATATCAAAAGAAAACGAGTACAAGAAACAGAAGAGGAATCTACTCAACTTAAAGAGCAATTACTTGAAGCAACTGTAAAAAGAAATCAAGAAACACAAAGAACACCTACAAAACATTGTACAGAATTAAAAGACAAGAAAGGTAATAGCAACACTGAGGAGAAAAAAGCGGGAAAGGACAAAATGGGAAGTACTGAAGAGAATTACTAATTCAAATAAGAAATGAACTTAAACAAAGAATTCAGAATAATAAAGAGGAACTAAAAGAGGGTTTAAAAAGAACCAAGAAGAAATGAAACTTATACAAGAGGAATACAAAAGAAAAGAACAGAAATGGGAAAAGAAAGAAAAGAACTAAAAAAAAGAGTTAAAATACTAGAATGTAAATGGGAAAAACGAGAGATAGAAAATAAAAAGTTAAATACAGTCATTAAAGGATTAAATGTCGAAGATCAGCAGCTAACCAATAGTGTAGAAATGTTTCTGAACGACAAAATAGGAGCAGCAGTAACAATCACAAATGCATACAAAGTGGGAAAAGTTGAAAATAGGAAAATAATAATAGCGAAGGTACTGAAATGGGAACAAAAGAGAGACATTATGATAAAGAAAAAGCTTTAAAAGGTACTAATATAATTATAGAAAATGAACTTACACAAAAGGAAAAAGAAATACAAAATGAAATACAGACAATTGCGAGTCAAGAAAGAAATGAAGGTAAAAAGGTTCTCGTTGGTTTTCAGAAACTTACAATTGACAACCAAGAATACAAATGGACGAATCGTCGGCAAAAAACTAATCAAACAAAACAATCAAGAAGACAATGGAAAGGAAGCGGTGACAAATGTAAACAAAGCAAATATCCAGGCATTAAAAAAAAACTGAATCGGTGATAGTAAAAATTGTGTCATATAATGTGCATGGACTTGCTGGAAAACTAGGTAACATAGATTTCACTAACTATATAAATGAATTTGAAATATTTGCATTGCATGAAACATTTATAGAAAAAGACAAATGTATTATTAATGACAAAATGTTCCCGAATTATAAATTATTTTGGATACCGGCAACAAGAAATGTAAATATTGGTAGAGCAATAGGGGTAGTTTACTAGGTATTAAAAATAATAGTGCTACAAAGGCAAATTTTTAAATAATAGATAACCGTGTATTAATCAAAATATATGTAAGTAAAACTAAAATTTATATAGTACCAGTTTATTTAAATTACAAAGAATGAGAACGAGATTTTAAAATAATATATTCATTTGTAGAACATCAACACTTAAATTTGGTGGTTGTTGGTGATTTTAACAGCAGAATTGGAGAACTTCAGAAATTACCCGAAGAAATGCCAATACAGAGTAGCTACATAATTGAACTGCACAAAAGATTATCAAAAGGTAAAGTAGACAATAGAAGAGGAAATCAATTTGTAGACATGTGCAATTGTTTTACTCTCATCATATTAAACGGTAGATCTAAGAATGATGTACATGGTGAATTTACATTTGTTTCGGTGACAGGTAACTCAGTAATAGACTTGTGTTGTGTATCCCAACAAATCATTGGCATATTAAAGAATTTCCGTGTTGAGACCCAATTATGGTCAGATCATATGCCTATTGTTATAAATTTAAGTACAGGAACGGAAAAGATTATAGTAAATACTATTCCATTAATGCCAATGTTACGTTGGAACAAAGTGAACAAAATCAGTTACTGTGAAGTATTCAAAGAGAATCTGAAATGCGCAATGAACCAAATAACAGAATTTAATAATAATGAGTTAGTGTTACATAATCTACAACAAGTAATTCAATCAACTATGAATAGTAAACATAAATCAAATAATTACAAGAATTTTACGCAAAAATTGTTCGACAATGAATGCAAGGGGCAGAACAGATGCATACTTCAAAAACAATAAGATACACAAAGACCAGTGCAAAAGAAAAACAATCAGCTATTATGAAACAGCAGTAGACAATATAAACAAATCAACAAACGCATGCGATTTCTGGAGGATGATCAGAACAATTACGACGTTTAAATCGGTCATTGGTAATATACATCAAGAAGATTTAGTTAGATAATTCAAGGACCTGTATAGTCCGCTGTCGGAATTAATACGAATTAGTTATGCAGAACCGTCAAAAATGAAAGTGTACAACAGCACAAAAGTGCAACTTGCAGACCTATCATGTGTTATGGTACACAAGTATGGGGTGGAATTATATATAAGGGTGGAAAAACTACAAAGTTCTTCATGAAAAAATTATTTAATATATCCCAATTCACATCGACGCATGTTGTTTATATGGAAACTAAAACTCTACCAGTTTACTGCTACTCACTGCGACTGCATTATAACTACATATTGAAGGTATTACATAGTATGTCAGAACAAAGGTATCCTAAAATAGTAGCTGAAAAGTAGAAAAACATTTTTGGTTTAAAAAAATAGAAAATTTAGCAAATAAATTTAATTTACCATTTATATTTAATTTACAAAATATTACACAATGGAAAGATCATTTTTGAAAAAAATATGTAGTGAAGTAGACAAATCAGAGTACTGTAGAATTTTAATAAAAGTATCAAAATCTACAATTCCTTATTACAAAGAACTAAATCATGATTTGAAAGGAGACACATATATTAATGATACATACGCATTTCAAAATGTTAAATGAAGAAGACTCAAGACTATGCACTTTATGTAACAAAAAGAAGTAGAGGATGTGTTTTATTTGTTGGTGTATGTCTTATATTTAAAGATATAAAATTAAGTTTTTTAGTAAAAAGAATTAGATAAGAGTGAATTCATAAAACAGTTGAACGGAGTTTTCGATATCAACTTGTGACAGAGTATAATGGTTAAACAAATTTAGGGTTTCTTTTCGTTGTATAATATTTGTTTGATTTTTTCCTTTTTTCTTTTTGTTTATGAATATTGTAACTCTACCAGACGGTCACTGACCATGGTATTTCTTATTATATTATATTATTATCAAATTAGTTATGAACAGTTCAGTCACCCATTACAGTAGTTATATGATACCGTTTCTGGAGCACTTTTGGCGGGAAATTTGAATGTTCGGTTGTCGTTGGGTTCGTTCGGCAAGGTTTGTAGCAAGGCAAGATGGCGGTGTTGATGCTCGGTCATCGTCGGTAATTTTCGGTTCGTGAGTAGAGGCAAGATGGTGACGTGGGTGCGGTCGGCAAATATATATTTAAAAACAGAACCAGAAATTATTACGTTTACTCTCTAACGCTATTTTCTACTACACAAGACATAATAAAACCTGGACGATGATATAAAACCTCCATTAAGCATAATACATTTTGAGAATTAATATTCCATTCACTGTTTACAGGTTTTCATATACGTCATAAACACCATCGCCTTTGTTTAAGATACACTTTTTATAACCACGTGTTAAACGTATTGTTTTTATAAAAACAATTGTTACTACACTCGCCCAACCTGATAAATCGGGATGATATTCCGTACTGTAGCTTATTTTCACATTTCAACAGGACCGTCATTGACATTTACAAGCTCTTATCGATACTCCTCGCTAACCGGGTTGTAGAAAAAGTTATTCATCAGATGGGATTTGTTAGCAAGATCATACGCTGTAGGAAATGACCATGACGATGACGATGACAAATTCAGTGATACAGTTTGGGAGCAGCCCTCGGGATTTAATATATCCATAGATTTTTCCGGTTCAACACTACAAAATCCTATTGTCGTAGACACAGAATTCAAACCTAACAGATTTCGATTTAGAAAGCGGAGAACACTTGAAATTTTCTTATGCAAGTAAGACGAAATCACTGATAGCAACAATGTAGCTTTCTTTCTGTGCTGACAACCGGCCGGTTTTAAATAATAAACCATACAGATGAAATTACACAACTTATATGGTTACTAAGAACGCCGCCATCTTGACTTACGACCCTTACCGAACGTAGTCGCCATCTAGCCCTACTCACAAACCGAACATTGCCGACGATGACCGAGAATTAACGCCGCCATCTTACCTTACTCACAAACCTTGCCGAACAGGCCCGACGACAACCAAGCATTTCAATTTCCCGCCAAAAGTGCTCTAGAAACGGTATTGTATAACTACTCATTACTTTTTATTTGTTTCTGAATACTGTTTAATAAGGTTAGAGAGTTATAAGTAACGCATGAGTGTCAGTGGGTTTTAGAACGCTGCAAGTGTTCACCCGCCCATCAACCATTTCTCATTAAAAAAATATCATTATTATATACAAAGTAGTGCCTTTGAAAACTTCTGCCCTCTTTTTTATATGACAAAATGGTTTTGGTATCAAAACGCAGCAAAAATTATTGCGTATAGCGCTCGCTATCAGAAATTAGCTGAATTACAGGGTCTTTTAAAAGTCATCAATAAAAATTAGTAATTTTTGATGTTTATTTATTGTAACCTTCCTATTCAATTTAGTTCTAATATCATTCGGATCTGTTTCTTGAGAATAAATCTTTTATTTGCTTATTAATGACTTTCTTTTCAGCCTTATTGTCAAAACGTAGGAATGTTGATTGTTCAGGCAACTCAATACCATTTTCTTTCATTATCAAAACTTACTTTTATTTTTATTGACAAATTTTTGAAAACAACGTGAAGTTCAGCTGACTCCTAATAGCAACAGCTATACGGACTAATTTTAGCTTCATTTTGATACCGAAACCATTAACCTATGACCCGTTTACAAAGGGACCACCCTATATTACTTTACACTTTTGATGGTTCGGTTATTTTTAAATTTATTTCTTTGTCGACAGTTCGTTTGGTTTATTAATTCAATTTCTAAAGGAAGTTGATGTAGTCATTTTTAAATTAGAATCTCTTTTGAATTTAATTTCCATAGCTTTATCTGAAAGTGAGATTATTTGTTCTAACCAAGTTGATTCTCGTACCGCTGTAAGTTTGGTATGATCCTCATTTTAGTTTTGTCTTATTTACACAAAAATATAGTGAATTGATATAACAGTGATCCCGCACTTTTCTGTTAACGGATGTCCAGCCACATTAATTCCTATGTATTGGAAACCAAATTAGGAATTGAAACAGTAACATGAGTGTGGAACTGCAACATTTTTGTTGTTAATATCTTGGTACTTGGCACACTTCTGAAGTATTACGCCAACTACTTTCGTTCTAAAAAAACTTGAATTAATGCAAATAAAAGATGTATTTTAATGATGAGTTTTTTTTCTTTATTGTTTTGATACATTACATTTTCGGTTGGCATTTTGGTAACTTGAAATTGAAGTTAAATCTTCCAATGTGTGCTTATACCGTAATGTAATTATTGAAGTTAGAAAATCTTGGAAGTCGAATACAGGTATCACGTATAAATTTGATTGTATTTATTTTTTTCTTGACCAAAATTTATAAATTATTATCTTCACATAAAAATCTCCCCCACTAACGGCATTTTAATAAGTGAGATAAGATAAGGGTTACTAAAAATAGGGTCAGCTGGATTAACTTGCCTGAAATAAATCGCCACTCTTTTGTCGATGCTAGATGATATCTTCTTCAGCCTACGTCATTTTGAATCCAGTATAGAGTAGTAATAAAGTTTTATAATCTTAATGCATCCCATCGGTTCCACCTTGCATTTGTAACTTTTTTTCTTGTTCTTATAGTTAGTAAAACAAGAACAGGTTTTATTTTTGGAAATGTTGTAGCTTTATTTAAGTCACGCTCCTAAAATTTTAAAAGAACGGGTTTAAATTTTCGTATTTTAATCACATTGCTACAATCTTAAACTGTTCTGAACAAGACATGTTGTTGAACCACTTATTTATGTTTTGGTAAGATTTTTCACTATATTCTTCATCTCAGTTTATACTGAATCACTGACTCTTGTAACCAGATCTTTAGTTCGACAAGGATTATGTTGACAAACTCAAAGCTTGTGCCACACCAGATGGGACATTAATTTTAATTTATTTAGAGGTACTCACAAAATTTTGGTGATCTTATCTCCCACTTGTGTTCTACATTACATTCTCAAATTTATGTTTGTTGTTGGTTTTTTTTAATGAAACAAACCGAATTTGCCTTATTTTGTACATAAAACGATTTGAACAACTTAGAGGTCTTACATTTGCGACTTTAGTTTTCTTTGAATTTTCGCAAAACTTTAGATTTTGTTCAAAATTTCAAAAAGTGTTTTCTTAGTGAACAAAGGAATGAAACTCTAAACTGCAGAGTCTATCTGTAACAAAAAGAAACCTCCAAAAACTGCACAAAAACTCGAACACGTGTTTGGTAGCTATTTGACATGAGCTAAGTGCTCTTTAAAATGAGTTTTAATAGGTCTTTTGGTTTTCCCTATATATACTTGGTTACAGCCTTTACATTTTATTTTACAGATTCCCGATTTATCACACATTTTTATTGATTTTTCGAATTGCCTAAAAGATTTTCCAAGGTGTTACTACTGGAAATTACTGTTTTATAGTCAATTTTGAAAATATTTTTGAGGATCTTTTGGGTATGTGGCATAATTTGGTAATTTGACATATTTCTATTTATTTTACTATTACTAGTTCCTAAGGTTGTAATGTTCATAATGTTTGACTTACGTTTATGTTTTCTAATTATGTTTGTGACAATTGATTCCTAAAACCTTAATATTTCGCAGTTTTTTTATCAAAATTTTGTTTTGACAATGGAAAATTTGATAAGCGGGTTTACTATAATTTTTTTAGGGTAATAAAACTAGTGCAAATTGATACAGAACTAAGATAAAAAAATGAGGTACAGCAATTTAAAATATTTGAAAATTACGCTTTTATACAAAATAAGTATGGCACATTAAAAAAATAAAGACTATTTAAATAATTCTGACTTTTATCTACTAATTTACAAAAACAATTCTAAAATTTCAAAAATATCAGTTTTCTGACCATTTTTCTGATGCTAAATGTTTAAAGAAACTACTCAAAAGCAACGCCGCAATTAATTTTAAAATAACAAAAATCTAATTTTATGCTGCCATCAAAACCAAACACTTTGTATAATATAAACAATTTCAAATATACAGCTTTTATATAAGTAAGTACAGCACTAAATATCGAGGCCGGCGTAATGGAAAACTTGTATAATTAATTATTATAAATCTGTGTCGCAAAAGTACTTACAATTCTTAAACTCTTTATATCAACTCAAGAATTAAGTTAACCACCCCTTTTCTACATTAAGTAAGCCGTCAACCAACCCAACTACATGAACACCGTCTTGACGGGATCTTACAAGCCCCATCTTGATGAAGACCTGCTGAGGAAGGGGTTGGGTAATTAGACTTCTCATTGTCGCAATTAAAAGTGAATTAGAAACCCATTAGGCTAACTACTTAAAATGACTACCTATGTTTTACCTTCTTTACTAACTCACAAATCTGGCGTGAAAATCTTTCTAGGCACACTTAAACTATTAATCAAAATAATTAAAATAAAATAAATAAAAAATAAAACTAATTATTAATAAGCAGGCAACAGTGATACCAGTTTATCACCTTTGGGATATCAACCAGTTTTATCCTTTGTTTTTCCTCTTTTTTGCTAGTTGACGTTTAATAATTTAGAATATACTTTGGTGGATCTGACAAACCATCAACAACACGTAACCCGATTTGATAGATAAGTTAACGTAGTTTTAATTAATTGTTTACACGATATGTTATTGAAAACTTCCATAATATACTTTGCTAGTGTTTAGCGCCATTATAATTTTGTGCACACGGGATCCCCGACAAATTGGTTACACGTTGGTTTTCGCCAGAATTTCATTGTTAAAGTATATTTTAAGTTGGTTATTAGGACATAATTATCAGAAACACTTTTGTAACTGCCGCATCTTTAATAATTGTTCACAACCTACCCACCAACATAGATTACGGGTAAGTGAGCCAAACAATTATAAATACTTCTCTAATACATTTGTCTACGGCAACAAACTGTAACAAGTTAGAGAAAATTCTATTTTAAGTCTGAGTCAAATTCAAATCTCTTTTGTTAAACGTATTTTGCTTCATCTCTGAAAGGAAAGTGATGGGGTGTTTGGACATTTTTGGAAATAAATGTCGATAACTCTAAAAGTATTTAATAAACTTAGTGTTGTTAAAAAGTTTTTTCGTAGAATATCAATTGTGATATGAGTGATGTGATTGCAGTTGCTTAACTAAAGAAAATAATTTTCTGAAAAATAATAAATGACCTTTTTAACGACCCTAAGTTTATTAAAATAGGTTAAGCCTTTTGAATTTATCGACATACATATCCGAAAATTTCCGCTATCTTTTTTCCTTTGAAAGATAGATCAAAAGCGTTACAGCCGCTCACTTCCTTTTATTTGCTAACCCTTTAGTAACACTATTACCAAACCTATTATAAAATTAACTAACAATGTGCGCGCTAAATTCGAATTCAAATATGTTTTTTTCGGTATGATAATTATTTTGTATTACTTATTTTGTAATAATACCTAATTCTAACTAAAATTATTCTGTTGTTTATGATCCCGGATTCAGCAGAAATAATTATGTACTTAGTATGTGGGTTCCTTAAATTTAAACAAAGTTTGAAAACTACTGCTCTAGAACTATAGTATTAAACTATAATTATAATTACATACGGTTCTTGGCCTTAGACTCCGTAAAGACTGCCAAAATTCTAAATTACTATGGATCTCACTTTCATCAAGAAGACTAAATTAAGAACTCAATTTATCAATGACAATAAAATTGTGTAACGGCATTTTTATTGAATTACATAAAAAAACAGAATTGTTGTTGTTTTAGAACCGTAACTGCTTTACTTATTTAATTGCTAACCCTATTCAGTATTAAAATTGCTTAGAAACAAAATGACCTGTAAAGGGTGTATTTCTATGTATTTGTAATAATTTATATCACAAAATACGATAGAAATATTAATAGCTACGTGTAGAAAATATTGATTTTCTGACGACGAAATTGATATTCCTTTAAAAGTACCTTTTCAAAATTCAAGATGACATGATGGAATTAGTTAAGAAAAATGCTTTGATGTATATAATTTATGTAATAAATATATAGTTTTTTTTTAAATAAATGTTGCTTAACTTAAATATTTTGTTTAGATATAAGTCTTTATCAATTACAAAATACAATCATGTATTCATTTACTTATATCGTAATAAAAATAATAGATAACAATAATATACTAGTTGTTCTATATTTGAAACTATTAGGACCATGTTTGTGGTAAAATTATCATTCAACTAGTTGTTATTATTATAGTCTACAGAGCTGAAAAATAAGGAAATTGAAGAGTGTTCGCCTACTGGCAAAAAAATTGTGCACATCGCTTTGGAATAATAATGTTGAAATGGAAGAAATAGTTTTGTCCAAAGCAGACGCCGATTTAAAACTTATTAACAATTTATTAAAAATTTACCTTGGGTTTAATTATTTATTTCTCTGTAAGTTTTAGAGAAAAAGTCATAAGACTTTTTTGTTCAGCGATAAATTTTCTACAAAATTGTATATTTTAAAATTGTACAATTTTAATTTATTATTAATTATAATAGAAAACTGCAAAAAAAAAATGTTTATCAAATTTTTAATCTCTCCCAGTTTTATATCTATTGGTGAACTTCAATAACAATACGTGCAATTAAATGAAATGATACGTGTCCCGTTTCAAAATAATAATTATTAGTTTTGTTATGATAATTTTTTAAAATAAAATTTTGAAGTCATATAGTTTGATACGAAATTATTTTACAGAAATATCTTTTGGCGAATTTAAGAATATAGTAATTATTCGTCATTTTCCATAAAAAACAATTATATTTTACAATTTTAGTCAGTTTGTTGAAAAAAATATTTTTGTTATAAACAATGAAAAAGTATTTAAAAAATGTAAATAAAAAAGATGTCATTTGTTTATTTAGGAGCCGAGATATAAAGAATTTATATTGATATTGTTTATATAGTAATTAGATAATATTGTGATCTAAAAAATTTGTACATTGTCTTTGATATATTAGCAACTAAGCTACAATAGTTTAAAAAGCTTAGGATTAGTAGTTTTTAAAAAAATAGCAATAATAGCTCTCGGCTGGTAGCGCAACGTGGTTTGGAGCACAGTTCTCAAGCGAGTCAGCGCACAGTTGGCGAGGCTCATTAAAACATCGTTTAATTTGCATTTTCTTAATTGACTTATTAATTTGAATGTGATGTTATTACTTAATTATAATATTTATTGTACAGATAAAAGGGTGTCCTCAAATAATTTGACCACCTTATAACGTGATAACGAATAAATATATTTGAATAAAACAAAACTATCTTTTATAGCTACCAATGTACGTTATATTAGTTGTTAGATTGCCCTGGCTTTAACTACCCTTAAAGAGACATAATCCTTCCCTTAAAATTTTAAATAGCATTCCCTATATTTTTTATACATTTTGATGCATGTATGTCTACGACTATGAAAATTTTTACAAAATCAAAATCGGTCATTAATTAGAGAGTGCTATTTAAAATTTTAAGGGAGGGGTTGTCTCTTTAAAGGTAGTTAAAGTAGAGTAATTTGAACAGTCAATATTAACGTGCATTGACAGCTATAAAGAATACTTTTATTATATTCAAATATATTTATTCGTTATCATGTTATAGGTGGTCAATCAGTTTGGGACACCCGGTATATAGACTGTCCTTGGTGTTTCTGTTTTATTTTCATCTGGTTTGGTTGTACCAATCGCTTTCTCCTAGACCTTTTTCTTCTACCTGTGCCTATTTTTTCTTCCATTCGATCCTAGGTGTACCTCTTTTCTTTCTTTTGGAACGTTATTCATTCCTATTTCTACTATGTTTGTTTCACGTTCATTTTTTTCTCTTACGACTTTGTTTCTTGAATTTGCGATATCTTAGCCTTCAGAAATCGATTTCTAGAGATGACAGTCTGTCTTGTATATTTTATTTATTACTCAAACTTCGGCACCGTAAGTGACACAGCTTTCAAAAATCGACGAGTAAATTTTTTTCTTTTATATTGCTATTCCATAGCACAAGATGTAGTCTTATTATTATTATTAATATTGACCAATTTTTCTTTGGATGTCTATCTCGTCTTTGCCATTTTGTGCTATTACTCTTAAGTATTTATATGTTAGAGTCTAATGGCCGTTTGCACCGACACGACTTAAAGTTAAGCAGTGCTTAAAAACAATTGTTGCTATAGTTTTAACAATTGTATCTAAGTTTTTAAGCAATGCTTAAGTTTAAGTTGTGTCGGTGCAATCGGCCATAAGTCTCTACCTGCTCCTCAGATAACAATGTATTGAGTCTTTTCTAGCTTCCGTTCTAAATCCCATTGCTCGTACTGTTCAATAAGTTTTTAACATATAGTTGGCATTATCTTCCTTTTGCTAAAATCAATTAGTCATCGACATGAATGTTCTCGTCGTTTAGTCTTACTCCCATATTATTGTACTTCCTCATCCATTTCTAAAGGGTTTAATTCAGATATAATTTGAATAGGGTATGTGATATGGTACATACCTGTTTTAAACCTTTACTTGTCTTAAAGGAATTGACAAGCGGTTTCCCAGTTTAACTTGGTTATTTGTTTTGTCATACACGTTTCGTATTGCTTTAATGTATCCTCGTCTATGTTTGCCTTTTTATTGCTTCCCATAGTTTCACTTGAAGAGCTGAATCATAAGCTTTCTTCAGATTTCATGTAACTCTTTCACTCCAACAATTCATATTTCTGAAATCTGTTTGAGACTGAATAAATTGTCTCTACAGGATCTTTCTGACCTAAATCCACCATGTTCTTCTATTTCTTCAATTTGTACCTCTACTCTTCTTTTAAAAATGCGTCCGTACAGTTTTCCTATTAAAAGGATCACAGCAACTCTTACAATTATCACATCCTTTTTATTTCTTTTCTTGTATATGGAACTTATAAACGATATTTATTATATATTTGTTGTAACTCATGCTTAATATGATATTAAATATGACATACCTATATGGAAATGTACAACTAGGCAAAACTACAAAAGCAATTTGAAAGAAATTTGATAATGACTCTTGCTCGAAAAAATTTTTAAAAACTGTAAATTTTTTTTAGACTAATTTTTACGATAAATAACTAATAAGCGAGCGGTTGTATTATAATTTTCTGTAACGTCATAATATTTACTTTCATTAAATAAATGTATTTAAAAAAAATTATTTTTACTTCACAAATCTTTCAAATTTGTTTTTATCTACAAAAGTATACATTGTTTTAAGTATAACATAATTATTTTTCAGTACATTTGCGTAGTTGTTAATATAATGTGATTTAACTAACAAAACACCAAAACACCAAAACTTGACTCGGACACGTGTTTCAACAGCTAAGCTGTTATCATCAGCGATACACGTGTCCGAGTCAAGTTTTGGTGCAGTTTTGGTGTTTTGTTGGTTAAATAGACGCTGCAGTTGGTGTTCCTTTCCTTTGGTAATGTGATTAGCAGTATAACAAATAAATTTAATATATTATTTCAAACGGAAATACAATAAAAACCAATATGTAGTGAGCATTGGCTGAAGCGCTTGAGAGTTGTGCTCTGAGTCACATTGCGCTACCCGCCGAGAACTATTGTTGCTATTTTTGTAAAATCTACTAATTCTAAGCTTTTTAAACTATTGTAGCTTGATTTATAATATATCGAAGACAATGTACACATTTTTTTAGATCACAATATTCTTTAGTTACCGAATATATAATAACAATATAAATTGTTTATATTTCGGCTTCTAAATAAACAAAAATTTTGTTTTTTAATTTACAGTTTTAACCCTACAGCATCCGTTTGAAATTATGAAACGTAGTTACACGCGCCGGTCTGAGACACCGAACTCACCAGAATACTCTTGAAACGTAATTTAATTGATTTATTTTACCTAATTGTGCTAAAAGTTGTAAAAACATCAATAAAGATCATCATCAAACATATATTCATTCAAAACTAAACAATATATTATGATATTGAAACGAGTAAAAATACATACTTATCGAAAACTAAATAATATATTATAAGGTAGCGTGAATAAAAATTTAGCTTTGAATAGCAAACAAAATATAAAAATGAAAGCAACGAATACCGTAACAATATGCATGAACAACGCCTATTCTATACAATTTTCACAAACTGGATGTATACGCTCTAGGCACAAGAATTTCTTGCAATGCCTGCAGGAATAACGCGTTTTTCTGTTTTCTTGAATCACATAAGTAACACCTTCCCGTTTCTTGAATGCCATGAGCAACAGGTTGATTTTCTTGAATTTTAAGGATTTCTTGAATTCGTAGTTTGGTGTTTCTGGGAAGATTCTGCATATTGACTCGTTTTCGTAAATATGGCTCGATCATTTCTATTGATAATTGTCGTAAAAATTCTCGTCGAACTATAGATGCATCTGAATTATTTAATCGGTGAATCACTAAACTATTGATACCAGCTACATTCAAAGTTGAATAGAAAACTACCATGGGCCATCTTTGTGTTTTCCTAGCACAATTGTAGTTGGAGCACAATTTATCAACCACATCCACGCCACCTTCGTAGCATTATACATTGTAATGATTTCTGGTTTGTGATTGTCTCCACTATTAGGATCAATGGTATCATCATGGTGTAAGGTAGCAATTAATAGCACGTTCCTATTTTTCTTTGGTATGTAGGAAACTAGGGTACAGTTTTTGTGAACCCAAACATACTTGATTTAAGAGGTCGTTTGGTGGGCTTTGAGAATTCTACTAGTAATTTCTCTTATTTTTTCGGAGTGTTCCGATAACTGTTAGTTTTTTTCTACCAAACTGTTCGCCAAACCAACACTGGTAAACCAGTTATCTAACGTCACATTTCTGCCCGAGTTGTATATGGGTACGCACAGTCTATGGACAATATCGTCAGGGCTATTACTTTTTTAAATGGGCCCTCCGGCTGTTGCCCCACGTATACCTCTGAATTTGATGTGTAATACATACGTGCATCTGCCATGGCAAAGATTTTAACGCCATATTTGTTGGGTTGCGATGGTATATACTGGCGGAATCGACATCGGCCCCGAAAACCTTCAAGTTTTTCGTCGATTGTGACGAACTCTGACAGACTGAATCCATTTTTGCAATTGTCGACAAACAAGTCAAAGTACTCGAATTGGGGCGAGTCTGTCAAGAGAAATCCTAGCTTCCCTTGTTCGTTTATCATCAAATCTTAGACTGTTGAGAAGGAATCGATACCGGTTTAGGGACATCGTGAGTCTAAAATTTCCACTCCTGATCCGTCAGTCCTCCATAAGTCTTTGGTATCTAAGTTATTCGCTTTTAGAATCCCTGCATAGTACAACAGTCCAAATAAGGCTTGGATTTCAAGTTTATCTGTCTTCCTTGTGTCGCTTTCTCTTGAATACTTATGTGCGATTGAATTTATAAAAATGTTTGTCCCATGTACTATCAAGTCTAACATCTGGTCATTTACAAAATATTTCCAAATTTGCAATGGTTTCTTTAGTGACGACGTAGGTAATCTTGAAAACGGTATGCGTGAAACTTTGTTTTCTGGTCTAGTACGTACATTCTTGGTTGGAACATGTTTATTCCATTTTGTTATGTTATCCTTTCCTATATAATATAAGCCACTAGGTTCAACATCTTTTACTTCGATTGCATCAACATCCATTTCATTGAAGTCTGATATTTCTTGTTTAGTATCAGTGTCACTTTCCCTTATTTCAACTGCATCTTCCTCATCAGATGATGGGTTATCATCAAACTCTACGTCGTTGTTAGCTTCGTCTAACGAAAACTACTCCCATAACTTTTGAAGTCGCGCTTGTTCTCTTTCATAATCGCCCATGATTGTAAGCAATCAATATAATTTTTACTAATTAAATAACTCAGAGGTTTGCCTATTAGAATTGCATAAATTTTTACACCAACATAAAAATATTACTTCACTACCCGCTCCGGTCTTTGAGACCTAACATATATGAAATTATTGCACAGATACACCTACTGGCGTAAAACTAAGAACTGGGCTTTAGTAAACGATTATAGGAAGGTACATAAACGCGCGACTGCATAACGCAGGCGCAAAACGATTTTTAACAAATTTAATTGAAGTGTCGGTCTCACGGACCGGGGAGCGGGTACTGTAGGGTTAATAAGGATCGATTCCCACTTATTCTATTTCATCTGCTCTATAATCTTGCCTAATATTTTCAACTATTTATAATAAAAACTTATTTTTTAACAAAAGTGACTAAAAGTCGCAAAATATATTTGTTTTTTTATGGAAATGATAAATAATTACTATATTCTTAAATTCACCAAAAGGATATTTCTGTAAAGTAATTTCGTATCTAACTACGGCTTCAAGTTTCATTTTTAAAAAATTATTATTACTGAACTAATAAATTATTTTAAAACGAGATACGTTTCATTTTGTTTAGTTTTGTTCAACTTAATTGCATTTATTAAAGTTCACCAATAGATATAAAACTGAAAGACAGAAAAAATTCCGATGAAATCTATTTTTTGCAGTTTTTATTGTAATTAATAAAAATTAGAAAATTTTATCATTTTAAAATATACTATTTTGTAGAAAATTTATCGATGAATAAAAAGTCTTTTCAGAGAAATAAACAATAAAAAAGCGATAAATTTTTAATACTTTGTTAATAACTTTTGAAGCGGAGATTACTTTTAGATTCCCCATTCTTACGTTATTATTCAGAAGAGATTTGCACATTTTTGCAGATAGGCGAACAGTCACTGAAAAAGTGCCAGAGTGACTGGACTAAGAGGAGGTATCAAAAATTGTTTAGGTTTTAAGATTCCTGAAAATTTAATCGAAATTAATTTAGTCAAAATTACATTTTCTAGGTAATACAAATATCTACATTCCAGGTAAAATTATCTGGTTGTGTAATTTAATTCTTAACTATGATTTGCTGATACGCAATGCAAAGATCTCTTATTGATAATTTCTGAGGTTCTATTTACATTGTATTATTAATGGTTTCCCTACAGGTATTTATTTATATTGTTAGTGTTTTCTGTGTATATAAGTAACAATTACATACCTATTATTAATTTGTGTTTCGAAATGTGAACATGTACTCTAATCTCCAGATATCAATAAAGGCTTACGATGCAAATGGATTTAAATTGTAATGAAAAGATATAGCAAAATTTGTGAAAGTCGTGTTATTAAATGGATTTGAAATATTGAAAATCACAAGAAGAAGAATATTAATGCTAAATGAATGGGATGTCTGTACTGGTGACAAGATTTGAATTATATGACAATCCAAAGTTTGGAGAAAAGTTAATAAATATAATAAGATGGAAAAAGATTCCATTAACTTTTAAAAAGCAACAACTATTTGCTTCAGGCGGTTTTTAAATCAAAGTTAAATCTTATTATAAAAATAAAGAGTAAACAAAAGCGTTAACTTAATTATAACCTGGTTAGTGCACTTACGGCAACAAAAACTAGGCGCTGCTGTAATTCAATTACGTAGGTATGGTGAATAACCATTCTTCAGCTTTTTGCATTGATATTATATTCAGAAATTTCCAATAAAAAATTTATGTCAAGCGACAATCAAGATGTACTTAATTCTCTTTTCAGATTGAAAATGTCGCTCATTTTGGTTGTATTATATTAAACCATTTACGCTGTGGAATTAATAAATATGCTAATTTAGTTTTTGTCACAAATCTATCTAATTTTAGGAGAACAGGAATTTCGATTAAGCACGCAACAGAAACCGGCATTTTCAATTAAACTTTACTGTTTATTTACCCAAATTTTATCTTCTATCGAAGAAAAATATGTTAATTACATCAAATTAACATCAGTTGTACAAAATAACTTGAAAATTAATTAAATTATCATAAAGATCAAGTATGACTGATAATGACTTCATCATCAATCATAGCAGTTTAAACCGCGCCTCTCGTTTGTAAAACTCTTAAAGAAACTGCTTATTCGCATTATTGAAGCACGATTAATTTTGTTTTAAACATTATCGGTTTTATTGAAAAAAATATTTGGTTGATCCTCTGGATTTGACACACAATAAATGAATTCCGACGTTCTCTTTCTTGTTTGTTATGCGAATATTCAAATAAACCTGTAGGCTACAAAACTCGATTTTATTCACATTTAAAATTAAATTAATGTCTGATTTTACTCTTTTCAAATGTGCAACAACTATTTTAATTAAAACTGAATACTTATATGTGAATTTGGTAATTTAACTAATTTAAGTCATGACTTGTTTTGTTTTTCCTTAATATCGTTTCTGAAAGAAATTACATAAATTCTTTTTAAATTTATTTTCCTATAAATTTGTCATGAATGCATGTAATTATTATTGAAGATAATTTCTGAAAGTACAACATTATGACATCTACTATCGTCGATTAAACAATTTGTTGAATGACAATAAATAAAGTTGTCGTAACTTCTTTAAATCTTATTCTTATATCCGGCTTAAACTACATCAATTAACAAATTTATTAAATAGTGGGTTGTATAATTTATTATTTGTTTCTTTATTAATCAAAAATCAAATGTTTTAGAAAAACATATCTTCTTGCTCTCCGTCTCACGTTATTATTTAATTCCTTATTTTAAGTTTTAAAACCTATTCCACCTGTCATCACGAAAATTACGGTTAAAATGATAAATTTTTATATACATCATATTCCACCAATACATCAAAATCGTTTCTAAATTATGCTTTTTACAACAAACTACAGAATATTCTGTAAAAAATTCAAATAACTGCTGTTATTTTAAGTTTTAAAAAGCTGCTCTACCTGTCATCACGGAAAATCACCGTTAAAAAAAAATTTAAATACTACATCATTTTCCACAAATACATCAAAATTGTTACTAAATTAATGTTTTTCACAACATACTACAGTATTCTGTAAAACAATTCGAATAATTGCTGTTATTTTAAGTTTTAAAAGTTGCTCCACCTGTCATCACGGAAATCACTGTTAAAAAGATAATTTTCATACTACATAATTTTCCACAAATACATCAAAATCGTTACTAAATTAGTGCTTTTTACAACAAGCTACAAAATATTCTGTAAAACAGTTCAAATAATTGCTGTTATTTTAAGTTTAATAACCTGTTCCACCTGTCATCACGAAAAATCACTGTTAAAATGATAATTTTCATACTACATCATTTTTCACAAATACATCAAAATTCTTACTAAATTAGTGCTTTTACAACAAGCTACAAAATATTCTGTAAAACAGTTCAAATAATTGCTGTTATTTTTAAGTTTGAAAACCTTGCTCCACCTGTCATCACAGGAAATCACCGTTAAAAGAAAATTTAAATACTACATCATTCTCCACAAATACATCAAAATCGTTACTAAATTAATGTTTTTACAACAAACTACAGAATATTCTGTAAAACATTTCAAATAATTGCTGTTATTTTAAGTTTAATAACCTGCTTCATCTGTCATCACGGAAAATCACCGTTAAAATGATAATTTTCATACTACATCAATTTTTACAAATACATCAAAATCGTTACTAAATTAGTGCTTTTACAACAAACTACAAAATATTCTGTAAAACAGTTCGAATAATTGCTGTTATTTTAAGTTTGAAAATCTACTCCACCTGTCATCACGGAAAATCACCGTTAAAAGATAATTTAAATACTACATCATTTTCCACAAATACATCAAAATCGTTATTAAATTAGTACTTTTTACAACAAGGTACAGAATATTCTGTAAAAAATTCAAATAATTGCTGTTATTTTAAGTTTTAAAAACCTGTTCCACCTGTCATCACGGAAAATCACCGTTAAAAATAAATTTAAATACTACATCATTTTCCACAAATACATCAAAATTGTTACTAAATTAATGTTTTTTTACAACAAACTACAGAATATTCTGTAAAACAGTTCGAATAATTGCTGTTATTTTAAGTTTTAAAAGCTTGTTCCACCTGTCATCACGGAAATCACCGTTAAAAAGATAATTTTTTACTACTTCATTTTCCACAAATACATCAAAATCGTTACTAAATTTGTGCTTTTTACAACAAGCTACAGAATATTCTGTAAAACAGTTCAAATAATTGCTGTTATTTTAAGTTTTAATAACCTGCTTCATCTGTCATCACGGAAAATTATCGTTAAAATGATAATTTTTATACTACATCATTTTTCACAAATACATCAAAATCGTTACTAAATTATTGCTTTTTACAACAAGCTACAAAATATTCTGTAAAACAGTTCGAATAATTGCTGTTATTTTAAGTTTTAAAAATCCACTCCACCTGTCATCACGGAAATCACCGTTAAAAGGAAATTTAAATACTACATCATTTTCCACAAATACATCAAAATCGTTATTAAATTAGTGCTTTTTACAACAAGCTACAAAATATTCTGTAAAAAAATTTCAATAATTGCTGTTATTTTAAGTTTTAAAAAGGTGCTCCACCTGTCATCACGGGAAATCACCGTTAAAAGATAATTTTTATACTACATCATTTTCCACAAATACATCAAAATCGTTACTAAATTAGTGCTTTTTACAACAAGCTACAGAATATTCTGTAAAACAGTTCAAATAATTGCTGTTATTTTAAGTTTTAAAACCTGCTTTACCTGTCATCACGGAAAATCACCGTTAAATAGATAATTTTAATACTACATCATTTTCCACAAATACATCAAAATTGTTACTAAATTAGTGTTTTTTACAACAAACTACAGAATATTCTGTAAACAATTTGAATAACTGCTGTTATTTTAAGTTTTAAAAGCTGCTCCATCTGCCATCACGGGAAATCACCGTTAAAAGAGATAATTGAAGTACTACTTCATTTTCCACAAATACATCAAAATCGTTATTAAATTAGTGCTTTTTACAAGAAGCTACAGAATATTCTGTAAAACAATTCAAATAACTGCTGTTATTTTAAGTTTTAAAACTGCTCCATCTGTCATCACAGGAAATCACCGATAAAAGATAATTAAATACTACATCATTTTCCACTAATACATCAAAATCGTTATTAAATTAGTGCTTTTTATAATAAACTACAAAATATTATGTAAACAATTCA
Source organism: Abscondita cerata (assembly GCA_030710515.1). Lineage (NCBI taxonomy): Eukaryota > Metazoa > Arthropoda > Insecta > Coleoptera > Lampyridae > Abscondita > Abscondita cerata. Next base: position 25,752 of record JALBCR010003307.1, on the reverse strand, counting down.
AATAACTGCTGTTATTTTAAGTTTTAAAAGCTGCTCCACCTGTCATCACGGAAAATCACCGTTAAAAAGATAATTTTAAAACTACATAATTTTCCACAAATACATCAAAATTGTTACTAAATTAATGTTTTTTTACAACAAACTACAGAATATTCTGTAAAACAATTTGAATAACTGCTGTTATTTTAAGTTTTAAAAAGCTGCTCCATCTGCCATCACGGGAAATCACCGATAAAGGATAATTGAAATACTACTTCATTTTCCACAAATACATCAAAATCGTTATTAAATTAGTGCTTTTTACAACAAGCTACAGAATATTCTGTAAAACAATTCAAATAATTGTTGTTATTTTAAGTTTTAAAAACTGATCCACCTGTCATCACGGGAAATCACCGTTAAAAAGATAATTTAAATACTACTTCATTTTCCACAAATACATCAAAATTGTTACTAAATTAATGTTTTTTAACAACAAACTAGAGAATATTTTGTAATACAATTTGAATAACTGCTGTTACTTTAAGTTTTAAAAGCTGTTCCTTCTGTCATCACGAGAAATCACCGATAAAAAGATAATTAAAATACTACGTCATTTTACACAAAAAACATCAAATTCGTTGCTAAATTAATGCTTTTTACAACAAATAACATAATATTCTGTGAAACAGTTCGAATAATTGCTGTGATTTTAAGTTTTAAAAACTTGTTTCACCTGTCATCAGGGGAAATCACTGTTATGAAGATAATTTAAATACTACATCATTTTCCACAATAAAAAGATTTATTTTCTTCAAGTTTTCAATAAATTTTCTAAATTTTCATGCATTTTCTTATAGAGTTGGTCCATTCTTTCATTTATTTTCTTGAAGTTTTAATGCATTTTCTTCAAAATATTATTGTTCATTTCTTTTTTCACAATTAAAAACAATTTAATTTGCCCAATCGCTTCTTTTTTTCTATATTTTATGGTTTTCTATTTTTTAGTGAATGCTGAATTATTTTGTCCTTCCAACTTAATTTTTATGTATTTTCGAGTAATGAAATTAGAAGCCATTTTCGTGCCTTTAATTAGCCGAGGTTTCGCCCAATCCTATGTGAACTTCATCAAGGCTTCTTTTTAGAATTTAATTGTATCCCTCCATTTCAAGAAATCATTACCAGGGTGTTTATATGTAACTAGAGTTTAAGGATTAATTATATATTATTATATTACCCAATTCAATTTATTAAATTTTTATTCTGAAATACTGTCTTACGAAAAATATTTTTTATTTATTTGAGTTACCTAAAAATCAATTCTCATCATATGCATCCATTCAAATTTAAATTAAATTTCTTCAAATTCAAAACGGCCCCAATGTTGATCATAGCAATATATCTAATAGTTATTTATGTATCAAGGCACTACAGTTTAATTTTTTCCTGACGAATGGGTCTTGTGTTGTCTAAACGTCAAGTCTTTATCAAATATCACGCTGAGGTAACTAACACTCATGTTTCTAGTTATTTTAATTTCATTTTTGTTAGATTCTTTTGGTATTTCTCTTCTGTTAGGTTCTGCCATGGTTTAAAGAGGATCGGTCCCCGGATCGACCCTTGTGGAGCCCCCGCTAAATTTTTCTTGTTAAGAAAACGATCTTACACATTTGTAGCGTACACTTGTTGCTCTTAGGTATAAGCTGATATGGTACTTTCTGAATCCATTACTGCTTATCAAGCAGTAGCTTCTTTGTATCTACTTCCTCAAGAAGTTTTTTGTAAGTTGAGAGCTCTACCCCTTTGTTTTATTGGTAGTAGAAGATTTAGGGTCTGTAACTGGTAGAATTGTTGAGGGTTTACCATTCTTATATTTAAGATATGCTTTTAATTTATAGGTGGTTGAGGGTATATTTGCTATTTCTAGACCTCTCTTGCAGTAGTGGATTAAAGGTGAGCGTCCGTATCCGGCGCTTTCTCTTATGAAGGGCATAAATTTTTCGCCTTTAAATTTTTTTTTTTATATTTTTAAGAGTGAGTTTGTTTTTTACCTCGGTTGTTGGTGACTGTTGTTACTGAATTGCTTTTGCAAAATACTTTAACCTTTTACGTTTCAGTTATCGCATTGATTTGTTCTATTTTTTTTTTGCATGGTTTCTGTTTTTTGTGGTTATCTGTCGCAATATGAAATTCTGGCGGTCTTCAGTACATAGTTCTTGCAATTTTGCTTTTTACTTGATTTTCACGTCTTTTTTGATGTCTTCTTTAATATTTGTTTTGATCGTATATGTTTAATGTTCCCTGAGTATAATTAGTGTCTTGCGACAAATCTTATCGCAAGACATGCTTTTCACTTTTGTTTATTGCTCCACGAGAGTTTAAAAGACGAACTGCCTTCTTGTACCAGTTGTATACCGCACTTAAGTACACACCTCTGATGAGCTCATAATAAGAGCGAAATGCGCATCAAGCGCTCTTTCATTGTGTGTATGCTACTGTACAGAAATACTTGGCTTGCTATCGACACAAGTGTTAATATTTAAAGTTATCGCTTCTGATAACGATAATGCACGTAAAACATTCACTATTGTTACAGTTAACTGTTGGCATTTCTTAGTTCTCGAGTATGTTTACCTAGTTTTCTTTTATTTTAAGGTGCAGTTTCAAAGAAGAAGTGTTTGGTCAGTTTATTTTGTGAGCTGTACAACCTCTTATTTTATTATTATTTATTATATTTATTATTAATATCAATATTCTATACTTGTTCCTAGTTCTACAAGGTTGGTTGACAGGATGAAGAATTTAACTTTGAAGATTTGTTAGAACTTTTCCAAGTCTATTTGGATGTTTGGATTAAGTTTCACAACGTAATCCATTTAGCTTTATGTTACTACATAAGTGGTCAGCAAATTTTAAGAGTTTTTAATCCAACTTTTCATTCCCGGTCACGTAAAAGTAAGACGGCTTCTCACTGTCTGCTAGGTAGGATTTTAATACCTTTTCTTTTGTATTATGTATTATGTTCTTCACTCTTCAGCTCCTTTTTTTGGCACTAGTATACTGTGTAGACGTCCATATCCCCATTGTTAGTATATAACTGTACTCCGATGCTTTTAACTGTTTTTTACTACTGTAGCTTTACTGGCATGTTTGCCTAAGGTTTGGTATGTCTTGTACATCACATAATTTTGACGGCTTTAAGTGGTTTTCACAGATTAGCATTTCATCAATGTTATGTTTTTGCAGAAATGACATAAATAATTAAATCTTGTAGATTCTAAAAGATCATGTTTATATTTTCCTTTTTTTTGGTTTGGAGGCATTATTGTAGCTGTAATTGGAATTGTTTGTTTTTGACGATTTTAGAAAAATATAATAGAAGTCTTTGTCACAAATTTTAAAAGGATAGTGTTTATTACTTTTACGTGTTGATATTTTTATTTATTAATTTTTCTAATCTTGTTGTATTGGCAAGTGCTGTAAGTTTGACTTAATTAACTTAATCAAGAATACCAATACATTATCATACATAGATCCATATTCATTTTTAAAATTAATACTAACAAGTTATCGTCTTCTCCAAAATATAGACAATTGCCATATTTCCAACAACATCTTAAAATTATACAGTTGAACAATAGTTTATTTGAAGAACTGCATTTCAAATAAGGGTTTACAACAGAACTTCACATCGCTTTAATCTAGGTTAACGGTTCTTTCGGCTTGATAGATTATCCCCAAAATCTAATCAGATCTGCACTATTATATATAACACTCATATGCGAAAGAATTTATAAAAATCCTGTACTCACCATTTTCCTGACATTTTATTTATAAAAGTCATAAATTTATTTGCAGCCGGAATATCTTTACTACTTTTATTGGTAAATGAAACAGGAAATCGGCTCAGAAATTGTTTAATTTAATTTCTTATAATTTATTAATTTTTATAATAATTTAATTTTAATTCATTTTTTCATATGCATGATTATGCTGATAATAATTAGCAAAGGCAATGTAAAAATCGAAGTAAACATTTCAGTATCATCCAAAAATAGTTAAATGAATCTAACTGTTAAATCAATATACGAACGCTACCTACGAGTACGTCTGACAAAACGAGGTATCGCGTACTTTAGTTGAAATTCTCACTCTTACACAGCGAAAATGAAATTGCGTTTTAGAAAGACAATGATTCAAACAAAGCTATACCCAATGGAATTTCCAAAAATTTTTCTCCTTCAACATTTTTTTGTATAATTGATGTTGTTACAATAATTAGTGTCACATGATTGTTATATCTCAGTAATTACTTATCGGATTAAAAATTAGTTTAAACAGAAGTTGTTTATTTGAAACAGAAATGTGTAGATTAACGGTCTCTTGACTACATTGATTATGTCCAAATCCTAATTAGATCTACGGAATTAAAAATAAGGTTCATGTACAAGTTTCACAAAATTGGACGGTGGTTTTCTTGATATCTTGTTTACATGCCTTTGGACATAATATTTTTTTGCTGTATTAAACATGGAACAAAATTAAAATTTGGACTATTTGAATTTGCAGTATCAAAATTACTAGTTGCCTTAGCTTTTATAAAGGGTGTCACAAATAATGTGTTTATAGAGGACATTAAAATAAACAACTTTATTTAGTAAAAATAGTTACGCCAAAATGGCGCCCTAGTCAAAAATTACAAATTTTTTAATGACTTTTTTCGCGGTTTTAAAACTATTAGAATGTAATAGAAAAGTATCTTTTGGTATGTTTTTAAACAAGCCTAATTTAAATTTAACACTTAATGTAATAGTTTGATTTAAACATAAATTTGGTTTTATTGATTTTAAAATAAATAAAAATGATGGTGTAGTTTATTTTGAAAAAAATGTGCCATATCGGTTCTTGTCGACATCAAAATTATCAATAATATTGATAAAAATTTACAAACGTATACTAATACCCTTAAACATAACTGTCAAACAGATTTTAAAAAACTTTAAAATTAAAAATTCTATAGGACATTGAAAACGAAAATAAAAAAATAATGTTAGAATACTATAAAATTTTGCATGAATGATCTCTAAGCTCTTTTAAATACAAACATAAAGTTTATTTATTTTGAAGGCTAAAAATTTAGCAATGACTAAATCAATATCTAAATAAGCATCTTTAAATAATAGAAATTACAAAGTCGACAACGATGTAGTTATTACATAAATATTATTTACCCATGTTAAAAATGTAACTAAATTGAGTAAAAACAGATTAAATTGTAAATGAGGCAAACAAGGAATACAAAACAAATGTAAAAAATGAAATTATTGAAAATTTATTGGTGAATCTTTACAACAAAGACTGCTACTATTTAATTAAAAGGTTTTTTAATTATATGATAAAAAAGATAATCATTTTAAACGGAATGTTACGTTTATTAAAATTCTTATTTGACAAATAAAAACGAGTTTACAATATTATTAAACTTTATTCACTAAAACAATAAATTTCGTATGCAAATTACTTCCAAACTTTAAACGTGCCGGTCACTTCAATAAAAATTTTGTATCCAAATATTTTTATGAATAAAATTTATTATGCAACTGTTCATTGACTTATTTCTCAAACGTTTATCAGATTTTCTTTCAACGAAAGTAAAATTTTCTAACTATACTAAAGTTCGTGGTGTAAGAAGTGTTTCGTTTTACATTTTATTGTTTTATGTTCGCTGTAAGATTCGAGTTTTTATCTCTCGGATAAATTAGTTTTGTGAAAAAATGTCTAATGGATAGGCATTAAAATTTATCGTTCTGTTTGTTACAATTTACATTCTTTCTTAAATTACTGTTTTCAGATTAAAATACATATAAATATTAAAATGGAATATAATTTTTTTTTAATATAAATAGTCTAGGATTGTGGATTAAAATAGGTAGTTTTCCAGACTAAAGCAAAATTTGTGAAGACAATATATACATAAAAATTTTATACGTGTCAATTAACTGTAACAAACATCTACATAAAATTTTAAGCTAAACTTTAAAATAAATGTTTTTATCAGAGTTTAATTAGATACTAACGAGTTCTTTATTCTTTAATTGCATAGTACTTAAAATCAATCAACATTTTCAAAAATTAAATACAAAAAATAAAACAAGTGGTGAGATTTTTCTCCATTTCCCTCTTTTACTTAGAGGAATAAGTATCTCAATTTTCTTCTTTTAGGAGATGTCAAACGACAATCTCAATAATATTCGCGTTTCTTAAAATGCGGAACAATCAACAAACACAGTCAGCATTACGAAAATAAAAGCTGACAAACTAGGAAGCTTAACCCGACCTACCAACTTTGCAAGCAGTTAAGAATTGAGTAGCAATTGAGTGAAAAGTATCATCATGTAGTACAACAAGTAGCGTTAAGTACTGAAGAACAGTCGAACAGTACAAGTAATCGTCGCGCATAAAACACAACAAGTTTAGTGCAACATCGAACGTACACTCCTTGGATATCATCATAAAACGTATACGCGCTTGTATACATGTCAGCAGTTTGCACTATTCATGTAAATATTACAGTGATATTACTCAAGTAGCATAATGTAAAAATCGTACATAAATTCGGCAAACAAGATTCTTTTCTTCTTCTAGTACAACCGGTGTTATACATAACCCCATAACACTACACTTTAAATGAATTGTAGTATAAATATTTTATAAAGAATGATATTTTAATGGGTTAATTTTACTGAACCCATTTTAGACGTCTTTTGAAGAAGAAGATGTAATCTTGGTTGTAAACATCCTATTGCTACTACTGAAACAATACATTTTAAGAAATTGATAAAACCATTACAACCTGAATATGTTGCTAAGATTTCCGACTGAAAACTTCTACCGTTATGCATGGTAAATTGATCTCCTTCCGTAATATATTAAACGATTGTAGCTAGAGATGTATTGGGGACCCTGGACCCTTTTGGCAGGTATGAATGTGTAGAAAATCTGGTTTACTGGTTAGGCGACGTTTTGCGCCCCAACGTGAATGCTTTTTGAAGGCTGGTGTTGGCATTGGCAAAACTCTTCTAATCTGGGCATCAGTCTTCAAAGGTACCAATTTTGGGGTTGCCGTAACCAGTAACTTGAGTTTTCTTTTCTACACTATAGATTCTAATCTAAATTGTGACTGTGGAAAAACAAACCGAAGACCATTACACATATTGTAGAGGATTGTCAATTAACAAAGTTTAAAGGAGGGTTTGTAAACATTTATAATTTAACGGATGGAGCTATATTATGGCTTACAAATCTGAAGAGCATGTAAAGTTCAGCAAAATTTTGTATTCTCTGTCCTGATTATCTGTTTTTCATTTTTTTTTAACCTACTATTTTTCGTTATTGTCGTGACTGGCGCTTGGACCGGTCCATTATATGTGGTCATGCAATGGCTGTGTTGTTATTTTTATGTTCTTTTTTTCTTCTATAATGTTTACACACTTAATTAATAATATTACATATGAATACTTAGGTGGGTAAGGGTTGGCATGTTTTGGTTTTTAGTGGTTTTCCTAAACCTTGAAGCAAAAAACTTTCCAAGACGAACCAATCTACAATTGCACATAATTTTGTCACCACACTATACAGGTTTATACTGATCTTGTGGGCACCATACATAACACTTACCATCACAATACAATATTTTAAATGTATCATACGAATAAAAAAAATAAATAAGGACAAATGAGACAATTATTGTCCCTCAATTATGGTATAAACATGGCACTTAAAACGTAATTTTCAACATAGAACATTACATCATTGGGAAACTAGATGATGTATGTACCTACGGAGATTTGTACCATCTACATATCAAGGCCATTTCCGGATGCCTTGCTTGTCTTTTCAATTTTTTAGTTATTCTTTAAAATGTATAAAGGGTTGTGTATTATACACAACGATATAAAATTGTGAACCATTTTGCAATAGTTGTAGTTATATTATACATATATTTTAGAGAAGACTGTTTATTTTTCAGATGTGTGATAGTTATTTCTTTAAACAATGCTTTCAAGTTTGCCTTTTTCTTTCAATTCGACATGCTTTATTGTTATTCTAAGTATGTGAAAGATTAAATTCAATGTATTGAATGTAGACCCCAAATAGTCTAGAAGTTGACCCCAACTGATAACCGCGGCGGTAACCATAATCAGTCCAGCCTAAAAGAAACTAAAAGAACTAAAAAGAAAGCCATCAAACACTCCATAATAACACTGTTGCCAAGACTGTGGCACCCCAGAAACTACTGCACATTAGATCCGAGCAGCGTGAAATGTGGTGGTGGCAGTATCAACATTGCAAGAAAAAACAGAAAAAAACACCTAAATGTGCCAACTTCGTAGAGAACCATGCCCTGCAAGTTATCACGGCTGTAATTACCACTTAGATTCTGACTATCTACTAGTGATAATAACGTTGACCTCGCCAGTACCAAGACTAATAAACCGGATAATTAATTGGGGACACTTCCAAGTCATCCTCAATGAACAGCTGAAGAAACCTGCCTGCCTATTGAAGGATTTTTTAACAGAGAACCAGAAATCATCAAACGATTAGTAAACTGTTTAATACACGTTTTAAAGAGCTTCGATGAGCTGAGGATCATCTCATATCAAAACCACAGTGAACAACTTTAACCGAAGACATCTGAATGTAGAAAACTACCAAGCGGATATTAAAGCAACGTGAGGACATCCCAACTCTAAGTGCGGATAATACGCGACCAATGAAAAAAAAGCAATGGTCTTTGTTAGCCACTATGAAAAGGTATTAACTCCAATAGCTACTTGTTCATATATAATCAATTACGAGGAAAACTCATTTCCCAGTGATAACATAACCGAAAGTTTGCTCTTCTCCCCAAGAAATTTAAGTTATTATTGACAGTCTCCCTAAAACAAAAGCTCAGGGCACAACTCCACAAGCAATCTAATATTAACTCGGCTCACCAATAAGAACTTAGCCTACTTTGCATGCCTTTAGCAAAGCTACTTTTTAAAACGAGGGAACATGCGAACATATTAATGTTTTCAAAACAAGAAAAGCGAAAAATATTCCCTTAAGAGTCCTCGAAATGATTATCCACTCCCGGTTAGTGAATATGATTAACATCACTCCACATCCGATCAGCATTCCAGTTTGGCTTATAACGCATTTTTTAAAGTAGAAAACAAATGCTACACAGTTGTAGTCCAGGCCTTTGAGTAGGTCTGGCACTAAAGGTTTAACAAGCATAATCATAAAGATAAAAATAGCCAGCTACCTTAAAACCATAGTTTTTCATTCTTTAAAAAACCGCACTTTTGCGATGCGCCTAAACTCCATCTTCTCAGAAACAAAATTCATCTATGCAGGTGTTACCGCAATGAAGTGTATTAGAACCCCTACTATTCAATATCTTTACGCGAACATCCTAAATATTAAGGTAACCTTAGCGACCTTTGCGAGATGTGTAACATTTGTAGTTCACAAATAATAAAAGAAAACGACAGCTCTAGCGGTACAACCTAGAGAGAAGAACAAGAGAATTTGGCTCGATGTAGCGCACTAAATTCGTGGAGGATCCAGTATTTGTAGTTGTTAGCACAGTAGTGTCTGGCTTAGTTAGTGAGTTGGCGAGGTCCTAGAGGAACTGTAAAGAAATAGACTGCTGCCTAACAAGGCGCCACCTGCTGGGTAATAGAAATAAATAAATCCACACACACACACATGTACGTGAGGATCATACGCATTAATAATCAATAGGTTACTTAAACATTAAAACTTAGTTGTATTCTGTAGTATGCAGTTCCAAGAATGAAAGATCTTGCTAGCGACAGTACTCGACAGCTCCAGAAGAAAGGTAAGCCCAGGATTTTTCTTAGGAGAGGTATACAGCAAAGAACGGATGGCAAATATGTTCCCTCGAAGCAGCAAGTATGCAGCATAAACGACCCCTCAGCCTGTACAATTTAACGGATGTTGGCAGCTTAATTGAATGCGAAACCGTGGTAGTCGTTAAGTTATGTAGCGAAGGGTTCTTAAATAGCCATTTCAGCACCCCAAGGAATTATTCAGGTGTAAAATATGATGCTAATATAAGCTTAACGCACGTGCTAAAACATACGTCGTACTTAGAACTAACACAACCACAAAACAAAAAGGCAAATAAGTACTTACGGTGAATGCGGTCGATTTAAATTTAAACACCAATTCAACTTGGAATTATTGAAGCACACATTAATAATTTATGTGTAAAATTTTAACTTCACGAGGCACCCCAAAACACCCAAGCAGAAAGAAAGTAGAAAAATGTCCGCTTGTCGTCTTCGATATTTTTGTGAATTAAACATTTCCACCAATGAAAAATTAGCAATATGCGTGGCAAATTCGACTTTCGTCGTAAAGTGCTACACACGATACACGTTTTTAAGAAAGCTTTTGACATACGTTTTACTTTTGTAAATAAACCCGTAACAGATTACACTGCAATCCTGACCCAGCACATTGACCTTGCCAAAGTCGTAGAAAAGCAGCAGTCTGCACTACACTCAAATGTGCTTGTGAATCGTCTAAATCTCAAGTAAAAATTTTTTTTTAGAAGTATAAAAAAAACCCCAAATATAGTAATTAACAACATTATTCCCTGGGAATTCCACCGACGATGCTATCAAGAAGTGCTTTTTGACACTGGACTTACCTGAAATTCTATATTAACCACAAATTAAACCAAGGATACGCGAGATTGGCACTACTGTATCCTTTCATTAACAGGAAGTCATCTCTAAAGCCCAAATGCACTATTGTGATATATAAATTACTAATAAGACCGTTGGTGCTATATGCATCAACAATCTGGCAGCTCACGGCGAAGTCTAACATAAAAATTCAAAGGTTCTAGTACTTCTCCGCATAGCAGTAAACTCTCCATGGTTGGTAGATACTCCAACAAACTTATATCAGTGCGAATGCCAAATTTTTTTTAAAAACAAACATAAATGCGAAGGCGCAGTTCACTACAACTTAGCAGACCAAACAATCATCAAAGGTTTAAGCGAAAGCTACCACAAGACTTATACCTAAACGAATTAAACTGATTAGATACGTTTGTAAACATAATTGTAACCACAAGTTGCATTTCTTTAACCCTTCCGGTAGGAATTATCACTGATGTGTGCCAAGGACGACAAAGCGCTTGAGCCCTTATCTCAGAAGGAGGTATTTTTGAATGCTAAACTATCGAATCTCTAGTTTTTGGCGACGTTTTGCACCCCGTTTATTAGTGGATGTTTCTTCGGCCACTATTTATTGATCAAAAATCAAATATTTGTTATAAATTTCTGTGAATGTTTGATTTTTGATCAATAAATAGTGGCCTGAAAAGTATCCACTAATATACGAGTTCGAAACATCGCCAAATACTAGAGATTCGATAGTTTGGCTTTAAAAAAATATCCCTCTTTCTGAGAAAAGGGCTCAAGCGTTTCGTCGTCCTTGGCACATATTAGTGATAATTGTAATGTTACTACCGAGAATATTAATTATCCAAGAACGAAAATTTGTTGTAATTACGATATCTAGTGTCGTCTCGTGTTAACGTAATACGTCTGAAAATACATTCGCATTAAAGCACTTTGTCGACAGATGTGTAAGCAGTTACATAAGTCGATTCATCGATTATGATAGCCGACTAAGTGTTGGCAAAAAACAATCTTTAATCGCCTGCTGTAAGTTTGCAAACGATTGTACAATACCGAAAATTACTCGACAGCTGTTTCGTCCTTTTGGGACTCTTCAGAAGTGATAGAACTAGAGTTTTATTGTACAAATGCGTGCTGTGACTGTAAACTACATGCTCTATAACTTGTAATTGTAGTAAGTATTTAGTTCTTTTTGTAATAGTGAAGATTTGATTAAATTTTAGGCATAACCCGAATTGCAGAAAGGAAATTTCAGAAATTATTTAAAAGATATTTCTCAAATGGTATTATTTTGAAGTAAAATTTGATTTTAAATTAATTTAATACAAATATATTGTTTAATTTTTTTTGATCTGATAAATAATTACCGCGATACACACACTAAGTACGTAAGCTTTACTCCAGGACTAAGTGGTCCTTTATCGTTTTCTGTAGTAAATAAAAATTTGTAACAGCTTGACATTTCTTAATACTTATCATTGTTTGATTTGACTGTGAATTTTTGTCATTTGCATCTTTTTTTAATTGAATAAATTAAACATTCCATCTATTTTTGAATTGGTTAACAATTTAACTTAAGGAAACACAGATTTAGTAAATCCTTTCCATTTGCGAAAGTTGATGAGGGTCACAGACCAAGGTGTTGAGATTATAGTAGTCGTGGTGTAGTTAAACGTTAAAGCTTGTAGTTTAAGAGCTTTTAACTGAAAACATTTCTTGTTTGTAACAGTTCTTGAGTGTGTAACTAAAATTTAAGTTTCACCATCAGATTTTTATTGCAATCTGGAGTTATATTATTATTAACAGAGAATTATTAATCTATAAACTGATCACGTAGCTCACATTTATATGTATATAAGTTTCAGCAAAAATGTGCTAGCTAGAGAACATTACATTATGAAATAATAAATTCTTATGTAGTGGAAGAAAAAGCTCATCGAAATCAGAAACCTCACATGAAGTAGTCGTTAAAAATAATGCCACTGAAAAAGATCAGCGAAATGCTAATTCTCAGTTGATGACGAAAACTTTACTTATAAAAATACAAGTACAGAATGTAATTGTTATTAAAGTAATTGCAGTTTTTAACGAGAAAATTTAATGTAATTGCATGTAAAATGTATATCGCTTTGTTAAGTTTTACCATTAAAATGCAACTGTATTTATTTTTACAAAATAAAAGAAATTTATTCGTCACCGAGTAAACAATTTAAAGCCACGTCCCTAGAAAAATCCTAGTTGCAGTTTTAATGTACTCGAAAATCGTTAATATGTTAATGCTATGATGTTGATGGAGTGGAAACGTTGTTGACAAGATACTTGATGAAGGTAATTACAACTTTATGCCGTAGTAATTGGTCTATTTTATCAAAATTTTAGTAATCTATGCTTCTGTCGACGTAATTAAAACGGTTTTAAATAAAAGGAAGAGGAAATTTACGTCGCACTATGTAATTAATAAGCGCGCATAACGCGTTAATTTATGTGCTGCACATAAGAACGTTTATATATTGTATTATGCATCTTGAAAAGTATGCTTTCTTGAAAATATAATTTTAACGCCGCATTTGTAAACCACAAAAAATACATATCGTTGCATTTATTCAAAGCAGGTACAAATGCATAAATCGTCGAACATACATATTTCCTGTACAATTAAATGTCACTGCCCTACTTAGTATTCTGAAAGTACAAGTTTCAAAATGCCTTCCCATGAAAATTCTGTTTTTCTACGTATTTAAGAATGTTTAGTTATATTTCAAGTATCGATATCTCATTCAAGTGCAAATTAACGAGGTAAACTTCAGCTGAAGTTCGTTTTTAAGATGGCATCATCTTAAGTGCATGTCGTCATTAAGAATGCATTAGCTAGAAAAACAACAAAGAAAGTAGGCTGACAAAGCTTTATTTTCTTGCAGCATCAAAAATGATTTTAAAGTAGCAAAAATTGATTAGAACCGTACCTAATACGTTTTTATCTAATCTAAATTGATTTATTAGGTCGCATCCAAAAATAATAGATGCATAAATTTAATGTAAACAACATGTGTGTGGCCATACAAACACCAACTGTCGGTTAGTTCAGGTGCCAAAACAGGCAAGAAACTTAAAGATCTTTTTAAATATGCTATGCTCACGGTATTTAGACGTTATTTTTAACTTAGCTTGTTTAATATTGCACTTCTAAATAACCGCTTTGCACTGAACCATTTTCCAACTGATAACAGAATTGACCTTCAAATTATAAAATAATTGAAGGTGTATTTACAATAGCACTTACCTGATAATGAATTTCTAAGGCGCTGTTCTAATTTCAATGTGTACAATGAACAGTTAATATTTATTTATAAATGCAAATTATTTGACGATAATACTGAAAAACTTAATTATAAAGTCAAATATGCGCAAAACGATACTTTTAAGTTAGGTATTATCAATTAGGTCAATTCTGCTTTCTGTTTACACACGAAATGCGACAATGACACAATCTAAGATGTATAAGTCCATTGCCAAAATAGCTTTTCCACTAAATATTATTACAAACACACATTACTCCAGTGACTGTTTCTAATCAGTTTCATTGTCCCATAATTAATTCCAATAGCATCCTATTACCCATTTTCTCCTGGACCATTAAACAATATTATTACATCACATTTAGGGTAATGCATTTTCAGGCAATTCATTTATTTCAACGTTACACAAGATACATTTATGCCTATTTGTGTAATGACAAGAATTATAAAACGTACTTTAGTCTTCAACAAAATTATCTACGCATATAAAATAAGTTAAAGTTCTAATTTATTATTTAAAATGACGTTAGGATCCATAATTGATGTATATATTGGTATATACAAACTTACTTGCTCGTGCAAAAGTATATATTGGTAAAACTACTAGAAGTTTTAGTATAAGGTTATGTGAACATTTAAGATATATTAAAAATAGAAATAGATACTCTAATAATCTTTCTTCAGTTAAATCAACCTTTGCTCAACATGTTATTGAAAATAAACATGTACATGAAAATCAAACCTTAATACATCCTTTCCAAATTAATAGTTACAATAAACAGATTTTAGAAATTATTTACATTAAAACTACTAATCCTAAAATTATTCTTAATGATCAAACCAAATGATGAAGATCTGATTTTTAAATATAATAATTGCTAAAGTTGAACCAAATTCAGAAATTTTACACAATAATTGTAGTTAAGATATTTTATGTTAATTTGATTATTTAGAATTAAATGTCATATTAATGTCACATTTGAAAGTATTATCTGACGATGACGTTAAAATGTATAACGTCGAAACTATAGGCATATATTAATAAAGTATATTATTATATAAGTATTGGTAATTGCAAGAGTTATTGTTTTATATATATATTTCTAATTTATTGTACATTTTTTTAATCTACTAAACTTTTATGTCAACAACAATAGTATGTTGATTTGAATACGAGTAGATTTCAAAAGTTTGTGAAGCGCATGATTCCTTCCTAATTGATTCGATTGATCAATGTTCTTGACCTACAATACATCTTTGAAATTTATTGTAATAGTTATTGGATTTGTTTGTTCTAATTAATTGTACTGTTTGTTTTGTTACAACGTCACAATTTACCTACGCAGGATTTTCATATTCTCGAGACTGACGTTCCAACTGAAAATGGCTTTTTCAGGATTCTACATTTATTCAATTTTTTTTAATATTTTAAGTTAATTCAGAAATTCTAAAATTAAAATGGGGGTAAAGCAAATTAATTAGGTACTTACTTGTATTCAAAACTTATATTTTCACGGATTTCTTTATTGAGTTGCTTAAAACACATAGCTACGTATGTACTCAGTACGTACTATTTTTGATTATTTCTTATTAAAGTGCCCTTCTTATTCCAGTCAAATTATACATCAAACGATGCATCAAATCAAGTATTTTGGATTTTTAATATGTTGTTCACGATGCAAAGAGAATGTTAAATCCAAAAAATATCAATATTTATAATCTTTTATCAGTTTTTGTTAGTTTTAACTGTGAAAGATTGATTTTTTTTATTCACTTTTGAAGTAAATTAAATCTGCTACAATCTGAGACCAGAATAGTTGTTATTTTACTAATAGTTTCGGAGATACAGTGCCCTCACTCCTGAAGAGTCCCAAAAGGACGAAACAGCTGTCGAGTGATTCTCGGTGTTTGTTTGTTATTGTACAACCTCTTGCGAACTTACTGCAGGCGATTCCGTAATTTAATTTTTGCTAACACTTAGTTGACCAGATGTTATCGGACTAATAGTTTCAAAGATACAGTTTTTCAAAATTTGGAATATCTAGTGATTTTAAGAATTTTATCGTTTTCTTTACCATTTAAGGGCATATTTGTTCGAAAGCCAATATTTGTTAAAAATCCCCCCACTTTACAGTTAATTTTATTTGGGTCCCAGAAAACACAAAACCACCACCACCCCCTTGCCGCTGCTGAAGGAAAGTGTAAAAACAGCGAAATAATTGAGAATTGAGAAAATAATAATTATTTATACAAAAAAAATGTTATTTTCATTCAAGTTTTTTTATGAGCCTGGTTATTAGTTTTCTGTTGAGATGACACATGGATTTCCAAGCAGGTCCAAAACGGACGCCCACAATTAATTGTCTAGGTCTTCTACGTCTTGCAAGCTCATCTGATATTGATAAATAAGATACATCATCCGTGGGTCACGGGAGTTGTCACTCGAGACTCTATCACAGTAGGTGCAAATTATGGACTACTTAAGCCCATCTTTTCTGCACCTGCAAGCACTGTCACAACTTTTCTGCGGCCAGAGGAGATGAGCTCTAGAAGATGTGCGGGCGCTGCGTCTCTTTCCATGATCTTCGAGTTGAAACCTTGGGAACTTCGCAGACAAGAGGGTCCTTATCGACTCCTTACCACTTTTGAACCTGTGAATAAAATTTGTTTTTACCGCACTTTTTGCAAATAAATGGTATCTCAGGTCGACCAGGATTTGAGTTCTGTGCAGACCTCCATAAAGAGCAATTGCGATGCAGCTGTAATATCGTCCGAGTTGCTGTTAGGGTCCAAGAATATCGCAGCAAATACGCTTAGAACTCTTTGTGATCTTTACTGTAGCCTTGGTCGGGTAGCCATCAAAAACTATCGTGACTTTTGATCCATAGTGCTTAATGAGATAGTGGATATACAGGGTGTTTAAAGAATACGTTTTAATATTTGGGCTTCTTATAGATCTCATCAGTACAAACAAAAAGTCAAAATAAACATAAGTCTAAAAATCAACAGTTTCCGAGATACAGGCCGTTTTGAAATTAAAATTACTAATTCCAGATGGAGTGATTCGTCGTATTTATGACGTCAACTATGGAAATAACAAAACAAAATTTGTTCGTTTCTGTCAGCCTAGTTGCCGCATTTGTTTTAATAATTCTGTGGCTGTCATTGTTAGAATTATTGTTGCTATTAAACTCGTTGTTGCTGTTGCTCATTGTTGAAATTTTCAAACATGCCAGATCAGTTTCTACTCCCGAGACAGAACTTAACATTTTAAGAAGGATTTAAGAAAATCCCGCTACTAGTACTAGAAGTAGCCATGTTTGGGTCGACGAAAACCCGTACACCATTGTTGAATCAAATCATCAACACCGATTTTCAATCAACGTTTGGCTTGGTGTGTTGGGAGACCATCTGATAAGACCTTGTTTCCTGCCTAACCGTTTGACTAGTCAATTGTACATTGACTTTTTGCGGAATACCTTGCCACTGCGGTTAGAAGATGTACCCTTCAAACGCAGAATTAATATGTGGTTGATGCACGATGGAGCTCCTGCGCATTATGCAGTGTTGGTCAGGAATTACCTAAACGAAAATTACAATGGCAGGTGGATAAGGCGAGGAGGTCCAATTACATAGCCACTTAGATCTCCCGACCTCACCCCGCTCGACTTTTGCATTTGGGGGAGAAGAATTTAGATGAGTTGCGAGAACAAATTGAATATGCCTGCCAGATTGTTCGTACATATTCGGGACTCTTTGAGAGAGTGCGGCGTTCACTTTTAGGGAGATGCGAAATGTGTATACGAATGGAAGGAGAACATGTTGAACATCTTCTTAAGAATCATTTGTAATTAAAATCTTGTATTTATACTGATATTTGTTATATTGAAAACCTCGTTGAAATAAGTATAACCTTTGGTTTACCCACTTCCTTAGCTGACTTGATAAATACGACGAATCACTTCTATTGAGCGTAAATTATTTTAATTTCAAAACAGGTTGTATCTCGGAAACGGTTGATTTTTGGACTTTTTGTTTGTACTGATAAGATCTATAAGTGGGTCAAATATCGGAACGTATTTTTAAACACCCTGTATGTAGCAGCTATTGGCTGAAACGGGGATTTATAAGGGCCACACAATTTTGTGAAGCAAATGCCCGCTATCTACACCACACACTTTGTAGCTCATACGTAAAACACAGTTTCAAATCTTTCTCAGATTGTTTTAAGAAGCATAATCTCTGAAAAGAGGGTTAACGGATCACTTGTTACTTTCTTTTCACCAACCGACGCTCTTGGTGCAGTAGAAGATAGGGACATGACTTTGTTGTTTCGTTTTAATTTGACATCTCGAAAGTTTTGTCCAACTACTCGTATCAAAGATTCCTGTCCTAACTTCAGTGGCATGTGGCAATTTACTCCTGCGTCCCATACCATACCATTGCTTATTGACATAATAAATTCACTGATAAGGAATAGAGGATGCTGTGAAAACCACTGACATAGCTTATCTGCATCAGCTAAGTCTCGAGTGATACAGGACATAAACATACGATTTTTGACAGTTCTATTATCAGGTTTTTCACCTTATATCTAGTTAATGAGTTGCATACAATGTTCCGTTGATATTACATTTTACTTACTTTGACAACTTAGGAAAACGTTATTAATAATAAGTTTTGCGACACCTAGTGTTGACTCGTGTTAGCGATCACGTACACAAATAGTTCGCATTAAGCAACTTTGTCGACAGGTATGTAAAAGCAGTTACATAAGTCGATCCTTCAATAATTATGAGCCAACTAAGTGTTAGCAAAAAAATACGGAATCGCCTGCTGTAAGTTTGCAAGAGGTTGTACAATAACAAACAAACACCGAGAATCACGCGACAGTAGTTTCGTCCTTTTGGGACTCTTCAGGAGTTAGAGCACTCTATCTCTAAACTATTAGTCTGATAACAACTATTTTGGTCTCAGATTGTAGCAGATTCAGTTTACTTTAAAAGTGAATAAAATATAGTTGTTAAAATCAGTCCTTCACAGTTAAAATTGACAAAAACTGAAAGAAGATTATAAGTTTTGAGGGTTTTTAGATGTTTGAGAATGACGCGGTCTTTCGCAGAGATATTCCGAGATATTCCGCGGTTTTGAGGCAAGTGCTTTTCGGCGAGAGGTTAATTGTGATGCACAATGAAAGGTATTTTACTGTCTTCAACTCAGAGGTGAAGACAAACTATAGATTTTACGTTGAAATTACGAGAATGTCTCTGATATTGTGAAATTAAATAGCAAAAAAGTTTGAAGAAAAACTATTTGTATGATATGTCATTTGGGAGACTTTATAGCGTTATATTCAGAGATGTATCCTAATCTGCTTCAGTTTTGAACACACATCATGCGAATGATGAAAAATGCTGGGCTGACCTTGCTTTGTGCCATTATGTGAAAATTACACAGAGTGGTATCAGACCAACACCACTTGTACGTAAACTATATCCGAATAACATACCTCAAGCTCGCCTAATTGAATATTTCTGGTTGTTTACAATAACGGATGGGAAAGAATTGCGACCCCATATAACACAAAAATTAGACAGATTAATGCTGGAGTTGCTCGAAGGATGTTAGCTTCTGATTTTTCCCAAAACATTGGGACGTTAACCCACACAATAATTTGAAATTGTATACTTACTAATTTTTTAATTCTAATCTAAAGACATCACTACAATAATATATAGTAGTTTTAAGATTTGGTGGCAGTTGACCTAGATGCGCGGCGGATTTTTAAACAAGCATACTTTTCTAGTACAATTCTAATACATAGAAATGAATTAAATTTTCTGCGCATGGAGAGGCAACCGCCAGGAGATCTTGAAACCATTATACCTATATTAATAAACTAAGAAATTTTGTCATAAACATCAGGGACCGAATATTCCCAGAATAATAATATCGCTTTGAAACGGCTTCTTTGAAGAGTCTTTATACGAGGAACTCCGTTAAGCTGGAGGCAAACATAACTAAAAAATGAAACTGCTTGAATTAGTAAAGAGCGGAGTTTTAAGTTCTCCAATCGGATTCGAAGGAAAACGGTTTTGAAAACAATTATAAGCAATTATGGTTACTTATTTACCGAGAACGTAAATGTGCAGATTTTTGCTCGCCAGCAAACTGGCAAAGCTAAAAAGACCTATAGCAAGGTAAATATTAATTTTTTTCGGTGTGTGACATACCAATATCAAATAGAATATTACACCTCAGATTAATAACCAATAACTATTAATTTTATCCACAGTTACGGGTCAACTACAAGTATAAAAATGACGAAATTTGAAACTTTTGTTAACAATTTAAACCACTATTTAAAAATAATCTCGTGAGAACATAATCTTTACTATGGGCAAGTTTACTGCAAGACTGTAACCATTGATTACGAATATAATCAATGCTGTAACAGAAACCGCACACCACACAAATAATCTTTCAGTTTGGGCAATGAAATCGGCGTGATGATGGTTAGCACTGTTTGAACATGCACAAGGTATTACTGTTCTCAAGCAAATTCTAATGGTTTAATCGAACAAGTTAAACAAATTGGATTATATTATATTCCGGTTAATGAAAGATTCTAAAACAGTTTCAAATTTGTAATGTTCATCCAATAGCTGATTTCCAATGTTATCTGCTCGAACAAATGTAATGAAGTTAAAAATAGGTACATTAAGAATTTAATAACAGAAGAAAAACAAAGCTTTAACTTTCCCGAAAATGTTACAAAAGCTCTGTAGAAAATTTAAGCAAAAATAATTTGCCAAAATTGTAGACAATTAGTGGGGTTATTATGTACTTGTTAGAAATGATAGGTACATGGAAAAAACCCTGTTATTGCTATTATATACCTAATCTTCAATCAAATGGTAACCATTCTGGATCGGGTCTACAAATTCTACTAGAAAAGTGAAAAAAGAATCAGATCATCTTATAAAGGTGTAATAGGGTTTCTTATTTGCGTCGGTAAGATCGGAATTTCTATTGATTTACACTCATGGACGCATAAGTGGCGTTACAGTGCACTTTTTCTATCGTTTAATTTTGGTACCGATTTCCGGCGATCTAACGTTTCCGATACCGACATTTTCTTTAGAACGTAGAAGTGTTTCTTTGTGTACTTCCTGCAAGTCACCGTACCTTTGTTTTGTCAATTTAGCTTTGCATTACTGGGATTCTTTTTCCTCAAGCTATAGTTTTGAAATTCAAATGTCCGATGTGTAAAGATGTCCTTTTTCAAATTGGAGACTTTTGTCCTCTTAAGCTTAAATTATACAATTGAGAATTATTTCTGCTATACTTAAGGTGACGCAGTTGCAAGGGAATCTTCCATTACGTTCGCCGCAAGGGTCAATGCCAAAGCCGTACCGATTTGAGTTTTGGTGTTGGTGTTTTGTTACACCTCCACCCAACAAAGGTTCTTATAAAAATTAATCTCTTCTCCATCAACTTCTGCTCCCAGTAATATTTAGAAAAATGAGAATTTTTTTTTCTCGGATTTCTGATTTAATTCGGCAGCTTTCATATATACAGGGTGACTCAGGGATGTGTAATTGGTACATAACTTTTTTGATATTGAAGATATCGACATGCAGTTTTCACCACCAAGAAAACACACTAATGCTCCACATTCTAAAAATATTTTGATAATATAAAGAGTGTTTCTATACAAGGTGATAAACCAAAGTTTTGTTTTTAAAATAGAACACCCTGTAAATTATTACAAAATTAGTTGTACAATAAATAAATAAATAATGGTACTTTGTATAGAATAATATGGGTCTAGCTTTTTTCGTTTTAGCGTTATTCAACTTTTTGTTAGAAAAGGACTCACATTTGATTTGATTTTGACAAACTAGCAATTGAAAATTTTAGAATACTTGGAGTTTTAATAATCAATTTTGGATTTACATGCACAGAAAATATACAGGATGAGCTAAAACGCAAAAAGTTAAATCACTTTTTTATGAATGGAACACCTTGTATTTCTGTTCATGACTCGACTAAGTATTGTGTAAGCTTTCCACTGATATGCAATTTGTATAGTGAATTATGGATCGTTAATGACATTTTTTAAAAATTTATTTTATTATGAAGAACTTAAATTTTTGCAAGAAGGCTCTGTCAACGATATCTCAACTGCCTTACTTAGTCCTATTTACTTACGATTAGTTCTCTTAGCCTTTCCAGCTTTAGGTGTGGGTTAGTGCATCTTGTACTTCTCTCTTCATTGCCCTTTATAGTGCGTTAGGTTTTGTATTCCCTCCCATGTCATTCTTTTTCTACTTCTTTCTTATCAAAGGATATCAGGTATTAATGCTCCTACTTATCTGATATCTAAATGGTTGTCAAATAAATTCAACAATTTTTGAATATCAACAATCAAATTTCAGTGTTCAAAATTCATACGATTTTATTGAAAAAAATTAAAAACATTGAGCTGACTGAGAACGAAGTTTTAGTTTCATTCGATGTCTGTTCATTGTTTCCAAGCGTTCCGATAGATATCACTTTAGATTATTTGAAAGATATGTTACACCAAACCATTTAGACAATTCAGAAGTAGATAATTTTATTAAATTAGCAAGATTATGTATGAGTCAAACCTACTTTCAAATTAACAATAATATTTATCAACAAAATTATGGTACAACAATGGGTAACAGCTTATCTCCGTTTATGGCTAACCTGTTCATGGGTAAATTTGAAACTGATTTAAAAAATAATTTAGAATATTTTCCTAGAATTTGGTGTAGATATGTAGATGACGTTTTTGCAGTCATCGACACTAAAGTTTACAGCCCTCAGCAATTTGTAGAAATTTTAAATTCAAAATTTGAGACGATCAAGTTTACCTATAAAACAGAAACAAACCTTAAGTTACCTTTCTTAGACACTTTAGTGACAAGAAATGGCAACAAACTAGATATAGATATTTATCGTAAAGACACTAACACTATGAGGTTTATAACAAATGATTCCAACCATAGTATGCAACATAAACTTGCATCTTTCAACTTTTGATTCACCGATTATTACATTTCCCATTGTCAAAAACAAAACTTTGATAAAGAACTGCGAAATATTAAGCAGATTGCATCATACAATGGTTTTCAAGAATCAATTGTCACAAACATAATTAGAAAACATAAACATAAGTTAAACATTAGAAACATTACAACGTAAGGAACTAGTAATAGCAAAATAGATAAGAAATATGTCAAATTACCAAATTATCCCACATACACAAAAGGTCTTCAAAAAATATTTTCAAAATTTGATTATAAAACAGTAACCTCTAGTAGTAACAACTTCCAAATCTTTTAGGCAATCCGAAAGACCAATAGAAATGTGTGATAAATCGGGAATATATAAAATTAATTGTAAAGACTGTAACCAAGTATATATAGGGCAAACCAAAAGACTTATTAAAACTCGTTTTAAAGAGCACGTAGCTCATGTCAAATATCATCGCACCGATAGGTCCAGTGTTGCCATGCATATGCTTGAAAATGGCCATAGAGTAGGCGACATTGAATTAATTAAGAGGGTATAATAAAAAACGAACTTGATTTTTATAAAAGTTTAGAAATTTTTAAAAACAGAAATTTGCTTATGAATTATGATGATAATGGTCCATTAGGATTTTCGGAATTATTTAAGCTTATCTAAGAATCAATTAAGTTTAACGATGCGTGATAAGCAGATAGTATATATAAGCTTCCCGTTGTTTTTATTTTTAGTATCGGTATCGCTGATGATAACTGAAGCTTAGCTGTTGAAACACGTGTCCGAGTAAAGTTTTGGTGCAGTTTTGGTGGTTTTCTGTTGGTTTCTTTTCATATGTTATCAATATTTTTGTTCTTGGTCGTCCTTTTATATTTTTCCCTACCACTCGCGTTTAGAACACTTTTTTGGTTTGTCGTTCGACATTTTACACACATGCCCAAACCGTCTGATTTCTATGATTTTTGTTGATTGATTCCATTTTCAGGTTTTGTCGAAATTTTTCATTTTTATTCTGTCCTTTTGGTTCTATATTTTATTTTTCTAATACGTATCTTATGTTGTTCTGTGAGTACTCACGTCTCACTGCTATACATGATTGATTGCCTGGCGACTTTTTAACAACTTCTGTTTTTGTTCTTGGGCGCTTCTCTTTTCTAGAAAGGTTATCTTCATCATATTGAATATTCTTCGTGCTTTCTATTTCTATGGTGTAATTGTTTGTCTAATTTTCTATTTTCTTTTATTTGCACCTAGATAATTAAAGTATTCTATTTGTTCTATTTCTTCCCCGTCCAGACTAATTTTATGTGTTTTCTTTTTGTTTGAAATTATCATTGTTTTTGTCTTTCCAGTGTTTATTTTCATGTTTATTTTCTTCAGTTCCTCATAATACTTTGAGATTATATTGCAGTTCTCCTTCGTATCAGCTATAAAATCCATGTCATCTGCAAACATAATTTCTTTTGGGAAAATGTCAATAACTATTCAGAATTCACCATACAAACTGCATATCAATGGAAAGCTTATGAAATAAATACTTATTGACATCCAGGACAGAATGTTCCATTCATAAAAACAAGAGTTATTTAAATTTTTCCGTTTCTGCGCACCCTGTATGGTGTATGCGTATATGCATCAAAATTCGACTATCTATTAAATTTCCAAGTTATTCTAAATTTTCTGTAACTAGTTTGTCAGAAATTTATGGCCTACTAAGTCAGTAATCTATCAATGTGAGTCTTTAATCTCACAAAAAGTTGATCACGCTAAAACAAAAGAGCTAGGTCTATATTAATCTATACAAAGTCCCATTATTTTTATGTTAAAACTAATTATGCAAAAATATACAGAGCGTTCTATTTAAGCTTCTTTGGTTTACTTTTGAATTTTCATAATTACTTGATAAATTTTCATCAAGTTCTAGATGGTTTGGTGCTTTAAAATTTTGCATTTTCTTTTTAAGTATTATTATGTGCCTAATCTGGTTTTACTTTCACACGTTGTATGTTTTTAGTTAGTATTCTTCTTTATACACCTGAGACCATGTTTCGTTTTGTAACATAAATATTTATTAAAAACAATTATTGACATAAATCAAAATCTACAATAATAATTGTTTTTAAACTAACAAAAGATCTGGTTGGATTTGGGTGTGACTAGCAGTATGAGGGCTGGCATTGTTACGTAGTGTAACATAGCTCCAGACATTAGAAGGTCACCTCACTTATTCTGGATGCACGTCGAAGTTTAGTCAGCATCGCACAGTAAACGGCTGCATTAATTGTTGTTCCTTTCACCATAACTCTGTTGCAGAAACCATGTATATCCCAAAACTCAAATACCATAACGCCACGGTTGATCTTGTTTTATATGGCTGTGATTTGACTGATGATATCGTGCAGATCATTCATTCGAAATTGTCTCTCTTGGCAATGTTCAAGGTGACCCCACTGTCATTATGATTATCGATTGGGAAATCGATATACGGCGACATTTATTGGTTTATTCTTCAATCGCGCCCAGAAGATCATTTTTATTCAAAATTTAATTACATTGTTTTATTACATTCTTGGGTTAAATTTATTGTTTTACACACACCCATTGATACCAACAAAAACTTCATTTAAAAAAAAAAAAAAAAAAAAAAAAAAAAATATTCCATTACACACAAAAATTTTATTTTTTGATTT
>JALBCR010003305.1:0-271000 GCA_030710515.1 Abscondita cerata | reverse complement strand
GTAGTCAAAACTGGGCGGCCGGATTTGGCCTCTCCGGAAATTATCGTACGGAA
This sequence comes from Abscondita cerata, assembly GCA_030710515.1. Classification (NCBI taxonomy): domain Eukaryota; kingdom Metazoa; phylum Arthropoda; class Insecta; order Coleoptera; family Lampyridae; genus Abscondita; species Abscondita cerata. The sequence continues at coordinate 270,947 of JALBCR010003305.1, read as the reverse complement.
AACTGATCGTGTATGAGCACCTTTACTTTTAGTGCAGTAAATAGAGATACATTTTTGACAAAAATAATAGTGGGATACCGCCTTGCTATATACTTGTACATAGTATTATGTTTTATACCAAAAATGCATTGTCATTATATTGTTTATTAACATTTAAATAGTTCAGTGAAAAGTAATGAACCAAAAGTTAATGGTGTAAAAAGAAAAGTTGTAGAGGATAAGAATACGAATAAAATAAGCACTAACTCGACTAGATCGGAAAATAATGTGCCAAGAAAAATCGGAAAAAATAGAATATTTGCGTTTTTGTTTAAAAATTCGTAGATCCGTCTATTTTGTGATGTAGCGTAAATCTTTCGGGAAATAGGAGGTAATTATACGTCCTTAATGTGTGCAAAACCCTGCAATTGTCGAGTAATTATTAGTTTATGCAAAGATTACTGAAATTGACCGAAAACGAGCAAGCGGTGGAATGGTGGGGGTACCCGGCCGCTAGCGCCGTTAGAGGGGAACTGCAATTATAACCAAAAAAAAATTTCATTAATTTTCAATAAAACAAGACTTAATAATTTCCTCATATTTTCACAAAATAAGTAACTAATTAAGTAAATTTTTTTTTAAATTTAGTTGCTCATTGTACATATTTTTACCCGGTTATATGCATTTTGAAGTACTTACATAAAAAAAGGGCCAAGTAAGTTTATTATTCCCTGATGTATTATTATGGTCGATAATTTTTTTGTAGATTTTTTTAAACAAGTCGTATGCATGGTGTAGTCCATATATACCTTAGATTTAGGGTTTGCACGATCTGCACATTACAAATACGAGTTACCACACACAAAATAACAACAACGTAATCAATATCAATTATCGTCACACGTCGTCTCACTTGGTGGTGATGTGGCATCATCATCCGAAACTCGTTCGGAGTTTGACTGACCAAGTTTGTCATTTATGATGAAAAATGAAAATTGGGAAGCTCTCTGAATTTGACCCTTAATGTTTATCTGGGAGTAACTTTAGACACGTTTTTAATTTACAAAGAAAATTTAGAAAAAGTCAAAAATGAAAATAAGAAATAATGTAATTCAAAAATTAACTGCGCAACAACTTAGGGAGCAGATGCAAAATTATTTCTTTTTAGATATATTCTTATTCTTCTTAAACTTCTTCATATGGCTTTTTCTTATGGCGTTTACACACTTCATATTAACTTCTATTCCATTGAATAAATCTTTATTCCGAATACTTCTTATTTTTCTTATTGATTTTTTATTTCTTCTTCCCTTTATTTGAATTTCTATCTTTCCGTATACCTAACTGGACCGTTGATCATTGAGTTCTTTTTACTTTTTCTTTAAACTAAAATTTTTAACAAACTTTTTAAGAATAAAATATTTCGATACTAATAATAATAAAATACTTCAAAGCAACATTTCAAAGCTAACTTTATTTAAAGTAACTTTCCATCACAACTTAGTTTTCAGATCTAACATTTTATCTTCTTTTATTCATCTATTATGACTCATCTATTTTGACTCAATTATTTTGACTCACCTATTATAATTTACCTATTATGATTCACTTATTTTGACTCTCTTATTATATTTCACATATTATGATTCACATCTTTTGCTCACTATTATGATTCACCCTTTCTCCCTACCAATAACTTTACTAAAATTTACTTTACTTACTTTATTAATTCCTATCTTATTCATTATATTTTCATAATTCTAAACTAATCTTAGTTTTTATTTTTAATAACTATACCTTATCATGTCCTATTTATTGCCAATTTCTATTTTAAATTCATTATGCAATCACTGCAATATAAATACTAAGGTGGTTAAGGATTAGCACGATACATGTTTATAGTGATCTTCTGGAACACCATACATTACACTTACATCACAATACCATAAATAATAATGTACTATATAAATAAATAAAATAATTAACTGGTCACTATTCCAGAATTGTATACGTTTTTACTGAAATAGGTGTGTAGATCAGTAATCACAAAGAAATTTTTAAATAACATCCCATAAATCCATATTTGTATATCAATTGTCTTCACTATTAGGACAATTTTGGCGACACTAATCTATATCTATAAAACTGAGGTATGTGAAGTTAACGGCCTCATCAGAAGCACACACAAAATTTTTGGTATGATTCGTTACTGCTTTGTTTGTGCCTTCGATTGCGACCCCACACGAAGAAACGGAACTTTTCAGGTGCCCGCTAACGTCACGCATCATTGGAAGCACAAACGAAATTTTTGGTATGATTTGTTAATGTATCGTTTGCGCCTGTTCGTGCTTCAATAAAATAGATTACGACCCTATAGATTTATAAGAGAACAGCGTTTTCTAGAAAACTGTTATTGTCTTAGAGCCGTCTCCTTTGTTTATCAATTGCGATTACCTTATAACAAAAGAAACGAGTAAGTACTTAATGTAAAATATAATTACTTAAAAATTTTCTCCAAATTCTTCTAACATATCACATCGTGCGACTGTGATTGCAATTAAGTCCTTGTGCATTTATTGTTTGAATGCACAATAAATTATTAATAAACGACGACGATCTATCATATATTTTTGAAAATGTCGTAGTCTAGAGTGCAAGTGCAGTCATTGATCGACAACTACAAGATGCATCCTTGTTTGTATGTTGTAAAGCACAAAGACTACAAAAACAAGCACGCGCGAAATAATGCACTTGAACTAATTCGTTCTGAAATTCAAAAATTCGACCTGAGACTGGAGTTGGTGATATTAAAAGCAAATTCAACAACATCCGAACTAACTTTCTGCTGCAATACAGGAAATACACCGGTTCAATTCATAGTGGGATGGGAGAAAACGAAGTCAGTTTTTCTTTCATAAAATGTTCAATACTATTGCATATTTATAGGTGTACAAGCCCAATATATGGTATTTCGCTAGTATGAAATTTATTTTGGAGCATGTAACACCACGGCAATCTATAGATTCAATTACTGCCAGCTCCAGCTCATCCCAACTACATTCGAATGAACTCTCCCAAACAGAAACTCATTTATCCGATGAACACATTACAACTGAAGAAATTGTGGAGTCGGAAAATGATGGAATGTCATCTATTTACGAAAAAGAGGCAGAAAATAACCTTCAGGCGAGTTAACTGTATATCCACTGCATAATTCAAAAATAAATATTTACTTTTAGTACAATACAAGTCAAACAAATAAAAAAATTATAATCCACTCGATTGATCATTTGACTCCGAGTACTAGTAAAGAATCTTCTCCACCATGTAATGTTGATGTTGCCAGGAAGAACGTAGATAGGCCAAGAAAAAGAAAACGAACAATTGAAGATGAAAACTGTATAATTGCAACGGCGACCGATTCTTTAAGACAAATTCAAAAGCTATTACCGAGAGTAATAACAATAACCCTAAAAGTGAAACTACCGACTCAAATTTGACCCAGAGTCAAATTTTTGGAAATTTTGTATCCAAACAATTATCGTTCATCGAACAGGAAGATGAAGACTTATTTTTAGATGTACAGCATGAAATTTGTAACATATTATATAGAAGTAGAAAAATTGTAATAAACATAAATGAAATAAATACAAATTGTTTTTCAAATTATATTCATATATAGGACACTACTATGTTTTTTATATTGTTATTTTCCTAAATAAAGCAACTTCAGATATCTTTATAAACTTATTCTACATATTATGTTTTAAGATTGCAGTGTTTTGCCAATCAACAGCACCAATTTCGCTATTGAAGTAGTTTTTAAAATTCTCTCTTACATGTAACGGAGTAGTTCCTGATCGATTTCCAGACTGTTGACCAACATTTGCAAGCTGATTCTCTTCACTGTCACTTTGTTCGGTGTAAAATCTCCAATTTTCAGTTGCCAGAAAATTGTGCAAAGCGATACATGCGAGTGTTATCTTTACAACTTTATCTGGCGATAATTGAATAGGATTGATAAGAATTCTAAATCTATTGGCTAGTATACCAAATGCGCTCTCAACCATTCTTCTTGTTCTGGATAATCGATAATTGAAAATTTTTGTTCTTGAGAAAGTCCTCTGTTTGGGAAAGGTTTCATAATCCTTCTTGAAAGGGGAAAGCATCATCAGCCACAATTACAAAAGGAGTTTTCAATTTTGTCCAGGTAATTCCTTGTCATTTGGAAAATTCAGATAATTAGTAGATAACGCTTGACACAGACCACTTTCTCTGAACACCCCGCCATCACTAATGCGACCATTTATTCCTACGTTATAATAAGTAAATTTGTAAACTGCGTCTACCAATCCAAGAAGTACAATAGAATGATCACCTTTGTAATTATAATAATAGCTTCCTGCAGAAGCAGGTGGTCTGAATTTAATATGACGTCCATCAAGAGCTCCTAGGCAGTTAGGAAATTGCCATAACTCATTAAATTGTTCAGCAACTTGAAGCCAGGTCTCTTTCTTATCAGGTGTCTAAAAATAAATGCAAACATGTTTATTTATACTTCACTCTGAAATAACACAATTTTCTTGTTTAATGAATGACTATTACCTTCAAATATTCATCTTTGAGAAAGTGGTATATAACATCGCAGACGGTAGGTACAAATCGTGAAATAGTAGTTTCGTGAATTCTGGTACTATACATCAAGGACCGGTAGCATTCGCTAAAAAACGTAGGGTTGTCTCTAATCTAAAATTTGATTTATTGTATCTATTAGAGAGAGTTTTTTTTTCTTACTTAGATCGTGCAGAAATACTTTCTCTCATAACAGTATCTTGTATAGTCAATTGAACTTGAACTTTATATAATAGTTTGTCGAAAGAATTGCTGTCCAACCGTAAGAAGTTTTTATATGAGAACGGATCTTCAATTAGTAATTCATCGTTTAACATCGACAATAAACCTCTGCCTTCCAGTCGCCGATTTATCCATTTTCTCACCCAAATTTTACGTCTTTTATCTGACACTTTCGATTTTTTTTTGTTAAGAACTAACATTAATATTACAATAACGTTTGTCGCTGCAGAGACCAACAGTTTTTCTTCCGATCCATTTTCCACGTGTATTTTTAATATCGCTGTTGTTATTGTTTATTTATTTTGACATTTCACATTTCTATTTAGTTATTAGTGCGCATGCCCACTTACTTATTTTCATATTTACGTATCATACAGATTTAAAAAGGCACGGATTAATTTATAAACTGAATCTGCGTGCGCAACTTCAGTACTTAATTTAAAACTAAAATAAGTCTCGTGTCAGACGGCTCTTATACAGAACAATTACAGATTAATTCATACTAACAATTTTTGCCTCGAATGTATCAAGACGTCTGAACCTCTTTGGAAGGGTTCAGGTAGAAGCTACACTTCGCACCCTAAAGTGGGTGCTTCTTCGAGAAAAGTGAGAAGATTAAGAAGCACCCACTATAGAGTGGGAAACGAAACATTGCCTGTAGCAGAACCCTGAATTTTTGTTCGGAACATTTGCATCTTCTATGAGGGGTTCAGACGTCTTGATATGTTTCTGGAAAAAAATTTTGGTATTACATTAGACGGAACAAAAAAAACCCATTTACGACATATGTAAATTACAAATATCTAAAAGCGACACAATAAATTTAAACGGTAGAGTTCGTTGGGTCAAAAATTATCAAAAAGGCATTAGACATTTTGGTAGGATATTTACGTGTGCAATTATATAGGAAAAGCGAAATTTCAAAATACCTAATAAGTTGAAAACTTGAAGATTTCAGTAGCCGACAAACCTAAGTTAGAAGACAATTAAATAAGCTATACGATAAGCTTATAAATACAGAGTGTATTATTTAAAAAAAAAACAATTATTACACTGATAATGATCTACCAATTAAACTATAAATTATATACACCCTGAAACGCAATTTTATTAGTCAATTAATAAATAGACTAAGGGAACTGTTTTTTATTTAAACCTAAGAGGATTAGATAGAATTAGATATTTATTTATTTCTAACACCTACATTTTAAGAAATATGAAAATAACTTACTACTACTCTGTGTTTATGTATAGGAAACTCGTATAAACGTAAAGCTTAATTTTTGAATAGAATTCGAAAAATCATAAACCCCACGTGTATTCATATACCGTGTGTCCCACGAAAAAGTTGACAGTCATTTACTATGTTAAATTAAAAATTACCGTATCTTTTTTCTGTCACAATTCGAACACAATATAACAATATATTATGTTGGATAGATAAAATAAAATAAATTAACGTGATAATAATGAGTGTTCAAAGTGTATTTTACTAAAAACTCGGTAAAATAAGTTATTTTTTCTAATATTTATTTATTAATAGAATGAATTTTCATTCTTTAAAGGGCCTTTGTAGACGAATTTGTTAATTTGCTGCCTAGTAATATTTTGAGTTTTCTAACCAGGGTTCGATTTCGGTTTCAGTACTTTTCTTATTAACTTTATTATCATTAAAATAGAATTTTGTAAAGTGAATTTAACATTTTAAAGAAAGACTCATTTTATAAAAATTGTATTAATAATAACATCAATAATAATTTTATTTATAAAAAAATTACGATAATCGGGATCGAACCCGGATTTTTTCACGTAAATTATTATACAAGTTTTATTGTTTTTAATTAAGATGCGCTTACATTACCACATAACTTAGTTCTCATTCATCAATCTAATAAAATAAAAGCTTCGTTTCTGCACAGACTTTAGTAACCAAACCCATTTAAAAATGGGCCCAATCTAGACAAATTTGAAATTAAAGACGTGAGGTAACCGCTCCAGGTCAGAGGTCAAAGGTCAGGTCAATTTGGGACCTATCTTAAAACATTCCTCTGACATCCTGAACACTTTGATATATAACATTCCTTTGTCACCGCTCCAGGTCAGAGGTCAAAGGTCAGGTCAACTTGTGACCGCGCCTAAGATCAGCGCCTCTTGAACAATTTGACGTGTCGACCTCCAAAATCGGTTTAGCCGTTTCGGAGGAAAAGACGAACATAAAGACAGACAGACAGACAGACAAACCGGGCCACGATTTTATGTGTGAAGATATGTTCCTATATTGTGCTCAAATTGTGACAGAAAAAAGATGTGCGTTAATTTTGAATTTAATATTGCAAATAAATACTAAATACTGAAGTTTACAAAAATACAATTGTTTATATTTATTTAAAACAAATTTGTCATTTTGTTAAGGACAATGCATTAGCGCAACATTGTTAAAAATGCCTTTCTGAAAATGTACTTACATGCATTCATTTTAACTACAATTTTAGCAGGCTCTAATTGCAATTACAACTGTAATGTATTTACGTAGTTGTTGTGAAACATCACAACAACACATTAATTTTAATTTAATCAACTCTCTCAAAGTTGGTGAAATGCCATGGTAACCAAGTTGTTATATATAAAAAAAAACGAAACAACACGTCAAGATATGTAAACACGCAAAAACGCAAAATATAAAGTGTATTTAATTCATATTGCTTAAATTTTGTGTGTTCGTATTACAACTTCGTCCTTATGATTTTTTATCCGATCACATGTTTTTGTTTTGTTTACCCAACATAGCATTTGTTGCAGCAAGACAGTCTATTTTATACACTACATTGTGTTTGTCAAGAATGTCTGTCTTGTCTTTAATTGGGTGTAGATAATGTTGTAAATAGTATTGGTATTGTATGTAGCTATGTGGGCAAGAATTTCGTTTGTGCTTCCAATGATGCGTGAATTTGGTGGGCACCTGAAAGGTGCCGTTTTCTCAAAAACGTGTGGGATTTTATTGAAGCACAAACAGGCACAAACGAAGCACTAACTAATTATATAAAAAATTTCGTTTGTGCTTCTAAAGAGGCCGCTAACTTCACGGACCTATAAAACTGAAAGTTTGTTTGTTTGACGGAGCATCACGCGATAACTACTAAACCGATCTGTATGAAATTTTCTATGTGTTTTGAGATTGGCTCAGAATAAGTTTTTAAAAATTAAAAACCACAAGCTTAGTAATTAATGGTACAATTTACCATGTTAAGCCTATGGCGAAATAAAAAATACTGCTTGCGTCTGCTTTTTAAGTGAACCCCACGGGTTCCGCTAGTATTTTCAACTTTTTTTTCAGTTTTTTTAAAATAATGAATAATTAAATAATAAAAAAATATATTTTTAAACAATTTCTGAACCTTTTTTAAATAATGTAATAATAACTACCCGACTTTGTTTTGAAGGTACAAATACAATAAAGCAAACAAAACCTTAAGCACCTAAATTTGAATAAGTAAAAGTAAGTGTGGAAAAGGTCAGTGTTTGTTATTAATTTATCCAATCACCTTTTTTCATCGAATAAAACTTTATAATATTTGTTTTTTTTGTTGCTACACTTTTTTTATTTACTTAGTTAGAAATCATTACAAGAAGTTGATTTAAGATCAACGGTTTTAATCCCCAAGTTCAGCAAGGATAGTTAAAGGCTATGATCGATATGTTAATAAAAAGTTCAAGTTACTAATTAAATTAAAGCGTCGACGGGAAGTTTCCTGTATTACGCCTGAATAATTGGCTGTACGCGGTAATTTATAACAATTCCTTAAAAAACACGGAAAACATGCACTTTATACGAAAAAACTATCCGATTTAATAAACAATACAAGAACACTTCAAAACTGATTGTAATTTATATTAGCATTTTAATTAAAGTAAAATTATGTCAAGAGCGCAATTTTCTTTGAAATTTTAATACGTTGAAAAATTGTGCAATTAAGAATTTCGTACTTGTTAAAAAGTGCATTTGATTTATAGTTACAACAAGCATCTAAAATTTTACGTATCAGGACAACATAATATGTAGATTTTTTAATTAAGAAGACGACAGTGTCGCTTATCAACATACATTTTTTTGCAAACAAACAATTGAATAAAAATGAATCCCGAGTAAAGTCGACCAAAATGACTACACAACTTGACGGTCTTCAATCACGGCAATAAACTGTAGATAAACACATATACACAAGCATTGATTATATAAAATCAATGACACAAGCAAATATTTATTGTTGAATTAATTTTCTATCATTTTCACAAAATCAAGACAGAAGAAGAACTAAGCGACTATTGCAAACGTTTTTTTTATTTTCCAAATTTGATTGAATAAACAAATAAATAAAACCGTCAATATTACAAAACATTTTTTTTTTATACGTCACCTATTAAGCTTAGGTTTAGTAATGGTTTAGTAAGATTTATTTTGAATACTGCGAATTATGAATGGAAATTTTCTTTCAATTTGTAAAACTTGAGTTACAACAAAAATATAGAAGCATAACTTGCTTTTAAAATAACTTCAATTTCAATCTCTTTTTGATGTTCGAGAAAATATTCAAAGCAACTCAAAATGGCACAGAACAGAATTTTAGTTTTTCATTCAAATTGAAGAAAATTAACTTTAATAAATTCGTAATCTATTTTTTTTTAAATAATTGTATAAAATATGATTAGGTAACAGATAAATTGGGTAAAATTAATAGTTGTAATGATAACACTCTTATCGTTTCCCTACAAACACCTAAAGGACCGTTAAGAACCGCGGGATACAATTTAATCACATACAAGATTAATAATCATGTTACAACAATTAACAGCGTTTTTATTTTCAAAAGATTGTATCTCATACTCTACAAAAACATGTTATTTAATTAACAACTTCGTTTCCAATTAATAATTTGATTAAGGGAGGCTTCTCATGTGACACGTTAAAAAGTAGTTAAGTTAAGTTTTTGCATATATTTAAAGACATGTTTAAACTATAAAAGAGCATTTTTTCAAAAACTTAAAAAACAAAATGGCGGACTTATTGAAGGTTGCTTGTGACGTGACGCGGCGGGCGGATTTATCGCGGTACATTGTGGATCCCAAAGTTTTCATCTGAAATGTGCAACAAATTTTTTTATTATTCAGCAAGATTCCTCTGAGTGCATGAATGTCTACAACTCCAAAAAATTCGATTTTAAAATATTGAAATCACGTCTTGAAAAAAGTGCTATTTTTTGTCATTTTTGTCGTTAAATGGGGCTAAAAAGTGTATAAAATAACTTTTTCACAATTTCAGACATTCATGCACTGGTTCTTGAACTTCTTTTCAACATACGTTAATCCGCAATGCCGGGTCCATACAGCAATCCTTCCTCTTCTATAAATAGCTCGTTTTCCGCCAATCGCGCTTCTGTTGAGCTGTACGAGCCCCTTTTGTGGACGCGCTATGCCTTCGTTCTGCGCGCGCCTACTACTCGCATCCGCTTCATCGGCGAACATCTTCGTCTGGTGCCCGATCACGATACCCATGAGGTTCATCATTACTAGAATTGCATCATACCCTTCGTTAAATACTCCGGCAGCGATGTATGCTGATATTTCAACAATTTTTCCCCCGAATAGAGATGTTTTGGGCACAGCCGCCACACCATAGCATTGAACGATTCATTGGTATTTTGGGTGTGCCCGCCCAAACATTTCGTGAGCAGGTCATCACGGGAGAGATCTTTATAGATTGAAGGATGAATTTCTCGACTTCCGGCGAAATCACTCGTGGGGGTGTTTGTAGGAATTCTGGAAGTTCGTTGTCTGTGCCTTGCGATAATCGCACCAACTGTCGGCGCCTCCGGAATAATTCTTGTGTTGCGGTGTTTTGTCGGTCGAGCAATAGTGATCAAGTGTTGCCATAATTCTATTTCTCATGTCCTTCACTGAATTTAAATTTCTTCTTATTGCCAGTCCATAAAAAATAGTTAACTTCTTAATAAGCGCTTCAGTAAGTTTTCCCCTCCCCTGCCTCCATCTTTGCTTCTTTCTTTACATTTCGGAGTCGTGTACCCATACGCTTCTGCACGTGACCCACATATTCACTCTTCTCAACATGATTTTCGGCGCCATAAGAATTAGCTTTAACTATATTCGCAAAAGTCTTGGAGTCGCCGTCCTCAATATAGTTTAAGTATTTGACGCCAAACTTTTTTTCGGATCTGCCGAACATTTCATTTATGGAATCTACCTCCATTTTTCCTGCCGAACCGTCGTGATTTGATGAACAAGTATGTTTATGGGTCTCATACCTTCATATTCAGGGGTATTCTTTTAACTCCACATTAAGCATGCCTGGCAGAATGAACTTTTCACAACGACGTCTATAACTTTTCCGCTGTAGTATCCAATGAGGGTTGTAACTCCATATAAATAAGGTAAACCCACGTTTTTCCAGGAGCCGTCATCGGAAACTTTCAAGTGGGTTTCAAATCTACCATGTTCGGAATTTTTTATTTTTTCCTCATAAACTACTTTTTTGGTGAATGTTTCAAACATGTCGGACGCCGATTTGTAAATGTACTCCACTGCCACCGCATACTTGTTGACCGACAGGCCTTTACAAATGTCCATAAGCCCGCAAACACATTCAGCCCTTCTCGGGCAACACCGAGTAATCTCATAACAAATACGATTCTCCTGTTAATTTCGTAAGCGTTGAAAATAAACGGACTTGAAGATATTTTCCTCCTACCGCACGCACAGGACACAACAATTTTGAAGTCCTGTGTTGCCCGCGTTCCGCAATAGTCACTGATCTCTTGCAGGTTCCTCATATTAACATCTCTGCGAGCGCACGGAAAACGGAGATGAATTTAATAATGCGATACGCGTGCTGCACATTCACGACCACATCGTCTGCGTTTGCACTTTTCATTTTCCGTCCCGAGGCACTATCATCCGCGTTCGCATCTGAAGTATCTCGCGAGCCCTAATACTTCCGTTTTCGCGATCGAGACAAACTTCGACTTCCTTTATGCCGATTTTTTTTTAGCAAATGGTAAATTAGTTAACATAAGTTTAAACACCCATGTTTTATTTAGAGTTATTCACACATCGTTACTTATTAGAGTATGATAAACCAAGTGACACCGGAGGTCGACCATAATTTCGTTACACTATATGACTATACTAATAAAACACTATTATCCGGTTAACCGTTAACAACGTTTTGGCCAATCAGTTCACTTAAAATTTAAATTTCATCTATTAGAAGTACAGTTACCTAACAATAGATTTAACTAGCGTTTATAGAATCGGACGTGTAAGTTTTTATATACATTTTTAAGGTTCCATGACGTATCGTACCGCGACAGTTTGTAACCAGACAGTTCGTAACGACGACACTTCGTAACATCGACAGTTTGTAACTACAACTATTGGTAACGCTATAATTCGTAACACCAAAGCTTAAATCCTTCCTTTATTTTTTTATTGATACCAATTAAGTACTATAATTATGTTACAATGATGTTATTACAATCATGTCAAACTGTATCTCTGTTAATACTATTTAATTACTTAAATAAAAAATAGTATCCGTTAAATTATTACTGGAAAAGTAAAACAAAACTATGTAGGGCTAATTGTTTTTAGTTTTTTAAAGTAACGAACAAACACAAACAACAAAAAGAAATGACTTTTAGATGTAATCGATTTAATGAGAATCAGTAAAAGTCACAAAAAGATGCTTGAAATAATTCAATCGACGTAGTTTTATATTAATTATTTCATTATTAATTGACTTTATGTCTTCTTTCCAAAATAAAATTGTTATATTTCAAGATCTAACTCAAATAAAAGAATGAACGAATGAATGTAATCTAATATGAATGAAAACAAAATTTCGAATGGTAAAACCATTACAGGATTAAGTACTGTAAAGATGAACGTGTGGGCTTTATTTAAATCTACGGATGTACCTATAGCAAGAATTGGATTTAAAGTTAATCTCTTTTAATTGTTTACATAAAGTAAGTCGTAAAATTTTTAAGCGGATAACGATCTTAAAATGTTTCCAGCATTGTAAATATTTTTTTTCTGTAAAACGAAAATATAAAATTAGCCATTACAATAATAAGCCTTCTGATTGGTTATAATTAAGAAGGGGAATATCTTCAAACGTATAAAGTCTCATGTTTAGTAAGAGAAACATTAGTAATCTTCTTGCTATTATCTAGAGTGTTTGGAATTTAAGAAATCGCAAACGTATAATCTTAGTTCGGGTGGAAATCGTACTCTTATATACCAAAATTTCGCGTTTGTTCAAAAACGGGTTACGGAATCTGGAATTGTGCATTGGAAACGTCGGAACAGTTATAATTACAAGTGTAAAGAAATTGTACATAGAAACGATGATAATATTACTAAATACAACGAACAGCATTCACATATTTGCAACCTTTTGCAGCAGATTTAAGAAAAATGATAAATGAAATAAAAGCCAATATGAAAACTCCTGGAGCAACACCTAAACTTGTCTATGCTTCCAAAACTCAATACCAAGAACTCTTCAGCGTGCTAAACAAGGAGAAAGAGTTGCTGTTCCTGCAATTCCAAACAGCATAAGTTTTTTGATTCCTCACAAATATAGCAACTTACTATTACATGACAGTGGATCTGATGGTCCTAATATTATTGCTATTAGGACATGGAGCGTTATTAAACTTATTAATGGCTCATCAACATTGGTTAGCGGACGGAACTTTCAAAGTTGTTCCTGACATATTTTCCACCTTTACAGTATCCATGTTCAACTTGATGGTGTAGCATTTCGATGTGTTTTTGCGTTACTGCCAAATAAAACTGAGGGTACATATCAAATGTTTCTACGTATACTAAATTTAAAATGCAACTCTAAATCCTGAATCTTGCCTACTTGATTTTGAAAAGGCAGTAATCAATGCTTTTTAAATCAAGTTTTCCGAAATTGAAACAACGGGGTGTTTTTTTCATTTGAATCAATCAGTAATCCGAAAGTTAGAGGAAATTGACTTAAAATGTGAATTTCATTCAAATATAGAAAATTTAGCAATATGCGTTAAAATGCTAACTTCAATATCGTTACTTCCTTTTGGAGAAACTACTGATGCACATCTAGAAGTCGCAGAAATTTTTCCAGAATTTGATGAGAACACTGGGGAGTTTTTACAATATTTCGAAAATACATTCATTAGGGCTCGAGAACTGAGAAATGGTCGTTTGGCCAAGATTACCAATAGCATATCAGGTTTTCATTATTTACTTCAATCTTCATTTCAATGTGTACGTCCCACAATGTGAAAATTCCTCGATGGAATTTTGGCAGAAGTTTGTTTGCAACATACATATTATTTGCAATATAAAAGTGGTCAAGGAATGCTTCAACGTTTAAAGTATAAACACTTAAAGGAGCGTGTAGTAAGAGTCCTCCAAAATTATAATATTGAACAACGCCTGCAATTTAAAAAAAATATAGCACACATTTTTTAACTGTGTCTGTGAAATAAATAAATATTCATACTTTACAAATATGAAACATTTTATTATAATAAAGATTATTGACATAATACTGAATTTTAAGTTTAAACAACGAGTGTGGATGGTAATAAAATTTGATGTAGTTTTTCAGCTAGCTACATGTAGTGTTTCACGTCAAGCATATAAATTCTGATGGATGTACGCTAATATAAATTTAAACAATAATTTAATTAACCATTTTGTTGACTTTGAGTAGTTATATGATGCCAATCCTTAACACTTTTGAGCCGGAAATTTTAATTTTGGTAGTTGGCGGGGGCGTGCGCGCATGTTCGGGTCCAGTCGGTCGTGGTCTGTCATGTATGGGCCAGTCGTTCGTAGTCGGTCATGTTCGGGGTCAGTCGATGGTGTTCGGTGCTAATTGGTCGTGGTCGGTTATGTTCGCGTTCGTTTTTTATCGGCAATGTTTGATGACTTCGTGGGCATTTGGTGGATTTGTGATTATATAAGTTGCGTGTGTATGGTTTATTATTTCAGCACAGGAAGAAATCTACATTGTTGCAATCAGTGATTTTGTCTTACTTTTGCCTTCGACGACATAATTTCAAGGGTTCTCCGTGTTCTAAATCGCAATTCGTTAACATTTTAATTCTGTGTCTACGACAATAGGAGTTTGTAGTGTCGAACCTAATAAAATCTATGGATATATTAAACCCCGAGAGCTTGTCGCAAACTGTATCACTGGATTCGTCATCATCCTCATCATCGTCATGGTTATTTGCTGCAGAGTATGATCTTGCTAACGAATCCTTTCGTTCAAATTTTGGCAACGCTTTGAATGAGAAGCTGGTCAATCCGACGTGTTACAAGTTGGACTATGATGATGAAGGGAAATATATAGAAGTCGGATACAGCACAAATTTGCAGCTTACGCCAGTAATTAGAATTTGGAATAGCCCCGAGTTTAATGGCGTATGTAGTGCTAGTGGTGCATATAACGTGTATTACAAGGAGAGGAAGAAAATAATGTGTTGCTTACCATCGACGAATGGAAGACGATAATAGGACTTCATCATCATCTAATGAATGACTTCTTCTACAACCCGGGAAACGAGGAGTATCGATACGAATTTGTAGATGACAATGACGGTCCTGTTGAATTCATAAGTAAACCTCAGACATATCTAGCGATATAAAAATTATCTATAGTACGGAATATCATCCCGATTTATCGGTTTGGGCCGAGTGTAGTAATAATTCTTTTTTAAAAACAATCAGTTTAACACGTGATTATAAAAAGTGTATCCTAAACAAAGGGGATGTTGATTGCATGTTTGGCTTAAAAGATGTACTAATCAATTATCGTCCGGAGTTAACGCAATAGCACAAGCTGGATGTATTCTACAACCACCTAATCAATCGCGTGGTTATCGAGCAGAGGAAGAAGAAGCAAACAGTAGAACAATTCGGCATTGGATCTAACGACGAAGATGATGATTTAGGTGTGTATGACGTATATGAAAAACTGCTAAACCGCATAATATTAATTTTTATAATGTACTATAGTTAATGGAGGTTTTGTATTATCGTCCAGGTTTTATTATGTCTTATGACTATCTAGTTTGGGTTGTTGAACAAAATAATTGTGGATTAGTATTCAAATAATAATGAAAATTATGGCGGTTAACAAAACCGTTTCTGTGAAAAGTGGCTTTGTCACAAAATAAAACATGAATATCCATTAATTAATCCGCTAAATCATTCGCAAGTATCCACTCTTATTGGAAAATCTCTGTCTAAAAGCTCTTGGTTTCGGTAACCAACAGAACGTTAGAGGTCCGACGTCATTTTTTATACAGCGTGTTTCATGTTTTCTTACAATTAATCGTACGTTTAATCCGTAATACTGTCCTGTAATAATGTCATTCGTAATAAGCTAAAATACATTAATTAACGCTTATCTCACAATATTTAGTGTTTAGGATCAGATAATTGTAATTAAAGTAAACTAAAAAGTAAATAATCCCATGAATTACATTTTGACTTTTAAAAATAAACAATTTCAATGTTAAACAGAAGTAGTGAACTATACTGGCCAAACTCCGAAGGCGCATCCTCAGTTTTTTGTGCTCTATTCGAATATGGAAACAATCATTTTAAATTCGATAATACAAGGTGTTGTTTTGGGGATGACATATTATAAAAAATGTACAGCCCAAATATTAAAAAAATGTACAGGGCGTATCATAAGTTATAAGCCGTTAATGAAATGGACCAAATACATAAACCACTCTGTATTTCGGTTATAAAGAGCGCTTGATCAATCATATGGGGGTATTTTAGAATCACCTAGATGTCCTCTACCTGCAGTTAACGTATGCCCGTTTGTCAATGAAACACACTATATAATGTCATGGACGTGTTGCGAAATTTTACTTTCAATTGCACCCCCGATAAATTGAAAATGAATGAAAGTTCATATTGACTATATTAAAATAAAACTTACGATTATCATGTCGGCAGTCACCAATGTAGAATTAGTTTGTGTAGTGTCTACAAAATTCATAAAAAACAAAATTGACGTTTTTTATTGACCCTTTACAAAATTATACTAAGTATGAACAAAATTAACAATCCTTTTTTTTTAAATAATTACATACCTAGAAAAATTAATAAAACCGATGATACAAAAATGAAATGTAATATTTGTTGAATTAATTTTTAATTGTAGCAGTGACGCTATATGTCAACCGACAAAATTGTAAATAACTGTAAAATCTCAACCGAATGATGGATAACCAAAGAAAACATCCACAAAAACTTAACGTGTAGGCCTGTGTCTAGGCTAGATTGTAAACAATAGTAATATCCTATAATTTTTTATCTGCAATAATAGAATTGTATCAAAATGAAGAACAATCAGATTTACCATCCAACATGATGACACTCCACGCGTCCACGCCATTTCGCTACTACAGTTCGAAAGTTTTTCGATTAAAGAAAAGAAGAAAAGGATCAATAGAGTATAAATAGTTCCGTTTGAGCATTTAATTTGATGATTTTTATTGTTTGTTTATCGTATTTAAATTCAATGTTTGTTCAAATGAGTGCATGAAAATTAATTGTTTGATTTTTAATATATTTCTTTTCTCAAAATTTTTCTTTGCCTTAGTTTTATACGGCCATGTTTACATTTTAATGTCCTACTAAAACCACAAATCAAAATAGCTTGTTTTCATTTAAAAAATGCTTGATGACGTCATACTATACCTGACAACAAAATAATGGTGTATCAAAACTACTCGTAGCATTAGTGCTGCAATAACTTCTTTAATGATAAGTTTATGTTAATTTGCAGTTTGTAACAAACTAAACAATTATATTTAAGTGATGTGGATTCAGTTGAACTTACGCAGTAAGAAGCCACAAGAAGCTTTAACGATTAATGTACCGCATTTTACTGTTTATCGTAAATCATGTAAGACATATGACGACGATGGCTCGAAGCTGACATTTTATTTTGCCATCATTTGATTAGAAAGTGTTTTGTAATATATTTTAATGCAATTTGCATTTATGACTTACCCTTTCATGCGATTGATGTTCATCATAAATAAATTTAATAGTAATTTCCAGCAGTAGTAAGTAAGTTTAACGTTTGTAGAAAAAGAAAACCAAAATTATACAAAAGTGGATTTTTGAAATTAAAATTTATAGTGTTATGCATCGATTTATTTATTTATTATCTCATTTGTAATTTTTTAATTTAGTGTCAGTTCGCTGCTTATAATGATAACTTAGCTACAAAAAGCACGTAAGTTTAGTTTTTCTTGTTGTTGTTTTTGTTTTTTTTTTTTTTTTTTTTTTTTTTTTTTTTTTGTTTTTTCTTTTTTATTTTTTTTTGTTGATACATCTTTCTCCATATTTTTTTTGGTGGGTGTGTATGATCAATGTAGAAGTGCATGCCACCGTAAAAATTAAATAGACAAAAATACTTTGTTACTATTCTACATAAAAATTTATTTTTGTGGAATATTACGTAAATTAAAACATATTATGTATTTTAAATATTGCAATACAGCATTTATTATTATTTATTTGCGAAATTAAAAACCATTGAATTTTAAATTATCGAGCACTCCCGTTTCTGCACGAAGGAGTCCGGTGTGTTGTATGACGTAATAGAATCCTACAGCTTGTTCTTTGTGCATTCTGGTTGTCTTTTGTTTGAAATTTGAAAATTATTTGTTCTAATTTGCAATGGCGAAACGTAGTGAGGATTTCGTAATAGCTCAAAGCGATAATTTACCAAAAGTCGATTTATTTATGGTCATGGAGTACATTACAAACAGTGACTGCTACAATTCAGCTGAAATTAAAGGTTGGAAAGCAATGCGGTAAGTTATTTACATTTGGTTATTTATTATACGTATTAAGATTGATAAACATTTCTTTTGTTGTTTCTTTTAGTTCTACAAGGCAGGATTATATCAAATCCGCTATTGGATATGTTCAACTCCAAAGAATTGGAGAACTGTGCACAATCAAAGGCCAAATATGCCCTGAACATAAAATAAAAAGTAAAAATTACGCCGTCTCAATAATAATTAATGAAGTTGAAGAGGAAATTTTAAATGTAACTTGTCATGACTGCTCGGCATCAAAAGGTTTATTTATTAAATTGGTTTTGAAGATATATAAATATAGTATTTTTAGGTGGTTGCAAGCATTCATTAGCATTTTTAACATGGGTACATGAAAAAAGTAATGAGCCATCAACAACAGAAGTCCAATGCTATTGGAAAAAACCTAGACTCTCTTTGTCGAATACTGACACACAGTTTATAACAACAAAAGATTTTGGAAGCCCGTTGTCATTCAATGTGCCTGGCACATCAACATTTTTGAATGAATTTATTGAAAAGGCAACAGAAGTAAAAAATAATTCAAATTGCCATTTATTAAAATATTTTAAAGAATGCGGCATTCATAATAAATTAAGTTTGCATCATTTAATTATAAGTTATGCAAGTAACAGTGCCGACAGTGCGGTAGATTTCCTGAAATATGCAAGAAACCTAATGAATGATCGACTGTGTCAGCAAGCAGAGGAGGAATCAAAACTGCAGCATAAATGCAATTTGTGGTACGAACTAAGATATGGTCGAATCACAGCATCTAAGATTTATGAAGCAGCGCATTGCAAAAGAAGGGTGGTTCTTTAGTCGAACAAATTCTGGGAGGATCGAAAATAAAACCTTCCATTCCAATGATAAGAGGTCAAACTTTAGAAGCTGATGTTTTAAAACATTAAAAAAATTTTAAGCAAAATTTTAAAAGGGTGGGGTTATTGTTAAGTTCCGAATACCCTCATTTAGGTGCATCTCCAGATGCAATTGGTCCTGATTGCGTAATTGAAATAAAATGTCCTTTCAGTGACAAAACTATTAAAAATTACATAAAAATGATAGAATTTCCCAAAATACAAGGCCCAAATTCAACTACAGATGTGTTTTTTAAAAATCAAAGGGAATATTTTGCGTCGCTGACCCCAAGTTCGAGGACAATAACAAAATTACGATTATCACTGAAGACTATGATAATGATTATATAATGGGGATAATTGAAAAAGCACAAAGTTTTTGGACTGAATGTATTTTTCCATTTTATATGAAAATGCAAAATAATGTGCTTAATTTCTAAAACATTTGTACCTAAATTTTTACAGTATAAATAAATGTCTTAAATATTATTTTTGATTAAATCTGATTGTAAATTAACTAAACCGCATGCAATTATTACTACATTGTCCAAATGCGAGATTAATTTTTATTTATGCACACGTGTGGCTTTAAGAGTTTAAATTCACGAAGTCTTCCTATTACTCTTTCTATATGGATTCTTAAAGCTGCAATTCGCTTAGTTTCCATGACTTCAGATTTTGTACTTTTAATTCCACTTCGAACACTTGGTGGTCGCACTATTCTGCAATTTACAAGAGTCAAAAATTCATCAACTCTTTTAAATCCCCGATCAGCCATAACTGTACAGTTTTTTGGCAAAATTTTTAAATAATTACTATGTTTAACGATTGCAGTATCAGAGGTACGACCTCCAAATCCAACAGACACATAATTAATCAACCCATCTGGTGTAGATGAAATTAAATACTTTATAGTATTACATTTTTTATATTCTGACCAAGACAATGTTTGTTTAATTGGATCAGATGGTTTTTCTATTTGGATTTCGAAGCAATCGATTATACTTTGGACATCACTAAATCGATACCGAAAAGCAATTGGAAGCATTTTTTTATTTTCTGAGAAGTAGGCCAAATAATGAATTCTTTTAAACATTTTGCTAAGGGATCAATTGTTTTATTGAAAGCTTTCGATGCTGCACTAGGTGTAATACCAAAATCATCAGCTAATTGTTGAAATGAGGGATTCAAGCGGATCTTCTTTAATGTTATTAAAATGTGATCTCTTGTTGTTTTAATTGTTTCCAATAATAAATCAATTAAGTATAATGAATCACCTGGTAACCCCAAATACATTTTGCTTTTATGTGTTGCAATGTATGTTGACCATTCAACAGCAATTTTTTTATAGTGGTTGTGGGTTACATCGGTTTTAAAACTGTGGTCCGTACTTGAAGCTTCATTGGAGATATTTTCAGAAAATGTTGCTTCACTAACAGTAACTTCAGAAGACGAAGGAAATGTAATATCACAATTTTCTGAATGAAATAGAGTGCCAGAAGTAGTTTGAATAGGTGAACACCCAACATCAACATGTTTATCATTTGAGATACTGAATAAAGTGCACTGAACAAATTTACTCCTAAACTTCGGTTTAACTTGAATTCCCTTACTTAAAGTAGGAATTACTGTAAGTTTAGGAATAAACCCTTCTGCTGCTTGAACTTCTGGTTTAAAAGACTCGACTTCTGTCGGAGATTCAATAAGAGAGCTTCTTTCTACATTTCCCGTATCAGGTTCTGGTACCGATTCGGGTGTTGATATAATTGCATCAACAAATTTTTGACGAGCTCTTTTAATAGATGCAGTTCTTTCAGTTGTGGGAAAAGTGCGTTTCCTGTTTAACTGGCAATGAAATATATGTGGTACCACATCAGATTTCATATGAACAGGTCCTCCAGAATACTTAAATTTAATGTAATTTTCAACATCTTCTTCAAGCTGTGATTATTAATAGGGCTATAAATCCTTAGCACAAATTTACTAATTATAAATACCTACATTAAAGTGGTCTTCACACACAAAAGCAGTAGTGTTATCCGAAATATCACCCGGTTTTCTTCTGATAGCTGATAACCATGCTTTTCTTCTAGCATTATGAGTACCGCTAGCCTTTGGTAGGGTTATAAATATTTTGTTGGGCTTGTAGTAGTTGTATTTTTACACATGGGCACTATACAATATTTATACAATTTTTTTGATCCTTTCTCCATTACTCGCGATACAGTATTGACGTAACTATTACCAACAAAGAGTAAATACAAAGACTATCCTGTAAAGCACTGCAGTAAAAAGCGTTCAAAGGATTCTATTACGTCACATCAGGCCCGCCTCTTTTTAAGTGACGTCAGAAGCGTAAAACCGCCAACTCAAAAATGGCAAACTTTGATTTTTATTTTATAACTTTATTGTTAACTTAAATGCGTTTAGTTAACACTAAGGTTATCTATATACCAAGGTGAATACGTCTATACAATTTTAATAATTTTGAATTTATGTCCATTCTTAGGGCATCAATTATTGTATTGATGGAAGTTGTCCAGTATTTTGTGTATTCAGTTGTACAAAATGCGGTTGTCGACTGAATACCCAAAGGCGGATGTACATCATCTACGATATGTAAGTTATGTGACATCTCGCGCTAACATAACATGTCCGTACATTAAATTTATCAAAATTTGCCGAAAATGTAAAAAAGTTTCTTTGCAATTGTACAAACACGGTCTATGAAAATGATCAGTTTGGGGTCGCAATCCACCAAAGCAGTTACAGTCTCAAACACAAACATTGTAGTTTTACGATCCTCTATTGTATTCCCAGGTAAGCTTCTTAACAATTACAACGGCTTATTTAAACTGTTTACTTCAGTAAATTTTTAAAGATTGTCAAAATAAGCATTTAAATTAGTGGAATTGAAAAGGTAAATGATACATTAATTACGAAATATTTAATTTAATAGGTACGCAATGCACATAATCAAGAATTAATTCTATATTTTGAAATATTTAGGTAAATGGTTACAACATTTACATTAAATTATTTTCCGGTTAGTTTCTTCAAAGGAACTATTGGATAATAAATTTTTAAATTAAAAATTGGATGAAATGCGCAAATTCTATGTTAGATTTATTTGATAAAGTAAACTTAAAATTTGCTAAATTCATCCAATTTTTGATCAAAACATTTTTTTCAAATAGTTGCTTCGAAGCAATCGGCTGGAAAATAATTTAATGTAAATGTTGTAAACTATTTTACCTAAAAATTTCAACATATATTTTTTCCAACATAATTTTATACTACGAACTAAAAAAAATTAATACAATAGGAATATGTAAAATTTTGTCTCATTTGGTTAATATTTAGTATAGTATCCATTAGAATTGATACATTCTTCTAAACGCCTTCTCATACTGTTTACAAGATTGTCACAAATTTGGGAATTTCTGAATGATTCCCACGATGCCGTCACATGATCGGTTAGTTCTTGTAAGCTTCTCTCTTACGCCATTGAAGCCAACGTCGTTCCAACTTTTCACCATGGCAGCCCACAGATTTTCTATCGGATTTAGGTCGGGCGATTTAGCTGGCCATGGTAGCAATTGTATTTCAGGGTGTTCGTTAAACCATTCATCCACAATTCGAGCGGTGTGGATACTACAATTATCCTGTACCAAAACAATATTTTCCATTTCTGCTTCCGGAAATATTGCTCTTACGGACGGTAATAACACATCCTCTAATACGCGTATGTATTCTATTGAATTAAATCTAGGTGGAACAATTCGAGTAATTTCCCTGGACCATTTTACTCATCCAACCCCAAACCCTGCATTAATTCGACCACTCGTTTTGTTAGGAAGGACGTTTTCTACGTCATAGCGCGTTCCATTTGCTCGCCATAATTGCACGGGGGTTTCCTGTGATGTCGAAAATGATTTTCGTCGGTAAATATAACATTTGACCAGTCTCTGTCAATATTTTGCTGGCAGAATGCTAATCGTGCAGCAGCATGGTCAGGAGTTAAAATAATTTTTCGGGCTGGTCGCCGATTATGCATGCCACCCTCATGTAGCCGACGTCTGATGGTTCTAACGCTACAGCCCAGTCCTAGATTTTCTTGTATTTGGACTGACGATACAAATCTTAGTTCATTCGCATTTTGACGAATGGCATCATCTTCGGCTTCAGTCGTTACACGAGCTCTTCCAGGACGAACAGTACGTAACTCTCCGAGTTCACTTCGAGCAATCCAACGTCTAACCGTATGTCTCTACGAGAATTTAATAAAATAATATATAAAGAGAATGTGTAAATACGTAATAATAAATAACTTATGACGTTGAATTTTCGATAACCAGCAGATCCCTACTAATTTTTCTAGTCGTGACAATCACTATACTTTTAACAATTTTATTAAATAAAATCGATTTCTAAATGAGTAATGTAATAAGTAAGAAATAAATAGCATCTTCATATACAGAGTGAATCAATCAAAGTGTGCGCACTTAGGGCAGATTTTTAATACAAATGTCGATCACAAGGATATTCATTATAATTTTAACAAACTTTTTGGCACATAAAACTATTATTGCACTTAATTTTGATAATTGTGCAACCATACTATTCTTATCTTCCGAAGGCCACTTTTAAAGACTGCAAATATTACAAAATAAACCAATGAGGATCATATTACGGTGTAGTAAAGTGAAACCAGTATGGCAATGCTAAATGCATTACTGTGGCTAAATTATTTTAAAACGTTGATATTTATTTATAAGATAATTAATAACACATAACAGATTACTTGCAAAGATTTAAATAGTTTGATGCTACCTTTAATTAATACAACAAAAATATGGAATTTTTTAAAACTTTGAACAGTAATACGTCTTTAAAAATTACACCCCTTTGACGCATTTTTCAAAAGAAAATATACTGCTGAAGCTTCTTAACTAACTTACAGAAAGATCAACATCTTCAGAAATTCTTCTTGTGGACCAACCAGCAACAGCTAGAGCAGCTATTCGGGATCGAATAATCAACGAAGAATCCGCTTGATTTGGTCTTCTTGGCATTTTCCAATTTATAATAAAAATTCGACACAGAACGCAGTAAATACTAAAATATCACAGTAACCTCTTGGCAGGTAAACCACTACTAAAGTGTAATTAACAGCAAAAATCGCGTTTTCTAAATTCAAGGATTTTTCATTACTTAAGCCCTCTTTGTAGTCATTAACAAAAACGTCTATTGTCTACTAATTGAATCTATTATCTTAGTATTTTTCAATTTCCTGTACTTTCACCCCCACAGTATCGTATTATATTAAAATTGTCTCATGTTTAGATGTGAGGTAAATCTGCCAAGTGGATTTATTATTTGTGGTCATTTTAGCAAAATATATTTAAACTAAAATACGTTTAGCCCGTAAAGTAATTAGGTAATGACAAAACCCTTAACTTAGTAAAAGTTTTATTTAATTTTCGTAATCATTATTGAAATGATAATTAAATTAGATATCATTACAAGAAGTAATTATTTGATGTTATGAGCTAACATTGATATAAACAGTTTAAATACTTCAAAGGTTTGAGTCTTACTTCGAATATAAAAGATCACAAAACCTGCAAGAATGAATAAGGTGCAAGCATTGTGTTTAGACTGTAACTGCATTTGAGATCGTTTAATAAGCTAATGCTTAGTTGGCGTCAACGGTTTAAGAATCGACTATTTATAAACTACTTACACATCTATTGTCAAATTTTTGATAGATTACTATTTGGAGGTGCTATGTTAGCACTAAGTTGCAGCGTTGGATGTCGCATCACTTACTTTTTGTTGTTGTTTTGGGTGTTTTGTAGCAGCTGATGTAAATATTAATAATGCAATGAAAGCCAAACAAACTTTTAATTTTTAATTATTTAATTGAGTTTTAGTAATAAATCACCCGAATGTATTTAAATATTTAATTTTTGTTTTAATTTTATCGTGTTTAGCTGAAAAAAAATTAGATGTCTCTCTAGGTATGTTAAAGATATTTAGTAGGTACATACGAACATCATGTTGCAATTGAACAATCAGTGGAAATGTGTTCGTCTAAACTGGCAAACTGTTAAAGTACCAAAATCATGCCGCTTTGGATATAATGGTCAATGTGTTTATGGTCATTTAATGAACTGGAGAATTTATAGATACCAGTTTAACCAAAGTTTATCGTTACGACCAATTATGGCAATTTTGTGACATGTCTTTATTGGTCAAAATAAAAATGTTTGATGGGAAGGTAAGAAAAGGTTAGAGATGCATATGATCATAAGGGAGTCTCTGAACATGTGACACATCATTTTTTGTAACTAAGCTGATACAAATTTATGAAAGAGGCATCTCTTTGTGTCAACACATCTCCTCTTGTGTTAGATAAATTCTAATATTAGCTTCAAAGTTAAAACAACAGAAGGTACTATGGAAAATACTGAAGATCTATTTTCTGTTGCTGGTACCTATGGTATGTTTGGTTTTAAATAACCCCTACTTTCAATTTTCTTGTTAATAAATAAATGTGTTATGTAGGTTACATCGTATTTTTTTTTCCTAGTTTTTCCTAGTTTCAGCAAAAAAAAAGAACGGACAAGATTTTTCATGCAGCGAGTGGGCTTAAGTAAATTACACTCACTACTTTCGCTCACTCGTTGTAAAACAGAAGCTTTCTAGATGCGTATCCATGTAAGAAACAACGTGTTTCAATCGCAGGATCAAACCAACCAATAATTGATTTGTTCATCTGGTCCTTTTCTAATTTAAAATTTTTAAAAACGAATTACATAAAAATATTATTAAGGTTAATTTACTATGCCCATTTTAAAGAGGATGTTTAATATCTACTTACCAGATTTTGATTTAGATTTTTTGCAATTTTTTCAAAATATACAAGATAATCCACTATGCGCGCTTCGTTCAATAGTTGCTAAATCTTGAGTCTTATAAAAAAAATTTCTTAATAAAACTTTTAAAATTTTATTCCTTCTACAATTTAAAATTATTTTCAAGAGTACAGGTTGTTGCAAAAAGAGTAACAACAAAAAAACCACACATTTTTTAAATTGCATGTCATATATTTTAATTCATCCCTAAATTATTATGTAGTCCCATTGCAGTGTTGCTAAGTTATGAATTTTCTAAGAAATCTTTCGATCAAAAACATACTTTCTTAAATCTTTTGTTCCTCCGTCACTAATCATTTTTTTCTTCTAAAAATTTATGCGTAATCTAACTTTGATCTTCTGTATCCTAAACTGTGTTTATTATTCGATTTATTTATACAGGTTGTCCCAAAGACTTGTTGAAACATCCCCATTTTCAATTCAATTTGAATCAATTTTTTTAAATTCAACACCCGCTATATTATTACAGCATTAAACAGCTTAAAGTTTCCTCTTTTATAAAATGTTATCAAACAAAGGAATGGAACTCTAAACTGCAGCGTCTATCTGTAACAAAAAAACAAAAACTGAAGTTGTCAGTTTTGAGTTTTTCTTTGTTACAACAAATTGTTACGTTTGTAATGTTTGTCTGACACATGTTTTGAGATATTTTAACCGTAGCTACCAATTGTCTTTTAAAATTTAATAACATTTTCTTTTTTATTATTCTTTGTTATTCGAGTGTCTTTAAAAGAAGAATTTATGAGGCGCCACCTAGTATGCGTATAAGAGAACTTCTAGAACCACTAGGAACTTGTAGACAGAAGCAACAAACCGTAGGTTATTAGAATTATATAATTATAGCGACTAAACTTCATTCACAAGGCACATAGAAATACATAGACACAAAAAAATATAATACAGTTTAGAGAAACAGAGAAAGGCACAATATTCAGTTACAAAATAATAATAACTCAAGAGAACGAGTTAAGAAATAAATAATAATTTATGCAAAAAGCCCCCGAATAGGTGGCTGTCGTAGTGTACTATAACATTTTTGACAGTCGTAGCCCCAATCGTTTCTTGCAAGCGACCTACTAATTTTGGGCGGCAATTATCGTTATTTTACTTAAAAACAAATTACGTGAGGTACCGGACTTGGCCAATTATCTAAATACTTTCAAAGCGCAACACGATTTAGCAATACTTTGAAAGATCTTTCAAGTTTTACAAACATTTTTTAATACAGTGCAAACAGTATGTTGTTACATTCACAGCCATAGTACGAGTACATAAAACGCGACAAAATAATGAATATGCATAAGAAGAATCAACTTAGCTTGTACATAAGAAGTTTTCGGTGTTCGAACGTTAATACATAGGTATGACAGCTCGTATCAAAATGCAGACAGTGACTTATTTTCCAGCGAAGAAGGAAAGACAAGATGCACTCCAAATTATTATCTTCTGTGGTGTCTTTGCCAACTAAAGGGGTTCCAACGTAGATTTAAATTCCTACGCTGGCCACCTTCACTAATAACATCCAGACTCAGCTTCGTTATGTTAAGTAATTTTTGGATTATTATCCATACGCCAGCATAGCAACAATTAGACAGATACACAAGAGAAAACAAAGAACAAAAAAAAGGTGTCTGCAATTAATAGAAAACCGTAATAGCGAATGCTTCATTAAAAAGTAAAAGTGTACTCACACACGAACAGGAGGTGAAAACTTATTCCCTTGTTGTACGGAATGATTTTACTTAAATATATACTAAATAATTAATACTTGTGTAGCTGTTCGAAATTCAGACGATGTTTATGTAGCACCTTTCACATACTGGTCACGAATAAGAAGGAAATTCGTCTTTTCGACCGTCTAAGGGAGAAATTTCTATTTTTCCGATCCGGCAATTTCAAGTTAATAAAAGCTTATTGAAAAATTCACAATACAAAACTGGGCGAGTTTCTTTCCCATCGCATAAGTGTAAACACAGTTGTCGATACTGTAGGGTGATGTTGAGTCACAAATCAATTTTTAATTACGAATTTTCGTTTGTTCTTAAATAATACCGTCACAGAATTTTGAAGAAGAATAAGTTTCATACATACCGTTTACAACTTAATCAAGCCATCGAAGAACACGATTTTGAAAACAGAATAAATTTCTGCACTCTGTATGTTCACCAGTTTCTAATTATAACGAAAACACATGGTACTTATCAGAATAATAATAATAATAATATTCAGATGCGTTTTTAGTAATAAGAAAGTTCCCGTATTTACGCATGTCAACGGCTGTCTTCCTGGGCTAACCGATAAAAGAGACGTTGTGGTGGCATTTATGTGTTGTGATTTAATTTTGTGTATTTCTGAACTAAAATATATAACGTTTTATTTAAAAAAAGTTTTTGCCGTTACTGTTTTTTGGAACAACCGGTGACTTGTCAATTGGACGCAATCAATAGGACGCGCGATAATCGGACGCGGGCAACAATTGGACCTACAAAAATTGAATGCGACTACAAATAAACGCACGACATTTAGACGTTTATGTAATTATGATGAAAAACTATAGTAACCGGTGTTGGTTGGTAAATGTGATCGGAGGGAACGGTGTTGGTTGGTAAGCTACAGTTATTACATATTCTTCTTTAAAAAATTACATGTTTTCATGTGATTTGGGGTAAACGGTGTTGATTGGTAGATGTAATCGGGGGTGAACGGTGTTGGTAGGTACAATTTTCTTTTTTAAAAAAATTACGCTGAAGTCAAAAATATTTAGCACGTTAATCGTCTGAAACAGCGATAAGATAGGAACTTATTGTTGCAATTTTACTATTGTCTGTATCGTATAGTGCCTACATCTGCTAAATTTTCTTAGTTGGTTTGAAGATAGTCTTGATGTCTTGTAGGAGTCCGGACAAGCAAACTGGCCAAGAAGATAAAGGATAAAGAAAAAGATAATCGCTTAACTAATGATTTTGGTTTCACAAAATTGTTCAACATGCTTACTTATTAATTTGAACCAACCCAAACACTGGATAAAGTGTAAAGGAAAGGAATTTGCCTATTTAATTAAAGCAAAAATCAATTATTTCAGAAACTGTTGCTCGGAGCGACATTTCGCGAGTATACTTTCTTGGGGCAGAAGAGTAGATAGATAAAGGCAATTCACCATCAAAGTTTCATACGCTATGTAATTACACTCTGTACATGCAATTACACTAAGTACACGGCGTATACTTGCATGTGCGAAGAGTGGTTGCTGTACCTACATGCTTAGTACATTTTCAATTACTCTCGGTACTTGCCGAGGGCATAATAGGGCCAACCCTTTCCGCCCCCCCCCCTTGATAAAGTATTACATACTTTCTGTACACGCAATTGTGATAAGTACACGGCGTGTACGTACCTGCATGTGTGCGTGCTTTGTACATTTTTAATTACTCTCGGTACTTGCGGCGGGTGTAATTGCTTCAACCCTTTTCGCCGCCCCCCTGATGAAGTAAGGTGGGCGCCAGCAAGCCTCCGCCATCTTGTGGGTGGGCCATCTTTTCGAGTACTTGTTGATAAGAATGCGATGATTGGATAATTCGCCGCCTCGAGGGTGGAGCGCTGTTAAGGCGGTGATTTTGATTAGAATTGTGATATATTTGATAATGATATGCAAGATGGCCGCCTATAATTACATGTCGTTGACACCGGCTCCCACCGCCGTTGTGTGGGTGGATTATTAAGCAGACATAGAGAGAATACCGAACAAGTTGGAAAAGGGAATTATGTCCTTTTCTAACCAGACTCTCTCTCTCGATGATCGAAAGTGCAGGTGTTGGCTAATTATATACATGGTGTCCCACGACGATTAAGACAAGTAATATATCAGAATTGGGCAGTAGTAGATAATTATAATTTTGGGGGTGTAAATTAGAACAAATGTTGCATCTTTTCTTGTTATTGTGTTACCCAATGAGGTATTTTTTCAAATCTTCTAAATCTGTAGCCGAAAATTACAGGGGATTCAATTTGAATTTTTTAACTTCCAATCTTTTAAGTACCTGTAGCTCTTGAATTAATCACTTTAGACCCCATTCGTGCTAGTTAGTTGGAATTGTTTTATCGGGAGGAACACAGAAAGGCACAAATATACAAGTTGTCCCATTAATAATTTTGAATGCGACGTCACGTGACCAAAAACAATACCTCATTGGGTAACACAATAACAAGAAAAGATGCAACATTTGTTCTAATTTACACCCCCAAAATTATAATTATCTACTACTGCCCAATTCTGATATATTACTTGTCTTAATCGTCGTGGGACACCCTGTATCATAGATCGCAACAGGTGGATTTAATTAAAATGACCTCGAGAGCTAAACAAGTCGGATCCTGAACTTACATCCTTTTCTAACCTGTTTATCTCTCTCTCTAGTTTCTTTCGATTTTTCGTGGAGGTGATTTCGGTTGCTTTTAGTGTTATGAGCGATAAAATAAGTTTGCGATATAAAAAATTTCATTCAGCGTGCAAAATCACGTCTGTTCCATTAAATTTGGATTCTGCGTCTACGTCGATTGGGTTTTGTGGTGGCGATGTTGAACCTAAAAAGCCGATGGATACGATAAACACAGGAGGACAGCAGCAAAACGCGTCGATGGATTGGTCTTTTGCCACAGAATATGACATTGGCAACGAGTCGCGGCTTCTCAATTTCAGCAACGCTTCGAAAGAGAAGTTGGTGAACGCGACTTGCTACAAGCTAGACTACGACGATGAGGAAAAATATATAGAAATCGGGTACAGTACTATCTGTAACTTACACCGGTAATTAGAATTTGGAACAGCCCAGAGTATAATGGTGTATGCGGTGCAAGTGGTCCGTACAATGTGCATTACAACGATCAAGAAAAAAACAATGTCCTGCTAACCATTGACGGAAGAAAGGCAACGGCATATATTTGAAGCCATACGGAAAACGCGGTTCTGCATTATATCTAAAACCATACGCAAAGACCGGTTCTGCGCTATATCTGAAGCCCTATCGCGGTTCAAAAAACTAATAAAGCTTCCCGAAAGAGCGTTAACCGATATCGATTTGCTAAAGTTAGCTAGAAATGCGCCATACTTTAGAGATGTATTTATGCGCGATAATTTACCAAAAGACTGGCCTGCTGTGAACGAATCAGCAATTGTAAATCTGGATAGCGTTTGAGGACCAGGAACGCATTCGGTGTATTATAAGAAACGAGGATTGAGAGTATGGTATTATGATAGCTTCGGCAATGTAAAACCACCATCTGAATTAATCAAGTACTTTCGGGGTGCGAGATCTACTACAACTACAAAAGGGACCAAGAGTTTGATAGTGTAATTTGTGGGCATTTATGTTTCTTAAATTCACATTCGTAAATGTATACAAATTCTTGTATAAATAAATAAAAATATCTATACACATGTATCAATAATCAGTTACAATGTCGATAACATTCAGTTTGGAAGGTGTTGGTAATACAGCGTCGCACGATTTTTATCCATCGATTGAATTAGACGAAAAATACAATCATGTGATTAGTCTGGTCGGATTTTTTGGGTGTAATTCTATTATCCCGCACGGATCATACGAAATAGATGAACTTGACAATTATTTAACAAAACAATTGGTTGCTGATTATTGTACAAAAAACAAATTAAGCAAAGAAGAGGGGGGATTGGACGACTCCTCTATATTTAAACTGCGGGCAAACAATAATACTCTGAAATGCAAACTTCAGAGTGTTTATGCGATTGACTTTACACAACCGGGAAATATCAGTCGTATGCTTGGTTTCGAGTCCAAAATACTCACCCATAATATTAGCCATAAATCTACCTTAGATATCCAAATAATAAAACACACCAACATACACGTCGAGTGTAATATTATAAACGGAGCGTACAGAAACGGGAGAATTGCAAAGACCTTACACGAAGTGAACATTTCAGTACCACCAGGATATCGTTTGGATAAAATACCGAACAATACCCAATATTTAGAGCTAAACACCCGCATTATAAGCAATATTAGCCTCAGATTGGTCAATCAAAAAGGTGAACCGATAGATTTTGGCGGTGACGAGGCTTTCATTGTGAGATTGGAATTGAAGAAAGAATTATAGGGTTAAAATTTAATAAAAACATTTTTTCCGTTGTAAACTGTGGCGGCCATATCTGTGGCGGTAATAAAAACAACCGATTTCTATAAAAACAAATCATTCGCTGGAGGATCCATTAATAAACAAGCCAACAACAACACATCATCACAGATATTTCGTGCATTATCGAGTAAGAAGAAGAAGAAAAATAAGAGCGATAACAATCACTTGACTGTAAGAGAGAAACTTTTCTTAAAATCAATCGGTGTTAAAGTGAAACAATAGCCGAAAAAGGAAAAAGATGAGCGAACAATTAAATATTTTCGGCGATGCTCATTTCGACGATTCAATCGTTAGATCTGATATTCACACATACTTGCCTTATGGGTCCAATAGTTATGAACCATCAGATGAAATCAGAATTGCAATTCAAAGCCAGGATTTGATTACGGCTACCCACGATAGTTTTCTATACATCGAGGGTTATATTACGCGAAGACAAGCAGACGCTGCAAAAACGTGTGATTTAACAAACAATTTTGCCTGTTTCTTGTTTGAAGAGATTCGATATGAATTGGGTGGACATCGCGTGGATGTTAGCAGAAATCCAGGTATCGGGTCGGCAATGAAGGGCTATGCATCGTATGGCGCCGCAGACAAGAAAGCGCTGGCCCACATTGATGGTCTCCATTGAACGAGAACACTCTACAAGTGCAATTCAGCGCAAACGATGCTGATTTGGCAAAATTCGGGGTTTGCCTGCCTCTGAAGCACATATTCGGATTTGCCGAACATTATAGACAGGTTATCGTGAATATGAAGCAGGAGCTTGTTTTGATCAGATCGAGAACCGATTTGGATTGTTATTATGGGAAGGCTGATGCGACCATAACGCTATCAAAATTCAATGGAAAGTGCCGCACTTAACGCTCAGCGATAGAGCAAAGCTGAAACTATTCGAGAAGATTAATAGAAACCCAGTAATCACCATGCCGTTTCGTCAATGGGAATTATACGAATATCCAGCTTTAAAACAGGTTAAAACTGATACATGGCCGATAAAGACGTCTTCGCAATTAGAGAAACCCCGATGGGTTATTGTGGCTCTTCAGAAAAACCAAAGGAGGCGTTCAAAAATGGTAAAGCGAGCGTTTTTGACAGTGGCAATATTACAGATATTAGATTACATCTTAATTCTGAGAGATATCCGTATGAATCCATGAATTTGGATTTTGGCACAAATAAGTATGCATTGGCGTATAGGAATTACATTAACTTTCAACGAGACTATTATGATCGAAATGAATGCAATATTGCCGGAGGGTGCGCCGGTTCGAATGTTACATCAACAATCTGCATTCCCACATTCGACTATCAACAATTTAAAAATTGCCCTGTCTTTATAATCGACTGTGCCAACCAGAATGAGAACTTGAAGAATTCTACCGTGGACGTTAAACTGGAATTAAAATCCGCGGCAAACTTTGAAAACAATATATGAGCATACTGCTTAATAATCCACGATGCCCTTATCCAATACAACCCGATAACTGGCGAAGTCAAAAGAATGTAATAGCAGCGGCAAACCGAGTAAACACGGTGTCTTACTACCGAATACAATAAGAGCCATCATCGCGGCACCATCAAATTCGGGAAAAGTTAATGCAATGTTCATCCTTTTAACTAAAGCAAACGGTCTGAAATTTAAAAACGTTTACGTCTACTCCAAATCACTAAACCAAGATAAATACAAGCTGTTGTATGAGATTTTAACTGCGATGCCTAAAATAGGCTATTATACGTTCAGTGATAACAAAAATATTATGGCCCCTAACGACGCAAAACCTGACTCTGTATTTATTTTGACGATATTGCGCTAGAGAAGCAGGATAATATTAGAGCATACTTCAGCATGGGGCGTCATAACTCGATAGACTGTTTTTATTTGGGACAAATATAGCAGGATACCCAAACAACTGATTCGAGATAACGCAAATGTTGTTATCCTTTTCCAGCAGGATGAGATGAATCTGAAACACGTGTACGATGATCACGTTAGCCCGACAATTAGCATGCAGGTTTTTAAAGAAATGTGTGGTGAGTGCTGCTCTACGCCGCATGGTTTTCTAATGATTAATAAAGACGCTGTTGATATAAACGACGGACGTTATCGAAAGGGTTTCGACGAGTTTATATTACCTTAAGTGTTCCAAGAATCTGTTTAGTTTGTCATTATATGCTTGTGTGTAAAAATGAGTCAGATATATAGTAACCAATTATGTGGCACTATGGATAAAAAAAAGTACGATTTTCTACAATTGTAACTATCGAACATGCTCATATGTCATTGGAGTATAAACAGGCTCGTAAAGGACGCTGCCATTTTTATGCAATCGACCGAGCGAGGTTTGAAAAAAGAATAAATCAGTGTGATGTCATACTAGCACCGATTCTCGATATAAAACATCGCGAAAAACATATGAATCAGAACCGCCGTAGTTGTGCGAATTTAGAAGCGTCTTAATATATATTGGTATTATGTGTTGAATTTGTTTAGTCCTCAAAGTTAACAAACACGCGTCACACGGTGCGAGTTAGAACAATGGATTCCAAAGAAATAAATTTAAAAAATAAGATACAGCAAGTTCGAGAATCGATTAGGAAAAAATACAACGCTCTTAAACGTCAACGTTTGGATGCCGGAAAAGCATTTGAGAATACGTATAAACCGATAATAACACCACTAACTAATATAGAGTCGTCAATTAATTCGAAAAATGCTGGTGGAAAGAACAAAAACTTGAAGGGCGACGACGAATCAGCCAGCAAAGAAATCGAAGCAGCTGTGGGTGCGTCGGATTCTTCTTCGAATGCAGAACTGCCCTCGTCTCGTTATGAATTAGAGAGATCGTATTCAAATTTACTAGAACGGCAGTATCATCCATTACCACAAAAATATATGGAAATGCTGATGAATGATACGCGAGGTGATAAAGTCGACTTTATGTATGGAGTTCATTACGACGCTGATAGCAATAAATGGGTTATCGGAGATTCTGTTGTCGATATCCGCGATAAGGATCTTATTATTAATAGACGTTTGTATAAGGGCACGCCCGGATTGTACGAACTAATATTTATGAAAAAACCGGATAGAAAGCTGATTCACAAATCAGATGAGCTTAAGTATGTGAGCATTCTTTATGATACAAACGTTTATAGAAAAGCGTATGACCCCGACGCTCCGATTAGAGCAAACAGAAGCATAAAATATACTGATAGCGATGGATCTTCAAGCGGCGTAGAGGGACGAGGTTTGTTTAAGAAATTCAGAAATAAACCCGTAGAGTACAGATACTGGAACAATGTTCACGAGTTGATGGATGAATTACAAGTTTTGTGGAGCGAGAAGACTGCTGGACACAGCGGTGTCAGAAACGAAATAATATCAATTTTAGAAGAATTAAACGAAGACGGCTACATCGAAAACATGCCTTATACTATATAACAGCAATCGTGTTGCATTTTATAGTTAATGCTCAACCAATACCCGAAACAATAATGTCGTCTATAGACAAATTTGGCCGCTTGCATAACAACGCGTGCAATTGTGCAAACACATTAATCGAACCTCTAATTGCAAAAATTAACGCTATATAAAAAACAGTGAATGGAGAAATCGCTACTCTTTTAAGTGCGCTACCGGGGTATGTCAAGGCGAAAATGGATGCCGCATTCAAAGAGTTGTTTAATGAAAATCCACTTCTGAGAAAAGCTAATCTATCAAATCGCTTGGTACACATACATGATCGCATAGAGAAGCTCGCGACATCGCCAACCGCTTCGCCCATCTTGCGGACAATGGACAAATTCAACAATCGTATTGTAGAACTTGATGTATCAACATCAGTGATAGGACAAATTCTGGTGTATTTAATGGAACACCTTAAACAAAAAAGTTGTTGCAATCAACACCTACCCTAGAGACGTTTATAAAGACATCCGGGGAGATACAAACTAAACATAAAGCATTGCTTTAACATGTCTGTTGATAAATTTAGGCGCCCGTTATCGACGTCGATGTCGCCGTCGAGTGCATCATCACTACGAGGTCCTCCCGGTGTAGGTTTTAAAATAACGGCCGACAACAACTAAGACATGGAAAATAGAAGACTAATTAACATCGTAGACCCTCTCGATTTACATAACGCGATCAATTTAAAATCTTATTTGGAAGATAAATATTTCTTTAACGAAATGCAACTGAAAAACGTCGGCTATCCACAAACTGGAACAGATGCTGCAAATAAGGCATACGTGGATGCAGCGAGTCGTGAACTTCAAAGCGCTATTGACGCTTATGCAAATACTAAATACGCCGAATTAAAATAGCGGTTAATAAAATAAATGACATCCAGCAAATGATCACTAAAAATATCAACGAAATTATTCAAAAAGTAATTCCCGATAATGTAAAAACGACAGTGAGCGTCACCACAGTAGATATGTTTAAGCAATCAATTCAAGACAATCCATATGTAAATGGACGATATCTGAACGAATTAAAATTTGATATTAAAACATTAAATGCTCGCCTAGATTCAGACGTTAAATCTAGAGATGATTCTATACGTAATTTAAGAACGGATTTGGACAAAATGAATAGTCTGGTGCAAAATTTAAGTAGGAACGCAAGCGTCAAGCGGAACACATCGCTAAAAAAAATAACATGACAAAGCAGCAGATTGTAAATGAATTGCATAAGTCCGCTAGAAGAAATTTTAGACGTCGAAAGGTCATTATTAAAACTTACAATAATACGTGGAAATTAGAGTTCCAACCGTTTTTGCGGATTAATAAAGGATTTCGATACGGTTGTTATCGACCGTTTTTCAAAATATTTATAGCTGCGAGCGGCAAAATCCAAACGAGGCGAAGAAATTACTAAAGCTATCGTCATCATTTCGTTTTATTAAGAGGCATTCAAAATCTGCGTATATAATAAAAGGTAATGACATTTGATTTACGTAATTTTTAAATACGACAGTTGATCCTTTTTTTTGCATGATAACTTTACATTTGTTTAAATTTATACATTCTAATTTATGTTTTTCCAAACGCTGAGAGCTAGAGAAATAATTTAAGCAGCGCTCGCATAAATAAATCGCGTGCTGATGCTTTGTGGCTTGTGATCTAACAAGCCGCGATAAATGTTTGATTAGACAGAAATGGAATTTAATACTGGACTTACTGCTATTATTGGAATCGGCTTCATCTTGGGTTGTGCTGAGATCTTCATCGGTGCCGCGGCTGCATGTATCACCATCTAAGCCGCTGGTACCAGAATCGTGATCACTCCTGTCTTCACCATAGCTCTCGTCATCCTCGTCGCCGCCGTCGACTTCTACCTCGTACCGATCTTGTACCATCAGCAGATTGACATGGTCAGACTTCACGTTTGATGTAAAATACGTGGGCACCGCGATAAACTTTCCGTTTTTCTTCTTTTGGAGCATGTACACTTGATTGAAATATTGTTATTTTGGCGCTCAAATTTCGATTTGAACCAACGACATGGGTTGCTTGATGCCCTCCAAGTTTAATTTTTCACTATAATGAGGATACGATGTGACACGATTGAGGTTTATTCCGTTGTGTGGCGGCCAAAGAGCAGCGATAATAGACCAAAAGAAGCAGCCATTGTCCTTGTTTTGAATGTTAAATGCGGCGCGTTTGAGTGTGATTTCACGAGGCAGGGGCAAATAAGAGGAAGGGTGTAGAATGTCTCCGCATTTATTGATATTGACGCCCAAAGATACTATACGACAAAGTGCCCACCCGAAGTGTTTTTCATCAAAATTTTCCATCTTTTTCATCAGAGATTTACGACATTTTCAGCAAACCACACAGCAAAACCGCTTTTATTCAACGTTTCGTTGGCTTCGTTCATCAATAACAAATAATATTTAGTTGAAAAGTTTTTCATTTCGCGCTTTTCACTACGGTCTATTGAATTATTTAGAAACTCACCAGATAACACGAAATTTATTTTTATATTTTGTTTCTGCTTTCGAAGCAAAATTATAAGTCTCCTCCATAATGCCTCCAGACAGTTGGGAAAAAATGGTTCGACGTATTTATGACTTAAATTCAGGATAATGTTTGTTGTAATTCTGCACGAAAAGGCGGATTCGGTATCAATCCAGCAGATTCTGCTAGTCCGGTTCTTCTTTGTTTACTTTTTCTTCTTTTTTAACTTACATAATAAAGTTTTATATACCAGTAAATTCGAAATAAACGTCTGAATAACCTGCCTTGATGCCGTGTTTTAGAAATATTTTGATTTTTTGACCGCCCTTTTTTTTAGTTAATAAATTGTAAGAATATTTTATTTTTTCTATGACACTTGTTGTTAAACTATTTAACGACATTTTAAAGTTAATTTTCACTATTGATATTAATATATTCACATCTATTGTGCAATTAAAATTACGTTATGTTTTGCGCTCTCGCGTGATACCTGCATCGGCTCAAATTACTGCTTACAACTAAATTGAAGCAACTCGATGTTTGCACCCGTAGAACCTGTTTTCGTTCCTACCATCTTCATTGTTAGCGGCGTATTATTTTTTTTTATTTCGGCAACCGGTGGTCTGTACAATAGCTCTCGAGGCGCTTCGGAAGATAGTAAAAATTATTTGCTATAACTACTATAATTGCTCTTCCGAATTTTCCAACAACGGCGCGAATATCACTAATTAGATATTCTTTATGTAGCTCGAGGTCTTTAATTAAGCCTCTACTAGCGTTATCGCACTGACCCACTTTGTTAAGTTCTGCGAAGTTGATTGACGAAGCCATTGTTTAACAAGTCACGCACATATATGAGACTTAACCCTTTAGACTGCGTTGATATACTGTATCCCCTCCCTAAAGACCCTGCATTTTTTTGGATTTTCTCACGGGTTGTATAATTTATACCGTCTGGCTTTTAATTAATCCTTTCAATATATAACTAGAATATAGCTTCATAAAACGGCCCAAAACAATAAAAAACATTTTTGACTTTCCGATAGTTGTAAGCATAATTTTACAGCGTTGAATATTTTCTATTTAAACTCTTTCATAATAAATTAGATAGATAAGCGCGGCAATCAATAAATATTGTTTTTATTACCATGATAAATATGAGTGGTTGTTTGTTTTAAGATAA
Source organism: Abscondita cerata (assembly GCA_030710515.1). Taxonomy (NCBI): domain Eukaryota; kingdom Metazoa; phylum Arthropoda; class Insecta; order Coleoptera; family Lampyridae; genus Abscondita; species Abscondita cerata. The sequence goes on along the minus strand of JALBCR010003305.1, from coordinate 231,061 downwards.
TGATAATGACGAAATGAAATATATTTTCGTTTAAATTAAATTAATTAAAAATATTTTTTCGTGCCACTGATGGCACAAACTAATATTTTGTAATTAGCTACAATGAAATACAAAATTGATTAGCTCTCAACTTAAACATGCAAAATTATTTCGGTGATAATAATTAAACATTCAATTTATGTTGACGACTTACGATATAATTTCCAGTGTCGAGACCACCCGCTAAAAGAAATTTCGAGCCTGACGCCGGGGTGTCGCACCCAAAACCATTTGCCGAAATTCCAACAATCCCCTTATCTGTCTAATTTATTACCAATGCATTTGGATATTGGATTCTTGACGTTTTTTTCTAAAAATTATTACTCTCTTCCTATTGTAGAATGTTTGAGAAAGCTGTACGTGAAACACGACACGCTGTTTGTAAATAAATGGACGCCGTGTTTAATAGCCCGGGTCCGGAATTTCTAAGGCTTCACACAGCCAAAAATGTTTCGAGTCTCGACAATGCGGCGGCATGACCATCCTAATTTATTTTATTACCGCACCTGCCCTATACATCTTGCCTCAAACCGCGTTAATTTCAAAAAATGTGTATGTGTATGACGCTTGCTACAAAGCACCGCCAATAAGCTAAAAATTTGGAGCAATTTATATAAAGACGACATTATTGCTATTTTATGCAAAATTTATATAATATGGGTTTTTGCAATTCCACCTTTAATATACTATTAATATAATAAAATTTAGCGTTAAGAGTAAATGCAGATTGTTGATGTCACATTCGAACAGTTTTATTTGCCAAATACGTATTATCTTTATTTGGTGATTTAACTACTAAAATAATGATAAAGTAGCGAGGAATTTAGAAATCAAACAAGCTAGAAAAGGCTTAAAATTAATTATTGGACTAATTGTGTAATTAAGCTTATGTGTTTTTATGTAAAACATGTAATTCTGAAATTTTTTGCGACTATTTTATGCAAAATTTGCATATTTGCATAATATGGGCTTTGCAATTCTACCAATATGCTATATTTGAATTTTACGCAAAACATGTAATTCTGGAAATTTTGTGTTTAAGCGAAATCTGTAGAATTGAATAAATAGCTTTATTCTGAAAACGCCGCACAGTGTCCGTTGTTTGCTTGTTATAATAAAGTTATTAGAGTTAATTTATTTTTAATCAGCTTAATTGTTTTAAAAAATTCTTGTTTATCGCGACTTTCTTTAAAAGTTTTACTTCTGAAGGTATATGTTAGTACAAATTATCATATATTTAATTGTCTAGTTAAATCGATTTCAATTAACTTTTTCCTTATGTTTTTATTTTTCTAAGACAGAGATCCCTCTTGCTTGTTTCTTTTTCACAATGTCCTATGAACACAATTCTGTTGAGCGTCAGGGTGTATTCTTTTTTCACGTTAACCAATAAAAACAGATTCGGTCAAAAAAAAAATTTGGGTTGAGGGTTTGTCTGAATTGCATCTCATATTGCATCTCTTTTGGACTACTTATAAAAGCGAACATTTTTACGTTTTGGGACAAAAATGCCTTGTCGACGTCAATTGACGACGATGCTAATATCGGTGTGCGTGGTTGATGGGTCCCACACCGTCCCCCTAGAGATGATGGACGACCACCTCTAAAGGGTGCATCCCCGGGAGTACGAGCGGCGCGAACAGGCCCGCTTGGGAGTTGTTGTATGTATTTTTTCATTAAGTCATACCGATTATATAAAATTCATTGCAAATTTTCATTGCACATTTTGATAATAATTTTATAAATAGCCTAATGCAGCGAGCCAGCGAGGCCCACGGACAACACGCGAAGGCTTCGCGCGCGGCTCGCCGCTCGAGCTCCTGGGGTGCAGCAGCATCAACGCCACCACCGCCGCCACCATCCCCGGAGGAGGAAAAAGCGTCCATTAACACCACCACGCACGCCGACGTGCAAATAATTTATATTTATATATAAATTTTTTTAAATAAATTATATCGAACGTTTTATGATTTATTTCAATCAACTGCGTAATTTACAAGTGTTTATAGGTGAGTCGATAAAAAACAAGTGTTTTCAGATTTTCGCGCTTTCGGTAATAAATAAGCGGTAGCTATTTTAAACTAATAAGAGCTTAATTGTGTTGTTATTAATATTCCAAGAAGCGCTGATTAAAAAAACAGTGCACATAGGTTCCAACTTGTTCGGTATTCTCTCTATGTCTGCTTAATAATCTACCCACACAACGGCGGCGGGAGCCAGTGTTAATGACATGTAATTATAGGCGGCCATCTTGCATATCATTATCAAATATATCACAATTCTAATCAAAATCACCGCCTTAACAGCGCTCCACCCTTTGAGGGGCGGCGAATTATCCAATCATCGCACTCGTATCAACAAGTACTCCGAAAAGATGGCCCACCCACAAGATGGCGGAGTCTTGCTGGCGCCCATCTTACTTCATCAGGGGGGCGGCGAAAAGGGTTGAAGCAATTACACCCGCCGCAAGTACCGAGAGTAATTGAAAATGTACAAAGCACACACACATGCAGGTACGTACACGCCGTGTACTTAGCACAATTGCGTGTACAGAAAGTATGTAATACTTCATCAAGGGCGGGGGGGCGGCGAAAAGGGTTGACCCAATTACGCCCTCGGCAAGTACCGAGAGTAATTGAAAATGTACTAAGCATTCAGATACAGCATGTACGCCCGCAATCACTCTTCGCACATGCAAGTACACGCCGTGTACTTAGTGTAATTGCATGTACAGAGAGTAATTACATAGCGTATAAAACTTTGATGGTAAATCGCCTTTATCTATCTACTCAGAAGAAGTTGTAGTATAAAAATATTTAAATAAAAATTTCATTAGCCATGTTTATGGCTTCCTTTTTGATTTCTTCGGGTACAATAATTTGAAAAAAATCTTCACGATAATTTAAATAAACAGTGCGTTGTCATAGTAATTGAACAGTGAAATAATTTGTAAGGCAACAGAATTTGATTATTTTAAATTGTATTCGAATGTTATTTACTTGTTTACAATTTAGCAACAAATAAAATATTATACTAGACACCTCAGGCTCAAGGAGGTAATAGGTTCCTCTTCGACTAGTCAGTTATCTTTCATTCACCATTAAAAACCATTTTACCTGGCTTGCAAGGTAAAATACTATTACAAGTTTGAGATGGATTCAACAAAAGATATGTATCTAATAATAACAGAAATCATTCAAAACTTATCACATTATCATTACAAACTAAAATTTAATTGTTTCATTCTCGTTTAAAATATAAAAAATTATATGTACCTTTTACCAATTTTTTTATACATTCATTTAAAGAACCAATTGATAAGCTCGATTACTACGTTATAAAAATCTAAAAATAATACCAATTAATAAACATACACGAAATTACATCAAAATTTTCAAAATGAAATAAAACTTTTAAAACTTTGTTCAAATGGATCGAAAAGAAATTTTCCACGACGTGGTGACAAAAAAATATATTTTTCTATTTTGGGTCGCTTACAGAGCTATAAAAGCACCCAAATGAGTTCTTTTATAGAAATTTGAGTTCTTTTATAGAAATAGAACAATTTTTATTCCGAACAGTGGTAACACTGATAACGTTCAAGATGTCATTACCTTCGGTGTCATTAATTTAAAAGTAATTAATGTTTAGTAGATTTATTTATCTACTTATTTTTATTTCCACTCATTTTTTTTTAATGAAACGTATGATAAATGTATTAATTAAACTTAAACTAGCATATAAACCAAAGTTTAATGTAAATATTGCCACCTTAGCAATTACACTTCAAAATTCCCTAAATTTAAAAACTCGCAATTTTTATTTTAAAATCAATCTGAAAAGCCCAAAATAGAAAAAATAGTACATATAAAGAACATAGCAACTCGTACTAGTCTTATAAAATGCGTCTTCTGAAACTAGTTCTTTAATATACTATTAATTTAATTTTGCACATTATTTAAAAATGCACCGTGCATTTAATTTTTGTAACGCGTGTTTTTTTTACGTTTTCAATTTGTGTTTCTTATTGCGTTCAGAAATTAATAAAATGATAATCGAATTTCGATATATTTTTCTGTAAATTAATTAATGATCTTGGTAGTACATACAAAAATTTTAATTTTAAAATCTCTTAAAAATATTGCAATTCATCAATACATAGAACAATTTTGTTTATATTCTCGGTCAACCTTGCCAATTTAATTACGTTTTTGTATACTATATGTGATCTTACGAGATAAAATTGATAAATTGTTACTAATAGTATCATTACATGTAATTGAGTAAGAATGAATGGGGTGTATTGTTAGCAAATTAATTAATTGCTCATTTTACTAAGCATAATATAATGAAATGCAAAAAATACTTGGAAAATACGTGCGTGCAAACTTATCTTAAATCAATTAGGTTACTCTCTAATTACTACTTTTTTTTAAATTAATTTTGCAAATACGTTATTGGTTTTACATTAATTACTAATTTACGCTGGTTTATGCTTTAAGACTTTATGGTTTGAACGGAGATAATCAAATATTGAAGATAAACAGTATCTGGCAATTGAAGTACTCGTTGCTAGTGGATAGGATAATAAAAGTTTATTTAATGTTTTTGCAATAGTAATAAAAAATATTTAATGCATTATAGCTAAAGTGCAAATCATATTTTGTATACTTTTGTTAATGCTTTTGTACTGAACAGAAAGTATAAATGCAGATTTGAGTTTTGTAAGAATATAATAACGCTAATGCAGTTTTCTTGTCTTTTCAAGTTCCTAAGTTTTTTTTATTCTAATTCGTTCGGTCAGCAAAATAAGAAATTAATGCAAAACGAATAAATTATGTAACCTTGTTTTTTCATCGCACCATTAACCACCGATTATACAAGAATAATTTTCCATTTAATTGATCTTGCTTTTACACAATCAAAATGATGGCGTCATCGCAAATAAGTTGATGCCCAAATTTGTAAAAAAAGATAAAATTTATTTTCGAAGGTGTTGAATCATAGCCAATTAAACTTTCCGTTCGGCTACGTGATGGATTGTTAAGTGTTTGTTCTTAGTAATAAATCGACGGTTTGATGACCATGAACTTAAAGGTGATATCGATAGGATATGTAAATCAACCATAGAATATGTATGTACATTAAAGGTAAAACATAAATTTCTATTGAAGAAAATAGGTTATTATTGTGCATGGAAAGCACCAACTTCTTGACGAGAATAAACCGTATCATGCAAAGTGAATGTCTGATGAATATTCAATTTCGAATGAGATTCTACGTAACTTATGTAGTCTATTTTAAAATACCTAAAACATAATCTTATTATTGTACGATTAAAACTTGGAAAACAAAGTTGAAGTGTGATAATTAATACTAACTTCTTTAATCCTAATGTCAACCTTTTACGAACGAGATTTTAACGTCCAAATAATAACGTTAAAACTAAAATACTAATCATGAGGATTGTAGAAAAAGCAAGTTGTGTACATAATATAAACAAACATCAAAGAGTAAGCCAAACGGTAACTACCCCATTTAGTAGTAATGAAAGACTCATCCAAGTTAAATATTTGTTAAGTCGAAATAGTTCCACACTTGGATCTCAATGAAGATCGGGTCATCGAATGTCAAAAAGCTTCTTAAACGCCGATAACTAAAAATGGAAGAAGTTTAAAACTCAGAAAAAGAAGTAGAGAAACAATAAATTAAAAATGTAGTAAAGTAATCAGAAGACCGGAGAATGGTAGAATAAGTAGTTTGAGGAGACGAAACAAGAGTTAAGAAGGGGAAGAAAAAGATAGAAAAAAGGAAACATATGAATAAAAGAATTGAGAAGATTAAAGAAAAGTACAGAAGAATGCAATGAGAGTAAAGAAGAATACAAGGCAGAATGTAAGGAAATAATAAAAAAAGGGAAGTATAGACATTTTTTGAATAAAAGGTGAAACAAATGAAAAACAAAGGGACGATGATAGATGAAGAAAAATGAAGAAATGTAAATGTAAAATATGAAAACATAAATGAATATTAATGAAACAATTAATATATTTTTCGAGTTTAGATCAGTAAGAAAAATTAACAGTCTTATTTGTACATAGATGCCAAAGTTTTGCGGAAACTTGCGAGCTTTATCGAAGCTTATTATGAATTACAAGTAGCCGCGAAACGTCGGCATTTATATACAAATAAGACCGTTAATTTTTGTTACTCGACCTCCACCTAGAAGAAAGATACCTTTTAATTTTTAAGGAAACAAATTAACCAAGACATGAAGAAGTAAGAGAAAGAAAATTGGTAATGAATTATATCAGACGATTAATATCAATCGTAAGAAATAAATGAATTAAATATGAATAAAAAGAAAACAAGCAGTAGTATAAAATGCAAGATTAAATATGGAATTAGGAACTAATAAAACTAAAACCAAGCAGAAATTATGTAAAAAGAATAAAAAAAATAAATAAAAATAGAAAAATAAGAGTTAAAATCGATTAAAAATGAAGACATGAAAGCAAACGTATTCAAGTTAATAGCTGCAATGAAGATACGATGATTTAAATTCCCACATAACAGGAAAGTACAAGAGTAGGTATACCTTATAAGAACAAGAGAAAATTTAATACAAAGAAAAGGTAGAGAACCTACTCGAAAATAAAACTAAATACCTAAAGATAAGAATGAAAAAATTAATTTTCAGATTTGAAGAGAAAGTGAAACGGAAAGTAAGGAAGAAAATAAAAGAATACAAAGAAATGCTCAATAGAAAATTAAAATTAGAATAGTAAAACACACGATGATATAATTAAAAAAAATTTTTTAAATGAAAAGATACATCATAAATGAAATAAATTATATTTAATTAAAATAATCTGCAAATGCAATGATGAACACTTTCACTTATTTTTACATGACCTGTAGTTTGACAATACAAAGACTACTAGCTTATCAAATTATTTGGTCAAGCAGAATGCTTTTATTTTACTAACGATATTTGTTACACCCAAACGCTTTGTTTAAGACACATTACATGACTTGCCCATCCAATTAAATTATCTGTTTCGCTCAGAAATGCAACTTCACATGTCAATGTCAACTGCAAATTAAAATTCTACACGCAACGCCGTTTAACAAGTACAGTTCAACTGTAATGAACACACTGAAATGAATGATTTAAAGTTGTTTTACACAGTTTCAACAACGGAACTATATAGGAAATTATGTGGTGAATACGATTACGAATCAAACGCTGCAAAGAATTGTATGATTAATTGTGGGTGTCATTTGTCATTTCACTAATAGCACAAAATTTTTAACGTTATGCAACATATAAGTTTTATTCTGTACAATTAACAAAAAAACTAACACGTGATGTTTAGTTTGACTTTTATAGGCGTTCCGTTGCATTTAGAGTTATTTTTACTCACATCATACAAATAAGAAGAGGAGTTATGCGACAGTTGCCAAACCGAAATTTTTAACACCCTTTTTTCCGCTTTAATTTTAGACGTACGTTATATTAAAGCAAAAAAAAAATATTCTAAAGGCTGACCGTAAATTCGATATCTAAAACCACTAGTCCAATTTTTGTGAAACTTGGCATGTAGGTGATGTTTATAAAATCGTAGATCTGATAAGATTTTGGGCATAACTGTCGAGTCAAAAAATTCGTTAATCTACATAGATCTTCCCATTTTTGGAGTATTCACTCAAATGTTCATTTTACACATTTTGTTTCAAATAACACTTATTTTTAATTTAATTGTACACAACTTTTATTTATATTATTTTTGATTCGATAAGTAATTATCGAAATATAACAATTACGTGATCCAAATTATTTCAACAGTATCTCCAAGAATAATTATACACAAAGGTTATGAAACGAAAGTTTTTGAAAATTTCTGTATATACATGGTGTTTCATTAAGGCTGGCCACCGGCCATATCTCAGAAACTAGTGGACTTAAAAAGTTGGACAAAAATTCATTACAAAAGTGGCCACGAGAAAATCCTGGAAATTATTTTTTAATTCCGTAATTCATCGCAAGGGGGCGCAATAGAAAATTGCAAAATAAAATTCTAAATTTATCCGAAAATTTCCACATTAATGCATATCTTTGTTAACATCGTTAGAAAGCTTAGACAATTCTGCATCATTTTGGTCTAAGGCCCATTGGCCTACCGACCTTAATAAAAGTGGGGGAAGCTATTGAAAGTGTGATCATTTAAATTGCTGTTATTTTTAAACGACTTATCCGATTTTAGTAAACTTAGGCTTGTTTAGAAGAGAAAGGTAAGTACTTTTAACGGTCGTATTCATTGGTACGCTATAGTTCATAATAAAACTGTTAGAGGGCGCAATTTGTAATAATACCAGTTTTTTAAATTTTAACCAGAAAAATTAAATCATACGGTATAATTATGCCATCATAATCGGAAAGTAGATTAAATTTACAAGAAAAAACCAGAAAACCGCAACTTGATTTCTTTGCTCGTTACACAGTTATTGCCAAAAAAATAATTATTTACACTGCAATACCAGTTTTTTTATTTTATCCAGAAAAATTAAATTATACGGTATAATTATGACTACATAAGCGGAAAGTAGATTAAATTTGTAACAAAAAACGTTAGTAAAGCAATTTGATATCTTTATTCGTTCCAGAGTTAGCTGCGGAAAAAAGTCGGCTCATTTCCATGGAGCTAAATAAATTAAATAATTGTCAACTTACTTAATTTTGTTAGATGTTGTGTTGTCAAAATTTTTCCTTCATTAGTTTTGGGTTTTATTTTGCCTTGTATTTTAAATATTTTCAAAATGCAGCTTGCAGAACGAGAATACGCTATCAGATATCCTCATTGAAGGCACTACGCTAGAAAAGTATTTCGGCAAATGGCAACACGTTTAAGACAAACAGGAAATGTACGACCTATTCCGACGTCCCGTAAGAAATGAAGACAATAGTATTAATGTTCTTGCCTACGTAGAAGCGGAGCCTCAAGTAAGCATAAGGGAGATTTCCACAGAACTAGGTAGGTGTAACGGGTGCTTCTGTGTTCAGAATTTTAAGGGATTTTAAGCTGCATCCCTATCATCTAGTTTGACACCAGGTTTTATCAGACACTGATTTTGACAGTAGTGAAAATCTTCGATTCCTTTCCAAAGCTTTATGGACCGATGAGACTACTTTTAGTAGCTGCGGCAGAGTTAATTTGCACAATATGCTTTATTGGTTGCAAACAAATCCTCATTGGATGCGCGAAGTGGATCACCAAAACAGATGGAGTGTAAATTTGTGGTGTGGTGTTTTAAGTGACAGAATTATCGGACCATTTGTTTTTGATGGACACCTAAATGGTGAATCTTATTTAAACTTTTTACCAAATGACTTGCCCAATCTTTTAGAAGACATTCCCTTTGACGTGAAAGCATCCATGTGGTATCAACATGATGGATGTCCTTCACGCTATTCCCGAAGAGTCCGTGATTTCTTAAATGTTAGATACCCAAATCGCTGGATCGGAAGGGGTACTTTGTTTCCGTGGTCACCTAGATTCCCGGATTTAACTGTATTAGATTTTTACTTGTAGGGAAGAATCAAAGATATTGTTTACGAAACGAGACCAACCACCCAAGAGGACATGATTCGCCGAATTGAAACTGCAATAAATTCAATTCCACGAGCCGTAATCGAAACAGCTGTTTCCAGTACGAGAAAAAATTAATAGTTGTATTTGACAATACGGCCGTTAATTTGAACATTTATAGATTTTTACTTGTTTTTAACAGTTGTTTATGATTTTTTACAGTTCTATTGAATTAAACGGTTAAAAAGTCTTCTTTTTGCCATAACTCTGGAACGAATAAAGATATCAAATTGCATTATTTACGTTTTTTGTTACAAATTTAATCTACTTTCCGCTTATAATGTCATAATTATACCGTATGATTTAATTTTTCTGGATAAAATCAAAAAACAAGTATTGCAGTGTTAAAAATTAATTTTTTTGGCAATAACTCTGCAACGAGCAAAGATATCGAGTTGAGATTTTCAGGTTTTTCTTGCAAATTTAATCTACTTTCCGATTATAATGTCATCATTATACCGTATGATTAATTTTTTTGAATAAAATCAAAAAAACGAGTATTATTACAAATTGAGCCTTCTAACAATTTTATTATGAACTATCGCGTACCAATGAATACGACAGTTAAAAGTATAAAGCCGATTGAAATATAAAGAACCTGTCACGTGACCTGCGCCGTGAACGAAAATGAAACGGACGAGTCTACTGTTCACATTAAGGGCAACAACGAAGTGTATTTCGTAATTTCGTTTGTAGTGTTATTCAAATTATACCCTAGTTTAATAAATACATTTATAGTAAGGTATATTTTTATGATTTGCGTTGCAGATTGATTCACGTGACAGGTTCTTTACATTTCAATCGTCCTATACTTACTTTTCTCTTCTAAACAAGTCTAGATTTACTAAAATCGGATAAGTCGTTTAAAAATAACAGCAATTTAAATGATGACACTTTCAATAGCTTCTCTCACTCTTATTAAGGTCGGTACGCCAATGAGCCTTAGACCAAAATGTCTAGGCTTTCTAACGATGGTACCAAAGGTATGCATTAATGTGGGAATTTTCGTAGAAATTTAGAATTTTATTTTAAATTTTCAATTGCGCGAATTTCATGTTGCATCAAAACTTGTCTTAATGAAACGTTTTTTATGTAAAAAAACAAATTTCCGTATTTATTAAAGGCAGGAAATAACGATAACACTAGTTTGATTAAAACACTTTTACAATGCAAACACTGCAATAAACATACAAAACAATAACAATGACTAAAAACTATTTTTTTTCTTTTTATATTTATTTTAATTCCATAATACCTTAAAGTTAAACATGAAACGTTTACTACGTTGCAGTTTTCCTCGTAAACAAAGTTGAGTTTTCCAATTATGTACACTAGGTAAAGGTTGAACATTTATCTGTCTCAACTTCACTTCCACAATGACCTTAAAAAACAGTGCCAGGGTGAGCTTTTAATAACGGTTTTATTTATATTTGTAATAAAATGACTCTAAACGTCGCATTTATATTTTTTATTAAAAGAAGTTTTTTTGTTATTTGTAATAATCTTTTGATAAAAGCATTTTGAAACAAAAATAATTTTGTTATGTGTACTACATTTCTGTAAATAATCCTAGGTTTATGTTTGCAATAACAATATCATTAATTTAGACTCATTAGTGAAATGTAATTTAATAATTAAAATCTATTAATCTAATCTATTTAGGAGAAATGGTGTAGAACTTGTAGGTTGGAAAATAATTCCAACAAACCACATTTGTGTCCTTCACCCATAAAAAGAAACTGACTCAAATCAATTACAAGTAAATGAAATAAGACTAATGATGTACAAGAGAGTTGCGGGGAACAAATGGGGATGTAAATCCAAATCCTGCGATGGATGATTGGATGGATGATTACGCTCATTCTGACGTATGGTGCTGTTGTCTGGTGGCACAAATTCCAGGAGATTACTACTGTATGAAAACTCAAAAAGATGAGAAAGATTAACATGAGTTTGGTTCACTAGCTTAATGCGTACTTGCCCCACCGCAAGTATGGAGCACCTGAATGTTATTAAACATCAGGCAAATCAAACTGTTTCTACCGCAAATGAAAAAGTAAGGAAAGAAAATGACGACGAGTTACAACTCTACTTAGTAGATAATATCCGACGCAGGTGATATCAGTAAGAATTTCCTATTTGAAACCAACTTCTACACGGCATTAGCGTTGATTGAAATATTGGTTACATAATTATTGAAGAATCGACTATGTAACTGCTTTACATGCCTGTCGGCAAAGTTGCTAACATTTTCGTACGTGAACGCTTTCACGAGTCGACACTAGATGTCGAAAAACTTATTATTATATATATATATATATATATATATATATATATATATATATATATATATATGAGTTTTAACCAAAGGGTAAAGTGCTAATCAGTTTTGGGAATGTAAATGGTTCAAGAAAGTAACAGCATCAAACTTTGGTCGCATATGCGAAATGCTAATTTGGTGAAAAATTAGTTAGTTTCCTAATCGAAGCTAGGCCTTCACTGAGGAGTGTGCCGAAAGATTCTACTTCAATGACATTCAAGTGTCTTCTATCCGACGTTTCGGTTGTGTGTGTGCAACGTTTTTCAAGGTATCAAAGGTTTAGAATGTCAATGACGGGCACGAATTGACATTCTAAATAATAATAATAATACTGCATAATTAATATTAAGCTAGCAGCGCCACGTTTTCTATAACGGCACGTGGTACAAAATTTTGATTGGTAGTACAAATTAGTACAAAATAGGTACTAAATAATGTAATAGGTTTAAATTGATTCTGTCAGTTGGTGCGGCTAGCTTAATAATAGACGTCAAAAATTATCTATTTTACCTCTGCTTCGATTTAATTCGCTTTGCTGTGTGTTGCCATTTCGTAGATTTCCATTTGAAACCTTTCTATCTTGTCTTAATGTGTCACAGAAGTAAGTCGTTATTATTGAAGCACTTCTAATATGACATCAACAAAGATCACTATAATCACGAAAGATTTCTAGTAGTTACACAATAAAATATGTGAAAAAATGAACATCAAAGATGCGTTTTTTACGTAGATTAAAAAAATTTGTGGACAAATCAAAATGTTATCAAATACATAAATGTAACTTCTAAACCACATTGGGAAAACCAACACATTACAGCAATTATTCTGTAATTATTTTAAAGGCATGCGGAAATAATTTTGTTTTTTTTGGTACTTAGCAAAATTATGAACCAGTAAGTTTCTATACAAAACAAGTTGAAAATGCAAGGCATTGTCGCAACGAACTTCGTATTATCCAAATATGGAAAGAATGGCAAAGTTATAATTAGCGCCAATAGACCGTCATTGCTAACTTTCTATTATCCAAATATGTGCCACACATTGTTTTGGACATATTTGGATTTTGAAATAAACTTAATTTCCCGAGGGCATCGGGTATCTGTGGCCGATTTTATGGGGGATAGGATATTTCAACTCAGCTATGCCAGAGGAGTCTAAATATATGCCACACATTGATTTTGGACGTATTTGAAATTTTAATTTTTTCGACGGAATATCGCGGGGGCTCGGCGTCCCCGTTGCCCGATTTTAATGCACATCAAAACTTAAGCTTTGGCCACCAAGCTGAATCGATTGATGTATCACACAATGATGTCCGACCATTAGAAAGGCCTCGGACGGACGCACACACGGACGCACGGACGACAAATCGATTTCATAAACGAACGAAGTTCGTTGATAAAAATCTAATTCGTACGTATCAAATTAATTTTCCAGTTGCCATCGCCTAAATATCCATTTTCCAATTCATTTAAAAAACTTGCCAGTTCAATTAAACGCAATAGAAGTTTTGGGGGTGTAATCGAATCAATTCTCGATATTCGAGATAAATCCTACTATGAACATACGTTGTTTACAATTTACTTTAAGCTTTTGAAATTACTTTCCTAAATTTAAAATCTCTCAGAAAACGAACAAAATTGAGGTCTTCGTTCAAAAACTAAGAAAAAAGCTGTAAATAATTCCATTGGTTTCTAACATCAATTGTCATTGTATAAGAATAGAGAATAAGAGAAGCAATACAAAAACAACAGAAACTGGGCTTTATTGTAAGTTATATAAAGACGATAAAATCAACGGTAAAAGTAAATTTGAAATTGAAAAAAAAACTTGGAAAACACGCACAAAAACATTTCACTTCAGTACAAACATTAGAGTATGTTTTACTAATTAACCTAAATATTTGTTTACTGCGCGACAAAAATTAACAAAACGTCAAGTTTTAAAGAATGAACTCCACTCATCAATGTTAGAATAAAATATGGGAACAAGTACATTGAAGAATATACTTATTTTGTAGAATTAATTTAGTTTGTTGCATTTTCAATTAATTCTAATGTAATTGAATATACATTTTATTATCACTTAAAATGTTAGTTAATTTATTAAAACGGAAAGTTTCCTACTATTTCGGTTAATTAACATTAAACAGTTTTGCTGTCAAAGCTGTGTCGTGTAATCGATACTGGCGGATTATGAAAACGTGAAAGAAAAACCTTCTTTAACAAATAAGCACGTCTCAAAGTAATTTTCAAACTTATTTTGAGCGAATACGGGACGATAATAGAATAAATGCTCTTAATGGTTAGGAAATTAGAAATTAGAGAAATTTTTTTGTACTAATATTTTTCTTTCTCTAAATTTAGAAATGCAAATTGCTCATTTCATTGACAGAAACAGCATTATTTGTTTAGGAAACTTTCGAACTTTGGTTGATGAGCTTTTAATGTTGATCTCATGTTAACATCAATACTTAACTTGAATCAAAATATTTGCAAATGTTTAAATACAACGCAATTTTCTCATGCGGATGTCGACGTTTTCGCAATTTATCTGACTAAAGTTTTTGTTGGATTTAGGTAGTGTTGCTTAAGTAGTTACCAAAATTTAATGTTATGTTGAACACATATTGCGCAAAAATCAATATTTTGAAAAAAATGAATGGAATCCTTATTTGCAACCTCAATCTGTAACAGAAAAGAAAACAGAAAAACTATAATTCCGACACATGTTTCATTTCCATACGAATAAATAAATAAATAAATTTCCATCAGTAACTGACACAGAAAAAGCAAAAATAAGAATATATATAGGTCTGTATCGGATGAACATACAAATGATAATCACGCAGATCGAACGAAGTCATAAATAATGGACTGAATATAGAGATCGGATTATGTAGGGTGAACATCGGTAACATCTATTTTGGGATAAAAATCCTTAAAATATTAACTAATAAACTTAGGTAGATAGAAAACGATTCACAAGTGCGATAGATGATCGTTTTTGCAACTGCAAGCTTTCATAATAGGCGAATATCAAGCATAGAACTCAGCAACCAACTTGTATCAGTCAGAAATGTCAGAGCTTCTGGGTTGACTGCAAAGAGAAGGTTGAGGAAAGTAAGGTTGAGTGTAGGAGACCTGCAGTTGGACTATTACTTACCGCAGCACACAGAGTGCAAAGTTTGAGATTTGCTAGAAATTATGCAGATTGGACAGTTAAAAATTGGAAGCAAGTTTTGTTTTCGGACGAGACTAGAATAAGTTTAAATGAACCCGTTTAGTGACGTCACAAACCAACCGCGTAATTCAAAATTCGGTACTTTGAAAATTGTGGACGAAAAAGTGAACCTTAAGTACAATAACTTAAGGGTTGTATTAAAATAGATCAATAAAAAGTTGGTGGTTTTTCAATATACATGCATAACTAAGAGAAATAGTTGTCATATTCACTAATTCTGAACCTTTATCCTTTATCTAGTATTAATATTACATTTTCAAATAGTATATTTTATTATAAATTAAAATTAACTTTTATACTACAAATAGGTACATGCGCAGAAAATCAGCTGGCGGGAACAGTAATTTTAGAAATACGCAGCGGGTTAACCTTATACTTTGTAATTGCGGTTTTCCTTTGTTGTTTCTGGCGTTACTCTTGTTTCTTTATTAGTTAATATTTATTCGTTTACTTCATTAGTTTGTTCTTTATAATACGTAATTAATAGTTTAATTTAATAGTAGTTAGGTTATGGTTGACTGTAACGACATGTGTGTGTTAAAGTGCATCGCGCTATCTAAGCGATAGCTTTAATGCTTGAAACACACGTTGTCGATAATGCACTTTAACACACACATGTCGTTACAGTTAACTGTTGGTATTTTTCTTAGTTTATACTTTTCACACGTGTCAATGTTTACACGAGATGTCGCTAAACATACATTTTACTTACGTTATGGTTATTTGTATGGTTACGTTTGTTTTATGTTCTTATTTACCTTCTATAATGTTTACACACTTAGTTAATATTATTACATAAGAATACTAGGGTGGGTAAGGGTTGGCATGTTTAGGTTTTAGTGGTTTTCCTAAACCTTGAAGCAAATGCTTTGCCAAGACGAACCAATCCACAATTGCACACGGTTTCGTCACCACACTGTACAGGTTTATACTGATCTTCTAAGGCACCATACATAACACTTACATTACAATACAATATTTAAAATGTACCATACAATTAAATAAATAAATAAATGGTTAACCCGGTGCGTATTTCTAAAATTACTGTTAAATATCCTCGATTATTGTCAAAACCAATAGAGGTTGGTATAGAAAACCTAAATATAGATCGATTTGAATTCTTTATCACAACAAATAAAAATATACAAGGTGTTCCATTTAAAAAAAATCTGAAAAGTAATTTGAAAGAAGACAAAGTTGAAGCTTTGATACTTGGACACTCTGTGTATCTATAGATAAAAACAATTTAGTAATAACATCTCCCAACTTCCTTCAATTCACATAAAGTTTTATTGTTAAATTTCAAAGCGTTCAGGCGTAGTGATTTTTTTATTTGAAGTATGTAATTACATTTTTTTTCTCTATCCACTCCAAAGAAGACAAACATACCACTTTAATATTATGGATATGAATAGAATACAGTCACATCTATTAAATAATGTAAAAATATACAGAGTGTTCCATTTAACAAAATCAAATTTTACTACGCCACCCTTTTTTGCAACATCCTGTATATACGTAAATAATTTTAAAAGATACCAGATTTTTAGTATATTACAACCCCAAAATTTTAAATGGCTATCTAGCATACGATCCGTGTTATCAAAGACAGACGTACTATTGCAGGTCCCTGTATTGAAACTCAAAATGTGATTTTATGACGAATAATGGTTTTAGGTTAATAGTGAACAAAAATGAAGTTTTGACTTTATTTGATGGTTTTCATTTATGAAGTTGAAAATTAAAACAAAAATTTAGTTTAATTATAAAAATTAATTTTGCCTTCGAGTACAATTTTTACTTATTAACCATTTATTAATTGAACTTTATATTTACAAGCAAAAAAAGTATCGTTTTAACTATTTCACCTTAAGTATTTTCCTTTTTAAACTGTTAATAAATTCTTGGCATCTTCTTGCTTAAAAAAACTGTGTATAAAAGTAGTAATAATAAACTACAATTGACCAAATACGCCTATATAAAAATCAAATAATTATTAACCTTTAAAATGAAAGTTCAGATTGAAAAAAATGTATATCACTTTGACCTATAATTTATGTAATTGCCAATGACTTCTATTTTTCTTATTGTGATTATTAAACGAGAAAGGAAAAAAAATCATATTTGAACAATAAGTTTTGCGACACCTAGTGTTGACTCGTGTTAAACGATCACGTAATGCTTTCGAATAAAACAACTTTGTCGACAGACGTGTATAGCAGTTATATAAGTCGATCTTCGATAATTATAGCCAAGTAAGTGTTATCAAAAATAAAAATCTCAAATCGCGTGCTGTAAGTTCGCAAGAGCTTGTATATAATAGCAAACAAATACCGAGAATCACGTGACAGCTGTTTCATCCTTTTGAAACTCTTCAGAAGTGAGAAAACTCGTAAGTTCACTATTGTACAAATGCGTGCTGTCAACTATATTCTCTAATGGAGGGCACATCACTTTGTCGACAGCACACATTTGTACAATAGTGAACTTACACTCGAGTTCTCTCACTCTTGAAGAGTCCCAAAAGGATGAAATAGCTGTTGAGTGATTATCGGTGTTTGTTTGCTATTGTACCACCTTTTGCGAACTTACAACAGGAGATTCGAGATTTTAAATTTTACAAACACAGCTATAATTATCTATTATAAGAATCGACTTGTGTAACTTCTTTACACTTCTGTCGACAAAGTTGCATAATGCGAATGAATTTAGGTACGTGATCGTTTAACACGAGTTGACACTAGGTATTTTGTGGATGGCTCCATGTTACTTGGTTGACCTTGACATTCTTCTTTCCTTTTAATGTTGATCCGGCTGTTCTTCTCAGTACAGTTAATTTAAGGCCGTCTTTTGTACTGTGGCTCTCTTTAATGTTTCAGTATTTGGTGTTATCAATAGATACTTCTAAAAGTCCATTCTCAGTATTCTGTCTTTGCAAGTTTTTCGTCAAAACAATTGGATGTTCATTTTCTGAATCCGATTCTTCAACCTGTAGATTTCTTATGCTGACATTTGGACTAACTCTGTGACTACTTAAATTTTCTGTGTTGTTATCTAGATTTTTGAGTTGGCATATGGTTGTTGTTGGGAGATTCTGTGCGTAAGCATAGTCGGGAAGAATATTTTTTTTAAGGGTGTAAATCCCAGTCACTCTAAAACCACTGGATATGTTGACTGTGGACATTGATTGTCTCCAAATAGGAGTAAATATGTCTAAAAATCTTTTGTATCTCTTGGTTGTAATATATGCGTTGAGTTATTAGGCAAGAACAAAGAAGTAGACACTTAATTTTCAGCTTTGTCAACAATGGAGATGTCCAGATGCAAGAAGTTCCATCAAAGATTAAAATTACTGGCGGATGTGACATGAATGTTGAGAAATGATCTAGCCATTTTACGAACACTTCTGTAGTCATACTTCGTTTAGTAGTCAACCAAATTGCCGAACCAGAAGAAAGTCCATCAGAAAAAGTTGATTTTATTCTTTGGCTTTTAAACTGAATCACATGTCACCATAGTTTTGTTTTCTGCGTATCCCTGGGCCACTAGATAAATTCTTTTCTCTCCTTGTTTTGAATAATACTTTGGTGATGCAGAGTCAGGCGATATCCCTTTTCGTTCATGTTGTAGATTTTTTCTAGATTATTCTTTAATCCTGTCTTTGTAAAAAGGTATTCCAGTTTCATGAAATAATCTTCCAAAATAGGTGGAATTTGGATGCCACTTATGCTATTAAAGTCTATTAAAGTTTTAGTTTTGATAAATCCCGCATATGTCAGAGCGAAATGTTAGTTATTTTTGTATTATACCTTCACTTGAATCAGAGAATATCCAAAAATACATAATATTAAAAAAGTGCATCGCAAAGAAAGTTTCAAACTCATTCAGTAAAACACTCAAGTGTACTACAGTAGTAAAACCTCAGAAGCGGTTTTACCAAAAAACTCAATAGAATACCAAATGTTCCGGTCTAAGACATTTTGGCACCCCCATTTTGGCGCCGCCGTTTTGGCGTCAAGACGTTTTGGCTTCGGGATGTTTTGGCACATAGACGTTTTGGCCGCATGACGTTTTGGGGCGGGGATATCTTAGCACCGACTCATTTTCATAAACATCGCATTTTTTTGCATGTGCTTCTGCATGTTCATAAGTCTTGGTGGTAGATGTATTTATAAGTACTACTAACGGATTAAGTGGAGCAGTAGGGCTTGTAATATGCATCTGAACTTCTTCGAGGTTTAATTTCATGCTACTGGATTATTTAATACTTACTTGTTTTATTAATTTCTGTGTATGTACTTTCTTTCTTGCCAAATTTTAACTACATTTTTGAAAACTCGTCATTATAACAAAATTGTAGGCATTTTTAAATGCACTTTTCTTTAAACTAAAATTATACACGCAGAGGTAAGTAGCTTAAAATAACATCTCTGTAAAGTTGCAATTTATTATCTTTCTTTCCCATGAATAAAGGTGTTTTGAATTCTTGTGCTTTTGTAATAACCGAAATACATTGCGTAATTACACCTTGAAAGCATTTGTAATTCTCATCACTATATTTATGTACTAGGTGAATTGTTAAAGTATCGCCAACTGTTTTTAATTAAAAGATATTCGATAATTATGGTAGGTTTATAAAATATATCAAAAAGTAATAACATAATTGACCTTCTGCTGCTAAAAAACAAGTTTTAAATACATAGATTTCCTTCCGATAAACACATAGATTAAAATTTTTGATTATTTGTTTGTAGAAATTAAAAGTTAATAAACGTAACAAAGCCAACGCGAAAGTAAATACTTAGATGTAGTGACAATTTTTTGGTTTTCAATTTAGTAGTTAATGAAGTAAAATGAACAAAATTTCTTTAATACAAATTTTCAAAAACATCTACACTATTTTACAGCAGTAAAATTATCGAAACTGCATGTTCAAAATTATCTTATTCAATATCATTCCGAAAATGTACTTATAATAAATGGATTAGCATTTAGAGAGTTTATTCAGTATCTACATGTGTGCATTTTGCTTCCGTTTTGCATATTTCCCAAGGATTAATAGATAATAAAGCAACCGATTTATTTAATAAAAGTTGTGAGCCGCTTAATGTGAAAAGGGAATTCAACGCACGATTAATAACGTATATTTCATATAACACAATATTATTTATAAAAATAATCATACAAATGAATATCCTGTAGGCAACAGCATGATAACATGTATAAAAATACAAAAAAAAATCTGGGAAGTTTTATTTCTATGTTTGCTGTTCTAGATCAATATTTCTTGAACCACATCCAGTGACAAAAATTCGGCCGCAAGTGCATATCAAAACCACATCACAATTGTAAGCAAAAATGTAACTTTCCTTTACTTTTCTTCTTCAAAATTATTTCTTAGTTTTATAATTTAGAAATAAAAAATAACAAAAAAAATAACTGGCAAATAGAAAATATTTTCTAATTGTAAGTATCTCCAAGATATCATGAGAGTGAATTTTTTACTGTTGGTACAAATGAATTTTGAAAACAATAATAATAATAATAATCTTTATTCATTCACAGAAACAGATAAATGTGATACATTTATACGATCTTTGAACCCGTCAATTGAACATGGATAAAATACAACACATAGAACAATCTATCTATATGGTTATATAAAATAAAGTATAAAGACACACCTAATCTTCTGACAAGATAACAAACAATACATGTAGCGTATATTAATGCCTCTTCCATTACTCAGCTCCTTATCAAACTCATCTATGTTATAAATTACATTTTCTACCAACAAAGTTTTTAGTTTGTTTTTAAAAACTTTTTTGGGATGAACTCTTAATTGTAACGGGAGCAAATTGTACAGGCGATAACCTGTTAGTAGCGGTGATTTAAAATAAAAAGTATGGATGGGTATCTTATTGTTATATAGGTTATCCTTATTACGGGTATCATAATTATGATTATCACCATTTTTTAAAATTTTGACTTGTTATAATGTATGATGATAGCAAGTTTAAAATGTAAATAGAACAGACAGTTAAAATACTGTTTTGCCTTAATTTAATTTGCTTAATTGTCTACATGATACCTTATGATTTATATTAAACATTAACCTCATCAGTCTTTTTCGTGCGACGAAAATGCGCTTTCAGTTGACGCCATTTCCCCATATTATAATCCCATAACTAATGTGAGCTTGTGCTGTTGCATAATACGCTGTTAATACATGTTTTATATCTAGTTTTTTTTAATATTTGCTAGTAGATAGTAACTCTGGTTAAGTTTAATTCCAACATTTTTTATGTGAACTTCCCAACTTAAGTTCTCGTCCATTGTTATACCCAGAAATTTTACATTCTTTGCAGTTATGATAGGCCCCTGAAAATTTATGCTTAGTTGACACGGAATTTTTGTTTTATGTCGAAATTCAATGCATTTTGTTTTATTATAATTAATTATTAGGTTGTTTCTATTACACCATTGTTGAAACTGTTCAAACCTTCGTTTTCAATCTATCACTACACTTATCAGTGATGATCATAGATGTATCATCAGCGTACATAAATATAATACTATTTCTTATAAACATAGGTAGATCATTGATGAAAATTATGAAAATAATGGGTCCTAATATACTGCCTTGCGGAGTACCCCTATCAGTTACATAATACTCTGAAGCCACATTATGTAATTTGACGAACATTCGTCTGTGTCTAGAAAAAGATATTAACCAATTGTTAATTTGTCCTCGTATACCACAGCTGTCTAATTTATGTTTTAGAAACGTCAAATTTATTGTGTCAAAAGCACGACTTAGATAAAAAAACCCATAAAAACATATTCATTATCATCCGTTTTTTCCAGTACATGTTGAACAAAATGAGTAACACACGAAACATATTGTTGCTCCGATAAGAGACCCTCTTTATTCAGAAAATTCAAAATGCGTTCATTCATAATTTTTCACTAATTTTTGAAAATATACTATTTATTGCGATCATACGATAATTATTCACGTCTGTGACTTCACCTTTTTTTTGTAAATTGAAATGCCTGTAGTTACAGAAAGATTGATTAGATCTGATAGTAGTGCGGAAATTTGATTATGGCAGTATTTAATGAGGTCAGTGGGAATTTCGTCAAA
This sequence comes from Abscondita cerata, assembly GCA_030710515.1. Lineage (NCBI taxonomy): Eukaryota > Metazoa > Arthropoda > Insecta > Coleoptera > Lampyridae > Abscondita > Abscondita cerata. The sequence goes on along the minus strand of JALBCR010003305.1, from coordinate 208,662 downwards.
TCCTACCGACGTTGTATTCTTTAAATTAACAATATGGTTTGCAATTTCTTGTGGACAAGTAGGCAAAAAAACATCGTCTTATTATAACCGTACATTGTTGTGTAAGATTCCGAAAAATTTCTTATTTTCATATTTAGTTTATTAACAACAGTTGTTGAGGAATGTGTTCTAAAAGAATTCGCCACTTCCTCTGTGTTAGTTAGTAGTCTTCCTTCCCATTTTATGGTTATATCTTTTTTTACTTTTATTTTATGTTGCATCGTATTAACAATGTTTCATAGGCATCTTTGTATATTAGAGGATTAAATAAGCAATTTCGAGTAGTATTCCCTTTCTTCTTTTTCAATGGTTAATTTTATTAAATTATTTAATTTCTGGACGCTGTCCTGTAATTGTTTAGAATCATAGTGGTTTTTGAGCCACACCAAGTCGTTCAGATCTTGAAACATATTGCTCAAAGAGTGGGAGAACTTACGATGTTTGTTCTTTTTGACCGCACTATTCGCACAGCATAATGACGATCTACTCACTTTAGGAAAAATCACATTAAAATGCCACTGCAGATAATTATGAAAATCTTCATATGCGTTGTTAATGTTTTAATATTATGTATATTAAAGTCCCAATCTTCCGATATCTTAGTTAAGAATTTGTCAAAGTAGAGAGGATTAATGGGTCTTTTTATGTATGTAACTACTTTGTGCACTTGCTCATTTTGTTCTTTGTGAATAAAAATAACTTTTTGTGCATAATGATCTGAGATTCCTGGATCAAAATTTTCACTAGAGATTACTGCTTCCTGTTCATTAGTGATAATATAGTCAATGGATGTTTTGGTTTTACGATTTATTCTTGTAAAACCGGTAATAAGATTTGAGTACTCAAAACCCTTTAGTATCTGTAACAAGTTCGATGTGTCATCGTTATCTTCAGCACACCTATTGATGTTAAAATCTACGCAAATGAAGATCTGCTTAAAAGTTCCAGTTAGTTTGACATCAGAGACGTCAGTTGATTGAAAAAAATTTCAGTGTTGCCGGCTTGTGATCTATAGACGCATACCACACTAATCATTTAACCAATGTTCTGTAATGCACACAATATAAATCTTGTTTCTAATTAGCACCTCGTTTGCTATTTCTATTTTATTGGACAGACCTTGTATATTATATGTAATAATAACTTATTTATGTTTACACTTTGGTATACAGAATGACAACAGAAAATGGATGTGGAAGTGGATAAATTATTTAGGAAAATAGTCAGTAGATTAAAATAAAGAATGTTTTTTTGTTTGTAATTAGACCAGCCTGTATTTTTATAGTTTTTCGTAATCTTCTCAAAAAATTAGTATAAAAAAATATCAAAATACTTTTTTTTTAAGTTTTTTGAAAATTGTAATCATGGTGGACCCTTTTAAGGCTTTTTAAATTTTGTTGTATCCAAATTATAAATAAAAACGATTTGTGAGAGATGTGTATTTTGAAATTTAAATACAAATTATTTTCTTTGTAAACAGTTTTTACAATTTTTATTTATTTAAAAATGGTTACTATAGTTTAGTCTAACCAAAAATGTCTTTGATCTCAAAATTAATCAAACAGTTTGTAATTTTTGAAGTTTATAAATAATTTAAAAATATGAAAAAGAAAAATATTAAAAAGAAAGTATATTGTTTTCAAGAGTACCGGCTGGGAACAAAGTTTTTTTTGTTGTATATTGTTATTGTAGTAAGTAACAAACATAATAAAATAAATTAACAACAGATTTGAATCGGTCCTCCTTGTTGTATAAGCGTTTTTAATTTTGTTTCTCACTAATTAATGTAAGTATATCTATATTTTTACTTAAACCTAAATATAACGGTAAAATTTATTTAAAAAATAGATAAAATAAAAACAAATTTTAACTCATTTTGCGACCGATACTCTGTAGTAACAAAAATACTATACTGCATTCACTTTCAAAACTAACCGAAGTTCAAAAAATGTGAAGTTCACGTGAGCAGGGTGGCCAGAGTCGTACTTAGGTCTCGCCAGAAGTAAATATTGTGAAAGACCAAATAACAAATAAACATGCATTCATTTGTATTTACATTTGTTATTACGTGATTTTCTTCCTGCAAGAGCAACCGCCCAAGCGCTGTATGTACAAAACACGTGTTAATCACACATTAGAGTTTATTAACCTCAGATTCGCCTTGAAATTGAAGAAAAGATTAAGTGGATTATTGCAACTCCTAATAAAGAATTGCTATATGGGAACCATATTGTACCGTTTAACACATGAAAACCGAATTCAAATTACTTGATTGGAGCGTATTTTTTTAACTACGTGATCCGTGTTTTGCTTTCCCTTTGAGAAATTTAGTGATTATAATCTTCAATCAATTTTGTTGTCATGTCGGTCAAAATCTTACACGTTTTTGGGTCTAGCTCCAAGTATTTTGAGTTCCAACGGTATAGCAATCATGAAAGAAAATATGTTCCAAAAAAATTAATCAATAGAACTTACCTAAGGCAGTTCTCGTTCTTACGTGTCTGGAATACCCCATGGGATACAATATAGCCCAATACCTATCAACCGACACAGCAACTAACGAAAATATCGATATTGTACATAACACCAGCAACAACGAAACGGTAAACAAACAACCGTGTAAGTTGGTTGGTAAACCCACTGATGCCAATAAAGCAAATGGAATACCTAATAGTCCTACTAATAAATCAGCAACCGCTAACGATATTATATAATAGTTCGTTCGCCTTCGTAATCGTTTTTCTCTCCAAAAAACTGCAATCACTAATGCGTTACCGATCACTGCAAAAATTGCCACTAATATTTCACTGATTTTGTAGTAAACGTCCGGTTCGTAATTATTGCTCATGCTTTGTGTCGATTCGTTTCTTACAGTAGTCGATTCGATCACTGGCTCAGATGATATCATTCTAGTACTTACGTTTTAAGGCATACCTGTAACAAACAATTTTATTATAATATATGATTTCATAACTTCTTAAAAAGAATACAAAATACAAAATTCAAAAATTCTCGAATAGCAGTTTTTGGTCTTGCAGAATATCAAAAATATGTAAGTAAACATCAAGTTATTTACGAAACATAAATAGATAAAAACCCGTAGAAACGTTTATAGTGGTTCTAAATTACTCCTACATGCAAATTTGTCAAAATATTTGTTTATTTAAGGGTGTGGTTGCAAATTATTTATAACAGTTGGGTGTTTTTAATTAATAACTACTTAAAGTTTGGTTATTGAAAGCTTTTATTGGCAATTCAATTCATTTGTGTTATTGACAACAGACACAATTATCTTAAACCAATTTATTGATTTCCAACTAAGAAAGTGCTGAATTTCATTAAAATTTCACAGACTTGGACAAAATTTAATCCGGCCTACAAATTACTTAAGTACAACGAAGAAAGAAGCAGTAATTAGTACAGCTGAGCTAAGCTATGCCAAAAATTAATTAAGAAACAAAAACAATATTTAAATGATTTTGATACACGAAAACGAAAATTGTTTTTTCAAATTTGAAGCTTTTGCCATTAAATGCAATATCACTTTCCTTCTTCTCACTGACAATGGCAACAAGCGAGTTGGAAGCTATAATAAGCAATTGCCGTAGAGGTTGATGCCTCCTCTTTACGAGAAGAAACTGGTAAATTATTGTTTGACAAACCAGCATTTTTTTCTGCCAGAATTCATTGTGACACTTTTCATTTCTTGTGAAACGAATCCTCAATGTAGTTTTCAGTTACAGAAGACATTGGCCAACTACACAGGTTCTTTAAACCGACCAATTGCGCTCCGATATTACCAACAAGAGTAACGGAAGTTCTTCTGAAGCAATGGCCAGTGTACAAATGCGCGTCGGGCAATTAGTTAGCTACGATTTTAGGAATTTTACTAAAGGAATGTGTTCCTACCCTCTATAGAGTATATTTTTGATTTTGATAAGCAACAAGGGGGCTAAATGGAGCAGTGAAGCAACTCTTACAGCCTCTCCTGCTCAATTCCTACTCGCACCTCCAAGTTGGTGGCCCCTGGTAACCTGTGGGGACTCTCAGAGATCAGGTAACCAATCCTGGTGGATGAGGGTAACGTGCAGGACTGACGCGAAAGGGAAACTTCCTTTGGGTTGGGCGATGGGCCAGTACCTCCTCACCGTAAAATTCAATTATGTTAAAATCTTACAGCCAAGCCTCGTAATAAGGACGGTCATAACGGAAAACGACTATGAATTTCGGTACGTGGAATGCCCCAGGTTTAAATAAAAAAAAATGAAGTAGTAATGAAGGAAATACAAGCAAACAACATCAATATCGCCTCCTTCACTGAAATAAAAAAGAAGGGAATGGGTACGGAAGAGAAGCAAAATTACATTCACATATAATTGTTAAGAAAACTCTGAAGAGATGTATAACTACCTGGAGTCAGATAAATGAGAGAATCTTGAAATGATCATAAAAGGGCACGACTTGGTGATATTTGGAATTTACGCACCAAATCAAGATGCAGTAGAAAACACCAAAGAAAATTTCTATGAACAATTCACAGAATTGTTAGACTTAGTAAGTGACAGAAAGAAGATTATAATGCTGAGAGATTTTAACAGCAGAACGGGGGTAAAGTCAAATGACCCAATCGTAAGACGATATGGTAAAGATATAAAAAACAGCAACGGAGAAAAACTAATACTCTTATGCTAACAACATAACCTAAAGATAACAAATGGTTTCTGTAAATTCATAAATATACATAGAAACAGCCCACTCGATGCTTAAAATCCATAATCGATTACGTTATAGTACGACAAAAAAGTCGAATTATAATAAGTGATATTAGAGTTAAAAGAGACGCCAACACTAAATATAATTTATCGAAACTACAAGATAACTAGACAAAATTCCTTTACCAACTAATATTAGCCAATAAGCTTAATAGGATTGCAAATTGATACAACCGAGGAAACTTACAACCAAATTAAAGATTGCATAGCCAACGCCGCAAAGGAAGTCTAGTGTGAAAAAAAAACAAGTAAAATAAATCAACAAAGGGTCCCATGGTAGAAGAAGGCAAAACAGCTTACATGAAATGGCTAGTAACTAATAGTATACAAAGACAGAGAAATATATAAAGGCCACAGACGTGCAGTAAATATTGCGGCCGCGGATGGAAAAAATAAATATTGGCAAGAAAGCTGTGCGATAGTAAATGACTGTAGGGGAAATTTAAAAGGCAAATGAAACCCGGAAACTTCTTAAAAATTTAAGAACAAACAATAAAGATAACGAAATTATTTCACTTATTAGTATGGATACATGGAGGACTTATTATAAAACACTGCTCTCAGAGAACAGAATTTGAGCACGAAGAGAATCAAAATTCAGGAATAGATCCAGAAGAAACCTCTACGGAAATAGAAGTTGACGAAATTAGACAAGCTTTAAAAGGAATGAAAAGTGGAAAGTTGCAAGGACCTGGTAATTTGCCGATAGAATTGGTAAAAGTTGCACCAGGAATTCTTTTAGAAATTTTGACCAACATTTTTAATAAATTTCTACTTGGAGAGCCGCCCCCCAGAGACTGAAAAACCGCAGACATAACATCAACTTTCAAAAAGGGAAACAGACTCGAATGCGCCAATTATCGAGGAATAAGCGTCATCTGCTCAATATCAAGGTTATACGGACGAGTATTAAAAACAAGAGTAGAAGAGTGTATAGCTGAACCAGAAGAAAAATGCTGGTTTAGAGCGGAAAGATCTTGCATTGATAACATCTTTACACTCAGGCTACTTATTGAAAAGCACACTGCTCGGGGGAGATCGTTGCATTTAGTGTTCGTCAATTTACAAAAAGCCTATGACACTGTTCCACTAAATAAGGTGTGGAATTGCTTGAGGAATAATGGTGTCAATAATACATACATACAGGCAATAAGAAACCTGTACTCAGGCAGTGCTAGTAGAATAAAGATAGGCAAAAGAAAATCTGAAGAACTCGAAGTGACCAAGGGACTACGACAGGGCTGCTGTTTAGCGCCGACATTATTTAAAATATATTTAAACGAGGCTCTGAAAAAGTAGACAAGGAAGTGCAGAAATATGGGTATACAAGTGAATGATAAAACACTTTATACTTTATTATTTGCGGATGATCAGGTCGTGGAGGCTAATGATGAGTTTGACGCTAACTATATGTTGAGAAAGCTTTCCAAAGTGGGGATTAATTATAAATACAAAATACTTTATGAGGGGACAGATATTATAAAACACACGAATAACTTTAAATATTTGGGAGTTACGCTCTCTAGTAAGGGCAACAGTAATGAAGAGATAGCAAATAAAATCTGACAAGGCCGTAGAGCAATAAGACAGCTGAACTCAGTACTGTGGAGCGATGAGATTACAAAGAAGACCAAAATAATGATATACAAAACAATAATAGAAAGTATAACAACGTATGGGGCCGAAGTTTGGGTGGTGAGCAATGGGAACAAGAACAAGCTGAAAGCCTTAGAGGTGGATTTTATGAGACGTAGTTGTGGCGTGTCTAGGCTTGAACATGTAAGAAACGATGAAATTTGGAGAAGAATAAAAGCAGAAGGCTCAATAATAGACACAATTGAAGCCAAGAGATTAAGGTGGTTTGGCCACGTGCAATGGATGGATGGTCTGAGATGGCCGAAGATAATATGGAACTGGACTCCAGACTATAGAAGAAAAAAAAGAAGACCAGCAAAAACTTGGAAGAAGGAGGTAGAGGAAGCGATGGAGTGCAGAGATTTGGAAGATGTGGATTGAACGGACAGAGAGGCTTGGAGGATGAGATGCGAGAAACGGATAAGACCGTAAACACTCGCTTATATAAATAAATATATATATATAAGCAACTTTGCCGACAGGTATGTAAAGCAGTTACATAGTCGATTCTTCAATAATTATAGCCAACATAACAGTTGGCAACTATAAAAATTTCGAATCGCCTGCAGTAAAGTACGCAAGAGGTTGTATAATAGCAAACAAACACTGAAAATCACCCGACAGCTGTTTCGTCCTTTTGGGACTCTTCAGGAGTGAGAGAACTCGAGTGTAAGTTCACTATTGTACAAACGCGTGCTATCGACTATATGCCCTACTGGAGGGATCACAATATTTAAACGATAAGTTTTTCGACATCTAGAGTCGACTCGTGAAAGCGTTCACGTACTCAAATGTAAGCAACTTTGCCGACAGGTATGTAAAGCAGTTACATAGTCAATTCTTCAATAATTATAGCCAACATAACAGTTGCCAAGTATAAAAATTTTGAATTCTTTTTTTTATTTACATTTTATTAATACCAATTGATTCCCATTTATTCTATTTTATTTCTTTCATAGTCTTGCCTAATATTTTTAATTGTTTATAACAAAAACTTATTTATTTTCAACAAAAGTGACTGTAAATTGCAAAATATAACTGTTTTTTTTATGAAAATGATAAATAATTACTATATTCTTAAATTTACTAAATAATATTTCTGTGACATAATTGCGAATCTAGCTATAAAGTTTCAAACTAACACTTATTTTGAAACAGATCAGGTCTCATTTTGTTTAGTTTTTGGTCAAATTTAATTCTAAGTTCACCAACACATATAAAACTGAGAGACATCAGAAAAATTCCATGAAAAATTTCTCAATATTCATTGTGGTGAGCAAAAGACGTTTAGAAAAAAGTAAATCTAGATTTTTGTAACATAGCAATATATTTGTTTTGATAAATTTAGTATATTTCTAAATGGTGCTATTTTTGGAGCGCGGACGGGTTAATAAGTGACCCTAGTGGGTCGTCAACGTTGGTATTGTAATAACTATAACTTTCACATGAAAACCAACTTTGACAACCAATTAGGTTCATTTGTGGGTTACTTCTCTTAAGAGGAAAATTGTAACTCTACCTATATGCCATGGAGAAATATTCGTAAAGTGGAAAACTTGTATTTTCCAGCATTTATTTCGTCAGTAGAAAGTATTAGTCGACTTGTTAGTGTCATGTGCCCTTATATTTTTGTTGATAATTGCTGGCTATGAATATGCAATAATGTGTTGGAATGATAAATATTATCGACCTACAGTGCAAAGAAACTAAAACGTTATGTTTTTCAAATTTTTTTTATTTTAAAAGATTGATGAAACTAGATATAAAGTACAATAGAGTCTGACGCTTGCTTAGATGTTTTGCCTTCATGAAATATTGGAACATTATTAGACAATATTACCTTTCAAATTTCTGTGGTTCTATGATGTGGATGCCGTTTATGTCTTAAATACACTTGTATTTACTGTTTCAAATGGATGAAATGAGAAGTCACGGTTATATTGTGGATAACTTATGTCCAGACATGCATCATCAAACTATGTTATCAAGAAAGTCACAGCAAAGTTCTATAGAGTTTTGGACCGTAAGGATGGAGAGAGAGCCGATGGAATATCTTTATTACTTTGGTTGAAGGGAAAACCCTTTTTATGGGATGCCACTTGTGCTCATACTTTAGTATAAGTATAAAAAAAATGGAGCAACTTTGTACAATTTAACGTCGTCTGCAGACGCCTATGTTTCAATTGTGTACACTTGTTAAAATATTTAGTGATTATGTGAATAAATAGTATTTTTATAATACAAATACATCATATAACGTTTTATTAAGGTTAATTTGAATATTGCTTGCACTCATACTGTTGCAACAACAATTTTTATTTAATTATTACAAAGCGAAATTAACACAACTGCGGTATCATTTAATACACCAATCTCATATTGAAATTGATAAGCAAAATTCTACTGCAAATTTACTTCTCTTAGGTATACACTTTGCAGAACAGTAAAACAAACATTTATTTTGTTTTTGATTATATCTCAATACAGTGCGTCCATATTTTGAGATTCACCATCGGTGTCTCTGTTATTAGAAGAGATAGAACAACGATCTAATGTTTTTTTTGCAGAATTAAATCTTCACATCAAATCTGATTTCAAATTTTAGTTTCTTTAAGAAATTTAAAAAACGGAAATTTCAATTTTCTTTTAGAATTAATGGCATTATGGAAGGTATTACAATATTATATCTGATACTTTCTTTTGAAGAACATATTTAAAATTTTTGTTTAATAGAGAAGATTATATACCAAAATAAAAAAAATATACGAAATTTAAAAGACTGTGAAATTAATCACGCCTAGTGTGAAACAAAGGATTAACTTCTAAGTACCCACTAGGCTGCGAGGTTATAGATTACTTTTTACTACACATCTTATGAAATAAGATGGGGAGTTATGCGACAGTTTCCAAACCAAAATTTTTTCACCCTTTTTTTCATTTTTCAGACCAATTAGAGTTGGTACGTTATAATGAAGCCAAAAAAATTTTATGTCCGTTCTTATGTAAACAAGATATAGAGAAAACCACCAGTCCGATTTTTTATGAAACTTTGCACGAGGACCTTATTTATAATTCCGAAGACCTGATTAGTTTCTGAACATAAATATTATTATTAATAATAATATATTAATAGTATTAATAAATTATGTAGCCAAAAGGGCCGTTAACCTGCACAGATTTTCGAGTTTTTGAAATATTTAAAAAATATTTATTTTACACGTTGTTGTTTTCAAGAAAGATTGTTTATAATTTAATTATACTTATTTTTTGTTTAAACCATTTTTTGATCCGATAAGGAATTACTGAGATATAACAATCACGTAACCAATATCAATTTTACAAAAAAAGTTTAAGGAAAAAAGTTGTTGGAAATTTTATTGTCTATAGCTTTTGTTTGAAACATTTTTTTCTAAAACGCAATTCTATTTTCTGCTTATCGTTGCGATGTGGAGTCCTGCGTTAAACACTTGTTTTTAATTGTCTTTACTCGATTAATGAACAAGTCGTGTAAGTAATTATTATTATCAATTTGATGCGTATTCCTAATAGCACAAAAATATTTTAATGAAAAAAAATCTATACACATAAAATCGTGGTCCGGTTTGTCTGTGTGTGGTGTGTGTGTATGTTCGTCTTCTCCTCCGAAACCACTGAACCGATTTCGGAGATCGATACGTCGAATTGTTCAGGAGGTCCAGGCGCTGATCTTAGGTGGGGTCACAAGTTGACCTGACCTTTGACCTCTGACCTGGAGTAGTGACCTCAAGTCTTTAATTTCAGGTTTGTCTAGAATAGGCCCATTTTCAAATGGGTTTGGTTATTAGTTGTACAAATGTAAATGACTCTCCGGAGATTGGAGTTTAACATGTGGTCTTTCAAAACCGTACAGATGATTTCAATTTTTCCAGAACGATATTATGGACAGATAAAACAAGATTTTCAAATTGCCGAGTATTTTGTCAACATAACTATCATCATTGGTTTATTGATAATCCACATTTAGTTAATCAAAGAAGATATCAATTTTGATTGGATTTTAATGTCTGATAGGGTTGAATTGGTATAAATTGTTAATTACGATTTTCTGTTTATTTTTTTTAAGGAAGAACGGAAATAATGCTTGGTTTGAAACGAATTATTAAATTTTACAACATTTGGTTCTTTTAGGATGATTGCACTCAGAAATAACTTTAAGAGAGTTAGTTCAAATAACGGACCAATGTAATGGTGTGCGAAATCACACGATATTTCGTTTCTTGATTTTTATTTATGGTATTGAAAATGAAGTTTTTAATTTTCAACGCTCGTAGAATAGGGAAATTTTAGAACAAAGAGTGCTGAAATACAGTTTATAGGCAAAGTGATCATCATATCAATGTTATTTCATTTACAATTTAATTTTATAGTCCTTTAAAATTATGAATTTTGAATTGTTTTATTTTTGGACAATCGAGAGTTTCTACTTACACTACAAAATTCGGGTTAAGAATGTTGTACTCGGTCCATTCCGAAGACATCTGCCGATAAGGATAGTTATGCGTGTGATCAACCAGAATAGACGTCTTATGTTGCAACTAGTTTTATTTCTTTGAAATTTTTTTTAATTATTTAGAATTTGGTCTGAATGGACATCTTCTTGGTAGAAATCTTAAACATAAAACAATTCACACAGTTCGTTTATTCATGTATATTTTGTATTGTGTATATTAAAATTTAAATAATTACACGTATGACAATTTGAGTCATTTCACTGACAACTTAGTTTGATTAAACCTTGATAAAACTCTCACATGGGGGACGACACGTCGGTAATTTTAATTCTTTGAGTTGTTTTGTGTTTCCACCTCCTTCAAGAGGGGGTTTTATTAGACAAAATTCTAAATATCAAAAATTTTGGAGAAAACTTTACTTGATTTTTTATATATTATTTATTTGATTAAAATATAGACCAAGTCTAATTATGCTAACAAGTATTTATAAGTGTAAGATGGCAGACTCCAATGTGGGCCCTCCCTCTGTTGAAAGTACTACAACGAACACTGACTGGAAAATGCGTCTCGTCTTCCTTTAGTGTTTTATAGCACATCTGTAAATGTCTGAAGAAACTGATTTAAGTGACAAGTTTTTGAGCATTAGTATAGATATTAGTTGTAAGCTTAATTTGTTCAAAAATTGAGTTTGTTGTACCAGAAAAACTAAACTTAATTAAAGACTCATAAGTATTCTTATTAAAACTAACCAAATGTTCTTTATAGTTTTGATTTTTTTACTTTCATCTTTGGTAATTGTAATTCTACATTTGAGATTATCCAATAAATTTTTAAAGTTGTAACTGTTACTAACAATGTAATGATTTTCTCGTTTATTTCTGGATTGATTACTTCTACAGATTCTAATACTGAAACATTCTCAAAGTTGATATTGTTCAACTAATCCTTAAATTTAATTTATCTTTATAGTTTCTTCTTTTTTATGTTTTTGTCTCAATTCCCTTGATATCATTTCTTGATCAATCGTTTGTTGAATAAAATATTCTTTCTGTTACGTCAAAATCGTTCAATGTTTTCAATTACACATCGTTTAAATAAATTGAGATAATTCTAAAATTCATTAAGGCAAATAACATTATTTGTGAAACTGTTGCATATCTGTCACTTCACAATCAGTGAAATGTAGTAGATATTTCTAAAAAAATAAATGCTGTTCTCAATCCAATTTAAAATTAAAATAGCGGTTTTCAGAATTAAAAGTGTTTATCAATTTTATTTTTAAACACATACTACTATTTTGACATACATTCTATAATTACTTTAAAAAATTATGTTATTAATAGCTATTTATATAAATTATTTACGCTTTAAGCAATTCAATATTAGTTATTTATTTATTATTTATTACTAGTTTCAATTCAAACATTATTGTGAGTCATCTTCAGAATTCAAAAATTATTTTTCTACAAACGTTAAATATGACATTCTGGAATAGATACGTTGATGACATTCTTTGCATTTTCGAAGGTTCTACATCAGAAATTCATGTTTTCAAAATTACTTAAATAATTTACATCACAGAATTAATTTCACTTTAGAAATTTCTCAAAACAATTGTCTTCCTTTTCTAGATACGTATATTTGTATCGATTCAAATAATTCTATTCATTTTGACATTTATAGAAAACCTACAACTACAGTTCAAACAATTCCTTTTCTTCAAATCACCATTTTTCACAAGAACTATCAGCGTTCTACTTTCTTTTCAACCGTTTATTCAACATACCTCTATCAGAAACAAATTTTAAAAAAGAATTAGGCACAATTTTTTATATTGCTCATTTAAACCAATTTCCATTCAAAATTATTTTAAACATTTTTTAAAAATTTAATTATGTACATAATTTAAAAATCTAACAACATTAATTCCAATTAATGAAAAACCAAAAAATAAATACATTTCAATTCCTTTTATTCCTGAATTTATTAACATAATTAAAGATCTGAATAAATTAACTGATTATAAATTTGTCTTCAAAGCTCCTACCAATTTAGCTAACATTTTTCACAAAAATTAAATATAAATAATAGTCTTGAATCAAGCGGCATATACCAACTACTATGCTCTTGTAACAAAATATATTGTATTGGTAAAACTAAAAGAAATTTTACAATTCGATTAAAAGAACATCTAAGATATCTTAAACGACCAGAAAAATATTCTTATAATTTAAATGCAATTAAATCAACTTTCGCTAAACACATTATCCAAAACAAACATAAACATTTAAATCATTCACTCATACATCCTTTTAAAATAACTAATTATAATAGACAAATTTTAGATAAATTGCAAATAACATACATTAAAACAACAAATCCAAATTTAATAATCAATGATCAAACAAATTTTGACAATCTTACATTAAATTATCAAACAGAATTTTTATGTCCTTAATATATTTAATTAACTCCAAATTCAAACATTTTACGTACCTAGTTTATATTTTTTAAAAAAACCTTTTATTACAAACCAATTTATGTTTTTCTAAATTTCCATGTAAACCAAATGTCATATTTAACGTTTGTAGAAAAATAATTTTTGAATTCTGAAGATGACTCACAATAATGTTTGAATTGAAACTAGTAATAAATAATAAATAAATAACTAATATTGGATTGCTTAAAGCGTAAATAATTTATATATATATAAATAACCAATATTATAATAATAGTATACATAATAGTTATTTACCTAACGAGTTCGGGAAGATAAATTTCCCGCATGAGCACTTTGCCGCATAACCGTAGAACCGTAATGCGAATGCCGGAAATTACTTCTCGAAAAAGTTAGGTATATAATTTTTTGTACTGACTTCCCGGTTATTCTCAATGCGCGGAAGTTCCATTTCCCGCACCGAGGTGTTTTTTAGTTTCCGAGAGAATAGAGAAATTTTTGTTAAGTTGGTATTAGTTGACAACGCAAAGCAAATTGTCAGCTGGACAGTGCTACCAACTCAAATTTCTTGTAAACACAAAAACTAAGCAGCTATGCTATTTCTTAAATAGTTCTGCATTTAATTCACCATGGTAATCCTTATTTTGAGATTTAGAAGCAAATACCAATTGTTATTGTCCTTTTCATTTAGAGTTTAGTGTAGTAAAAATAATTTATTAGAAACTTAGCTTGATTGTTTATTTTAATTAATTACAATTATAAGCACCATTTAAACTTTTGGATGCAAACACATTATTTATCTTAATTTAACACTAGCTAGCTACAGTTTCATACTACTCCTCTCTTCGAGTAAGTCTTTTAGCGAGGGAACGTCAAGCAGTGGCGGCGCCATACAAAGAATTTTCCATCAATGAAGCATTATCGATAAAACAATATTTTGTTCCGGCATGTAGAACAACAAATATTTTTCCATCATACCTTTTTGGTTTCCTCGAACTTTAAGTGCTTTCATACAACTGAAATCATAATTGGAAAAAAAATAAAGAGGAAAATTATTTTTATCTTTTTCTCGCGTTCTTATAATCATTCATCTTTGTTTTGATTGTAAAACAGCACATACTGATATTGAACGTGTGTATTTGATAGTTTCGAACAGTGATGACGTCATCTTTCGTGATTCAGATAATACGTATTAATTTTAACGCTGATTTAAGTTACAACCGTATAGGATACTGTACAGGTAGTAAACGTAGACTTAATTGTGAACAAGCTTTAAATTTTTATTTCTCTCGTTTTGCCTATCGAACTAGCATCCTCGGAGTACGTTGTGATACGAGTTCAGAACTTGATTAAGCTTTCTAGTATTTATGTTCTTGTTCAATGCGGCACTTTGCAAACAAATTACATTAAACTTAAGTTCTAGTCATTGATTGTTAATTTAATTAATAGTAAATTATCAAGGTGATGTTGAATTTAATATTATTATTTCCTGATCCAAAATTTCCTAATATTTAAAATGTTTTGATTTTTAGTTTTCGTCAAATTATAGGCTTTTTTTAAACCTCTTTAACTTTATCTTTTATTTTCTTTATCACGAATTTAAGAATATATATTCTTCAGCAACAGAATACTCAATATTGATGTACTCATTCAAAGAACTGCATTCACTTTTTTGAGTACTGCTTTCGAGACGTTAAACTTTCAAAAGTTGTTACTAAACTAGAGTTTCTTAAAACTTACTTCTTAAAGCTTTTCAACTTTTAAAAAATGTAACGATTATCATATCAGTTTGAAAAATTTAATTTAAAGGATCACTTCAACAACTGTTGTTCACATTGCTGACGTTGTTCAAACAGACGTAATCGATACACTTTATTAAATACCAATACTTTTATAATTATTGCCATCCATTTTAAACCAAACCTATTAATCTCGATCCCACCAAGATATTAAAAATAATGTTGGTACGTATTATTTTAGGTAAGCACGATTTCCGATGCTTCGATTTAAAGTTAAATTTCTGCGACGACGCCTACCAATGTAATACATCATATTCCAAAGTATAATTAAATTTGTAAACCTATCGTTTTACATAATTAACCATAAAATGACATCTCATCCTAATTAAATTTTCGAAAAAACATATTTTTCTGTAAAAGTAAAGAAAACGCACACAAAGCAAATACTTTTTTCTTTATAAAAAGGAAACAAATTAACTTATAAGTTAATATTAAGATAGTTTATATAAGATAAATACGAATATAATGTTTGCGTATAAAGGCGTATGTGTATTTGGCTTTTACTGTTATTCTTTTATAATTACCTTTGCAAGATCTGTTTTCAAAGTGTTTCAAAATGCGTCGTGTTTACTTCAATGAATGTTTACACGTCTATTTGCGATTTATTGTATACATTGGTCTCTTTATTTTTTAATTCAGCCAGGGTGCGTAAACATTTTTCAGAATCAAATTTTGTTAAAGCGAAACCTTCTAATTACATAAGATGGTTTTTGGCATTAAAATCATAACGACAGTATTAAAATTGCTATTTGTGTAACCTATGATGAAACGCTTACATTTTGGTAATTGCGGGTTGAGTGTAGATAGGTTCCACAATATCACACGGGTTATAAAAATATGTTTTTTATTACAAGTTACATGCAAGACTTTTTCTAATTTGGAAAAAAAGGACAAAATAAAAATAGAAGAAAACTGTTTTGAATTCAAACTTTAGTTTAGTGTGAATAACAAAAGAAAACACCACTTCACAAAAAAAAACTTGAAACGAAAACATTTAATTTCAATATCAACATTATCAATAGAGAACGGATACTAAAATAAAAATTGCAAGTGAGATTACAAGGTGTATTGACGTACGACGTGCGTGTATTTATTATGCTGTGGTTACGATTTATTAACTATAAAAGAACGAACAATTCTTAGATAAGTTCAAATTCGAAAAAAACTAGTTAGATCAGTTTGTTCTTATTATAATAATAATAATAATAATAATAATAATAATAATAATAATACTTTTTATTTCCAAAATTGTGTAACAAAACAATAATTGAGAAATACAAAAAATGAAAATTCTTACATGTAGTTTTGTTTTCTAGCGAGTACAACTATAGAAAGAGACTTAGTTCAGTTCATGACTAAGGTCAACTGTTGTTCCACTGAGCCCTGTTTCCGATGAATTATAAAATAAATTAGAGGAAAAAAACTGAATAATGTAAATATATTTAAAAAAAAAAATAAATAAAGGAAAAGGAAAAGAAGTATATAATAAAGTAAAAATTTAAGTTTGCTATTGAAACTAGAATATACTTTATTGGTCGATGTAAAACAGCTTTCTTAATTCACGTTTTGCAGAAGATAATGATTTTGCAATAAATACTTGGGGATAATGTTGTTGTAATACTTAGCTGCAATTTATACACATAAAATCGTAGCCCGGTTTGTCTGTGTGTCTGTATGTTCGTTTTCTCCTCCGATATCGGTTCAGTGGTTCGATACGTCAAATTGTTCAGGAGGTCCAGGCGCTGATCTTAGGCGGGGTCACAAGTTGACCTGACCTTTGACCTCTGACCTGGAGTAGTGACCTCACGTTTTCAATTTCAGGTTTGTGTAGATTAGGCCCATTATCAAATGGGTTTGGTTATTAGTATATGAGAAAGATCTCTTGAATATGGAAGTTTTGTGACCCAATTTCTTTACAAAAGGTTAACAATATTTAAGACAAATAATTAATTTTATTGCTTGATCAAGTTCATTTATGTGAAATGAATAATAGATTTAGGTATCATCTGCATTCATATAGTATTTACAGTGGTTAATGCTAGATTTTATGTTACACGAATAAATTGAAAACAATATAGGTCCCAGAATTGATCCTTGCGGAACTCCTGCAGAGACATCTGTGCGGTCTGATAAATAGTTCCGTAGGAGGCTTGTGTCAGAGTTACCAAAGCCTACAAAATGTAGGATTGATAACAAGAGTTCGTGATTAATTGTATCAAAAGCTTTAGAATAATCTAGTAGAATGAGACCTGTTAATTTGCCGGAGTCTGTTCCTGTGATAATGTCGTCAACTATGTTTATTAGTGAAGTGTTAGTGCTAAAACCAGGACGAAACCCCGAGTGGGTGCTGGGTAAGATATCAAAACGGTTAAGATGAAGTCTAATTTGTTTTCCTAAGATTTTTTCTAATACTTTGAATAGTGCAGGCAAGATACTCATTAGGCGTAGATGTTTTAATTTCTTAGGATCGCTCACTTTAGGTAATGGTACCATTAAAACAGTTTTCCAGACAGACGGGAATACAGATTCTGAGATGCAGTAATTTATTACATGGGTAAAGTATGGAAAAAGAAATGGACAACAAATCTGCAACATTTTACAACTAATATTATCGATCCCTATAGATGTGGATCTCAGAGAGTAGATTATTTTCTTTACTTCCGTATGGTTAGTTTCAATAAATGTAAAGATTTAGTAACTTTATTTAGACAATTATTTGCGTAGAATATATTTATATTACTTTTATTGTAAACTAGCAAACCCGGCAAACTCCGTTTCGCCACCAGATGGCTTCGTTTTATGTAACATTTCGTTTGGTGATTAAAAATGAAGAAACATTTTTTTGTTTTTATATTTGAAAAGGAAAAATTTTATTTCATTTCAAAACAGTAATGAATTCATTTCGATTACAAAAATGAAGTGTTATTTAGTTGAACTTCTCTAAGTAAATGAAAGTCCAAAGTAAATACTGAATCGAAGCGTTATACGTGTCCGCAAATTATCCGTTTCATTGAAGTGCACTTTGGTAAACCACATTTTTGTTTTTGGTCTGACGTTAACACAAACAAAGCGGATGGTTTCCCAACTCGTGAACACGCAACGTATAACTGCCCATGTGAAAACAATGATTTTCTAAATTTATCCCGCAAACACTAAGCGATTGGCCTTGCGACTTGTTAATTGTCATTGCGAACGCAAGGCGAACTGAAATTGCAATCGTTTGAAGTCAAACGGAAGATCAGTCGGAATCATTGGTATTCGAGGAATACATACATTTTCACCTGCGTACTTTCCGTTAATAATGGTTGCCTCAATCAAATTCGGCATAAGTCTTTTTACCGAAAGTCGAGTACCGTTGCAAAGTCGCGGTGGATTCAAATTACGCAATATCATAATAACTGTACCAACTTTGAGTTGCAAGTTATGTGGTGGAAATCCTGGTAACTCCAGAGAATTCAAAAACTCCGTTGGATAATTTACTACATCATCGGGATTTGTTATGGAATCAACGGATTTGTATGTCACCAAATCGCCAGCAATTTTTGATTGAATGGTGAAATTCAGTGCGTGTACATCATTATTCTTTGCGGCAAGAATTGCTCGTTGACTTGACCAAGCATAATTCTGATAATTCTCACTAATGTTTGGGAAAACATTTTCAATAAGAGCTAATTGAGAGTCTACAAATCGGCAAAAGTCGTTGGTAAGAATAATTAATCCAGATGTCGCATCAACTGGGACTTTTCCATTTTCAACAGCTAACAATTGTTTGGAAAATTGTGCAGCACTTTGATCATTTTGAAGTTGAACTCTCATATTAGTGGTTAGCGATAATGTTTTTACGTTATTCCATAAAGGTGATGCCTTCAGGCAAGCATTCAATTCATCTGCAGGCGTTCCACGGGGAATTACTGGCAACGTCTGCCTGAAATCGCCTGCCAACAATATCATCAAGCCGCCAAAGATATTGTTATTTCGCCGAAGATCCTTCAGTGTGAAGTTAAGTGCTTCAAGTGATTTCTTATATGCCATTGTGCACTCATCCCAAACAATGAGCTTGCATTGCATCAACAATTTTCCCATTGCACTGGATCGGGAAATATTGCATGTTGGAGTATCAATTGTGTTTAAATTGAGTGGCAACTTAAGCGCAGAATGTGCAATACGACCGCCATCTAGAAGAGTCGCCGCAATTCCAGATGATGCTAACGCCAAAGCTATGTCACATCTTGATCGAATAGTGGCCAAAATCAATGAAATAACAAATGTTTTCCCTGTTCCTCCATTTGCGTCCAGAAAGAATAGACCACCAGTATTATTGTTCACCGCTTGCATTAATGTTTCGTATACTTGTTTTTGCTGTTCATTCAGCAACGGCACATTATTTCGAACGAATTCCTGCAATGTATCAACATTGTATTGCAGCTCTCGATTTAATTCTTGGTTGAATGCATCGTGCATCGATCGATTTGGCGCAATCATTCCTACTTCAATCAGTAGCTTGTTTGCAATAATCAACCATTGATCCTCAATCAGAATCAATCCTTCATTGTAGATTTCATCGGTTATTTGGATGTCAGGATTATTTGTTTGAATGCGCAAGCGATGCAAGATATCTTCACATATGTCGTCTTTGTATTTGTTCTATAACTGAATTGGTTGTGAAGGAAAACATGTGGTGATGATAATTGCGAACAGCGTTCGTATTTGGTACGCATTTGATGAAACAACTGAATCCGCAAGTGTTAAATCCCAATGAGAATCGTTCTCCAGCAAACCCAATAGTTGACATGCTTCTCGATATGTTTGGCATTGGTGACCATTCACAGTTTTCAAATGCGCAAATGATTTTGGTCCACGTACATTTACCAACAGCAGTCGCAAATAAAAACATTCATCATTTCTAGGATAAACAGTATACATGCGACCTAGTGCATCAGTGGAAAACACCTGTGGTTAATCTGGAACTGGGGTTCCTTGTTTACGACGTTGGAATTTCTTTGTTGATTGATTCCAAGTGTAATACTTGGGCATTTCAACGTACATCAGCGTCGCTGCGAATGGATCTGCTTCACGCATTGCAAAGAAGCTAGTCAATGTTGTCGATGGTGGTCTCTCAGCTCGTTGTGCCGCATTAGCCTCAGTGAAGTAAAATCTTTGGCCATTTTCCAAATGCACTGCTAAATGTACAACTGTGGAATATCTTTCATGAATTTGAAATGACAATAATCGCCACAGTGCTTCATTAGTACTGACGTATCTGCCCATTTGGAAGTTGCTGATTTCGTCATTCGCATTTTCCGACGCAATACCAAACACAGCCATGTCGCTGCCTTTTGTGACGTACTTGCACAAATATTTGATTGATTTAGCCGAATGACAACTCTCAACGTTTGCATGTGTTTCAAAAATTTGTGATAGCAGCGGGCAATATGGTACAATGAATTCATTTCCGATCTCAATCTCTTGATTTTGAACTTTAACTTTGATAGTTCGACCATTATCTTCTTTTGAACGCCGACGATAAACTGGATATCCATCGTTCCATGTGACTGTTTTAGCAACTAACGGTCGCGGATATCGTTTTGTGCACTTTCCATCAGCCATGCAAGGCGATAATGGATTTAATGCACCGCACGGTCCATGCACCATCTGTGTCGTCACAATGTCGTGTAGATGGAGATCAGTGACTAGATCAGGAATTTCAGCTGATATGATGTCATCCACTTCATTTGAATGTAATTTGTTCAGCAACCAAATTAGGATATGAGCATGCGGTAGTCCACGCTTCTGCCATTCCACCGAGTACATATAAAACGTGTGTCACCAAAAACTCGATGCTTAGTAAGCACATAACCTTGAGTTTTTGCTGAAATACTCTGGCGATTATGTCATGGCGATCTTGAGGTTTTTGGCCCGGTTCCAACTCACGTTCAATTTCCGTCTACTTCGGATTGCATGTAAACGTAATAAATAAATCCGGAGTTCCATAATTTTGCACGTACGTCATAGCGTCTTGAGCGTATTCGTGCATGTGGCGTGGGCTTCCGATATAAGATGATGGGAGAATCGTCAGACGTCCAATATTCTGAACATCACCATCTGAATGAATAGCATCACGCAAGTGTATATAGTCCTCAGATCGTAGCTTTGCCTGATTGAATCGGATGAACGCTAAACGTTCGGTCTCGACTTTGACATACATGTCGACAGCGAATTGCTGGAATAGCCGACGGCACTTCAGAATGACATTCTCCTCATGTGTACGAATCATCATACGATACGCATAGTAATTCATTGCGTTTAGATTTTTATTCGTTGATACGCCTGAAAATGCAAAATTAAATGAATTGTTAATGGAAACCAATAATAGCAATAATAGCAATAATTAGTGTGTGAATATTGTACCTGTAATTGGATCGACCATCTTCAACGTGATGTCGTATCCGTCTTGCCCTTGCCAATAAATGATTGGATATTGTAACGCATCGTACAAACGATGTGTCTCGTTTACACGATGCATGACATTGCTTCTTCGCTGAACGACAATGTCTCGCGATTTAGTTGGATCGCCAACAATAATTGCAGCAACATCATTAACGGTGGGTGCATTGAATCTTCGCACATGTTCACCTGTTTGGGTACAATCCGCTCTTATGACAAATTTGTGCGTATCCGATGGCATTCGTTCCAATGCTGTTTTGAACATATTAACCACAGCATTATTAGCGTGAAAAAATGCTTGCAACTGTTCAATAATTTGTCTCTTTAACTGTTGTGTTCCCTGTATATTGCACCGCACATTCAGCTGATCCACCATCGACGAAATGAAATATATTTGCAGAAATTGATGCGGTTCATCTGGTGTTGGCACCATTGAACCATGCAAATGATATATTTGTCCTTGTATCTGTAATTGCAAACAATCATTTGTTGAAGAATACGGTGTAACTTCTGATCGTGTGATGGTGTAGTATGTGGTGTATATGTAGTTGTTATGTGTTGCAATTCATTGTGTTGGTGTGAGTGATTGGTTATGTGTGTTGTATCGTTTACCTTGCAAGTCGGCATGAAGCCGCCTTCTCGAATGATATTAGCTCCAAAGGAAGTCATGCGAAAGCAGTTATTGTATTCAAGGATGTGTTGAAGAAAATGGCTGGAATCGGGATCACTTCCATCGAACAATGGTTTCAGTGGCTGTGGTGGTGTAAGTAATGGATCCAGTTTGACTTTTCCACTTGCGCAGCACAATCCAGCCGTTTCTCTTTTGAACTTTAACGCATTGCAATATCGGCATATAGTCGTCATTGGTCCAATATCTAAATTTTCATCATCACTGTAGTTCGCAGTGGGATCATATTGGAATGCCAAGCGATTGTATGATGCCAATGATCTTCGTGTGCTCACGCGTTGTCTCAATCGGGCATTTTCTCTTATTATATTTTGTCTTTCTTCGCTTAAGTTCTGTGAATACACTTGTTGCTGGCTTGCATGTCTTGTGCGGCGGCCGATGTTCGCACGTCGTCCTCTAGGCATTTTGGACTATGGTCAGAGTGGTGAATTTAACCTCAAATGCACGATCCATAATTTACACAGTTCAACTTACCACCTTAAAGACAAATACCTGCTGTTGAAATTGAATAAAAATTTCCACAATACACGTGATTGATTTGATGGTTTCCAATTGAAATGTTAAGAAACGAATAACTTATTGTTTTTAGTTTTTTTTCACAATTTCACAGTGAACACAATACCGGTTTGTCACATGAAATTAACTGAGCAGAGAACAATGAGTAGCTCTCAAACAATGTATCACGCACCGGCGCCATCTACTTAAAATATTGGTTTGTAGTACATGCTATGTATCAGAGATGATGCTGTATGTGAAAAAAAATTTCCCGCTTTTCTGTTGAAATTTTTCCTGAATTTTCTTTGCTATAAACCTCACGGAGCCTGAGACCTTTCCAACGAATGCAAAACCGTGGAAATCGGTTCGTGCGTTCTGGAGTTATAGTGTCAGGAAGGAAAACCCGACTTATTTTTATATAGTAGATATTACAGTTGGCAAGGTTATGAAAGTAAGTGTTAATTTTGTTTAGGTCTTGTAATTGAATCGGTATTTCCATTTTGGTTTTACTTTGGTAAATATTCATATTTTTTAGAGCGTTCTAGAATTCTTTTGAGTTATGAGTCCTTGCTAATTTAAATTGCAAATAAGCTTTTTTCTCATTTGCTGTAGCAGAAGTAACTAAGTTTTGCAACATTTTATAGTAGTTCCAGTTGACTTTTTAAATTTAACTAAGGTTTCATTTCGAAGTTTCATCATAAACTTTAAATTGTCTGTTAACCAGGGAGAAATAGGCTTGTTTATTTTAATTTGTTTTAAAGGGGCGTGTAGATCTATTAAATTTAGTATGTTTTTGTTTAAAAATGTTAATTCATCATTAATATCATCTAAATGAAACAGAAAAACCATGGAATGTTATATAAATGTACAAGAAAAGCATCTTGATCGAATAATGAAAAATCTCTAATATTATGGATTCGAGCAAATTGTTTTTGAGTTTTAATGATCAGAGTAGAAGAAATTATATGATGATCACTTATAAAACAGTCTCTTGATTCTTGATTAATTAATTTTGATTTGTAATTAATAGGTATAATAAGAAGATCTAAGAGACTCGTGGAGGTTTTAGATATTCGTGTTGGGTCTTCTACTATCTGACATAAACCAAATGTATCGAGAAAATTATGAAATTTGGAGACGTCTACGTCCTCTGTTTTAAAAAAAATCGAGATTGAAGTCACCCATGCAAATAATCTCACCGCAAGTAGGTAATATATTAGAGAGAGTTTCTTCAAAAGCATTCAGAAACTCTACATAACTTAAGTGAGGAGGACGATAAATAGTACCAATAGAATTTTTTTTTTGTGAATGTGAAGATTGACCCAAATCTGTTCTAGATCAGAAATTGTATCGACGCGTAAGAGTTTTAATTCTTTTTAACATATATTCCCACACCTCCTCCTCTGGAGGGTCTATCCTTTCTAAAAAAGTCATAACCCGAAATTTGTAAGTAGTCTGAGGGTATATTACCAGAAAGCCGTGTTTCACTCAAACCAAATACAGTGCATTCACTGTCAAGCAAGATCGTTTTAAAGTCATTAAATTTAGGCAAAAGTGACCTAATATTTAAGTGAGATAGTATTATATCGTCCATAGAACTGAAATATTTCTTTCCTTTTATAAAAGTATAAAATTAGTACAATTATTTACTATTCTTTTTTTTCCTTCCCATACAAATATATTTAACAAATATCATTAACTGCAGATTGCTGTTTATTGAAATAAACAGTACGCATTTGACAGTTGTTCTCAGTGCATAAGTTTTCTTTCGCTATGGCTGGTTACTATTACGCAGAATTAACAGATATGCATTTTATGTATGGTCGTGCTAATGGGAACGCCACCGAAGCGCGACGACTTTATGTTGACGCTTATCCAAATCGCCAGATTCCTTCACAGCGCATGTTTGGAAGAACTCACCAAAGATTGCGTGATACCGGTTCCTTGAGCAAACAGTGCCTTTTATCCGGAAGACCAAGGTCGGTATCTACTCCTAGAGCAGAAGAAGAAATTGTAGCACTGGTAGAGCAAAATCCAGGTACGAATGTGCGGAGAATATCAGCCGAGGTAGGAATTAGTGGAGAATCCTTCACGAACAACTGCTTTATCCGTACCATGTGCAACTAATACAGGCCTTAAATCCAATAAATGAACATCAAGCACGTTTGGTTTTTTGCCGCTGGTTTCTACGTCATGATACTGAAGACCTCGAAATGGAGTGTTTAATTTTCACAATACGCATATTTGGGCCTAGGAAAAATCTCATGCTCTAATAGAATCTGGACATCAGGCACGTTTTTCATTAAACATTTGGATAGGTATTCTAGGTGACAGGTTTCTAGGTCCTGTTGTTTTACCAAACCGATTAACATGCGCTGCTTACCTCAACTTTCTGCAGAACACAATGTATGAGTTTTTGGAAGACATTCCTTTGAATCAGAGGCAACAAATGTAGTTCCAGCATGAGCATTTACACCAAACTTTTCCACATAGAAGGGTAGGAAGGGCGGGACCTGTTTTATGGCCTCCAAGATCGCCTGATCTGAACCCTCTAGATTTCTTTGTTTGGAGATATTTGAAAACATTAGTGTATGGTACTCCTGTAAATAGCCTGGAAGAGCTGCAGCTACAGATTAATCAAAAGTGTCAAGAAATCCAAACCAAGGAGGGTGTTTTCAAAAGACTTCGAATATCGTTGAGACGTCGTGCCTGCTTGGAAATGGACGGAGGACATTTTGAACATCTTCTGTAACTTTGTTTTTTGTTTCTTGAAAGCTTCCTTTGTCGATTTATACCTAATAAAATAAAATGTTTGAAGAACGAATAGTGGTCCATATCTTCGCAACCGTTACTTTGCGGACCCATTTTTATTAAGACATTTCTGCTTATTTTGGTTCATACTATTACCTCCTGAAATATTTTACACTCTTTTTTTAACACTCTGTATTATTGAAAAATTTGAACATAAATATTATTGTGTTGAATATGGTCACATTGTGATTATTTATAGATATCTATTTCAAACTGACAGTAACAAGTTTTAAATCGTTTATGTTTCTCAAAGACCATATCTTATTGGAGTAGTTTAGTTTTATCACACCATCACGTCTCCACACATTTTTATAAATGAAAGTCGCACATACCTTTTTAAATAGTTCCGCTCGCAACTTTGTTAGATCTTCTTTAATAACTATTTGGGTTCCCTTAAATAGCCGCTTGTTTTTAAAAAGTGCTTCCTTGTGTTTGTAAGTAGCATACTTCAATATGATAGGCATAGACTTGTTTAAAAGCTTTGGACCGATGCGGTGGCAGGAATCAATATGCTCAGGAAGAAAAGTAAAATTACCTTTTTCGTTTAAAACATGTATAAGTTTTTCTTCTAGGTTTTCGTTAGCGACCTCTTCAATGCCAAATATTCGAACGGAGTTTCTACGTGAATGTCGCTGTAGCTCGTCTAATTCTTCTGATAGTTTCGCATTTTCTTTCTTCAATGTCGCCACGTCGTTTTTGATACCATCAACGCATTCATTTATTTTGAATTCCAAATTATGCCACAAATTTTTAGTAATTTTAGCTATGGAAGAAGGGTCTTCAATATGCTAATACAGTATTATGGATTATGTCAGTTATTTCAATTTTTTGGTCTCTAGTAACAGGCATTGTGAAGTTTGTATGGAGCGATTAAAATTTAAAATAAGAAGAATGTAGGAAAACCCGAAGCTCTGCTAGGCTCGACTATTCAAAGCAAAAGCTAAACATCGAATGATAATTGATTTAATTAATTTAATATCATCTATTTTATAGTAATTTTGAGAATTATGCATAGTAACACAAGAGTTCTCAGACCGATGATATTTAACGTGAGCTAAATGCTTTTAAAATGAATTGTGATAGGTTTCTGAGTTAGGACTATAAACAATGACGAGAGCTTATTTAAAACATAGTGAACTTTTATAGATCTTGACGATGTTGGACATTCGTGTCGCAAACCTTTACTACTTCTCAGCTTTTGTTGATTTTGTTTATTATTATTTCTTATTAAACTAACTTCAAAATTTTGGGAATATATGTGCGATCTAGATAGGTCGAGTTTGTGTGCATCAAATGTTGTAATTATAGAGTTTTTTAGAACTCTGGATCAAGCCAAAATGATTTGGACACGCAGCAGTGTGTGTCTACAATAGTTTTCATTGGACCAGAGCGAAGAAGAGGGGAAAGGCATGTTATCGGTGGCTGTTTCACGTCGAGCAAGAACTCACAGTGCTAACTGAGTAATATAATTACCTACCACGCTCATTTGCCATTTGCAACTGCAGTTGCTTCTTCAGGCCTAAACCAATAAATTAAATAAAGTTTTGTAGCAACTCCTGGTACACTAAATTGTCATTTTAATTATTGATTAATGATTATGACGACTATATGTACCATGAGTTGCTACGAAACCCTTTTTAATTTATTCGCTTAGGCCTGAAGCTGCAATACCAACGAAACGTTGCAGTTTGTCCATAATCATATATGATAAATAAGTAACTAGAGCATATCTAAACTTAATGAATTTATGAACATTTCTCGATTACTACAACCTACCTATAAACATCGGGTGTCTCTAAAATCCACAATGTAAGAAGTAGCTGCTTTTCTGCAGAAATACTTGGCTGTATAATGTTGGTTGTAATTTCTGGACCAAGTAAGTGCAGTATATGTTCAAATGTATGTCCTTGCATTCTTGAGAAAAGTGTATATGCATTTCAATAATCGGCAATTATATTTTAATTGTATAATATAACTACAGCTCAGTATGTACCTAAAATGTTGTCGAAACTGCAAATTTGTATACCTACACACTACGTGTTCAATATAATTATGGATTCTAGTTAGGTAAGGCCCATTATGTTCCTAAAGAATCGCCACAGCAAAGAATTTTTAATCGGAATCCAAAGAACTGTCTTCAAAAATCGTTTGTATAATTTGACTTATTGCTATTGCACCTGTCATTATGCTTCTACCTCAAAGGAAAGGAACACAAACTGCAGCGTCTATTTAACCAACAGAAAAACACCAAAAACTGCACCAAAAACTTTACTCGGACACCTGTTTCAATAGCTAAGCTATCATCATCAGCGATACCGATACTAAAATTAAAAACAACGGGAAGCATATAGAGGGTGGGGCACTACCAACGAATTATTCTATAGCATTAAAACTACAATTAATGTTAAAAATTTTAAGGCATACATATGTCAAGATTATTCGAAACCACATTTTAAAAATATTTTGGATTGTACAGGGTGCTCTAGAAACGCGTATCATATCAAAGTTGAGTTATTTTAAATGAATCACCCTGTATTTTTTCTATTTTTGAATTTTACGATAAAAATAATGTATGTTCTTTAACATGTCTCTATATCTACTTACTTCCGTTTCTGAGATAAATCGATTTTACCTGATTTGCAGACCCTCCAAAAAATGCAATAACTTCAAGATAAATAAGAACAAGCAACTTTGGTTTACACCACCTTACTAAGAGCCTTCAACATCTTTTTTGCAATATTTATTGTTATGTTATGATATACAAGGTGTTTTTAATACTACCGCATAACACTAACGACTTAAAACTTATATAACTTGCTTAACTTAAATAGAACACCCTAAATTTCTGTAGCTTGTTGAAAGCTAGAAGTAATTACCTTTTAGTCGGTATTAGGGTTGCCAACCCCTAACTATGACAGTTATCGAGATATTTTAAAATTTGATAGTTTAACAATTTACGTTGTACTGGAGTTTAAGTTACTTGTGAAATTACGCAATATGGGCGTTATCTTGCAACTCTCAGTTATAAATATTTACTTTAAACATTTTTTTTTTCAGAAAAAATAAACAGAAATGTGCTTATGAATAGTATCCCGGGCTCTAAGAGTCAGTCGAATTACGCACACCGGTCACAATTTACTGATGTTTAACAACAGCAACCGTTATTTTGTATATCAAAAATCAATCATACTGTAAACATCGACAAACTTTAACCTGCTAACTCAGAATGTAATACAAATCGCTCTAATAGTAGTACGATAATTTCGAAAACCATTATTTTTACATTTTTTTTAACAAAGTTACCAATGTTTACAGTGTCATCAACTTTTGCTAAAACTAATAAAGGTTGCTGTTGTTTGTGACAGGTGGGCGTGATTGGATTGACTCTTAGAGCCTGGCCTAGGTAACTAGTTCCTGATTCCAACAGGCTACAGAAATACAAGGTGTTCCATTTAAGTTAAGCAAGTTATTTAAGTTTTAAGTCGTTAACGTTATGCGATAGTATTTAAAACACTCTGTACATCATAACATAATAGTAAATATTGCAAAAGAGATGTTGAAGGCTCTTAGTAAGGTGATGTAAACCAAAGTTGCTTGTTCTTATTTATCTTGAAGTTATTGCATGCATTTTTTTTTGGAAGGTCTCTAAATTAAGTAAAATCGATTTATCTCAGAAACGGATGTAAACATCCCGTTGTCAGCCTTAAAGGCAGTGGGGTAACTAACTTAAATTCATGCATGCACTAACAGCAGGTTTGCGACCACGCTCTAGGTCGAATTTAGGTTGTGTTAGTGCATAAAACCATAAGTTTGGATTTTGTCTTCAAGAAATTAATAATATTAATAATTTGTAGAGGATCTTATTGTTCAATTTTAATAAAATTTAATAAAAATTGTAAATAGAAACTTTCAAAATATATGCTTATATTGCATTTCTTGTTGTACAGGAAGTTGACATCAACTTCTTTATCTCAAATGAAATGGTATAATTTTTATGACATTTTTGCGTTGTGCTCTGAATTTAAGTGAACTTTCATCAAAGTTAGTAATATCGAATTCTCATAATATTTAAAATACCTTTGATGATTGAAAAATAATAAAATTATTGATTTGTAAGATAAAATTTAAAATTATTATATTAACATGCTTTCTTATAACTGAAGGTTTTTTTTGTTCATTACTTCGATTAAATTATGTGCATTGTCTTCATTGTGGCTGTCATTGATTCTCAACGTAAACAAACTTCAAATACCAACAAGTAATTCTGCTTAACTAGAACTTTCTACAGATATTATTTTATAATTTGATTAAAATTAATTTTTAATTTGTCGATGTAAGCATTACATGTTTTACAAAATTAATGTTAATTAATCCTACCTAATTCCAACCTTATTTATTGACGATAATCATATGGCAGTTTAAAATATTAAAGTTTCGTGTTAATTTGAAATAATTTTCTACGTACTATCGGTGGACATAAAATATTGAAAAATTTAAATCTTTGTTTTATTTTATTTTTACCTTTTTTGAACTTTTTGAAATAATATGGTTTTTATCTTGTCCTAATATTTCAGTTAAATCGAGTCTTTTTAAGAGCTTTTAATCCAAATAAAAATATGGAAAGTGATCTGTACTTTAAAGTTCTATACGGTCAACAAGACAATTACGTTGTTCCTCGAAAACACCACTTTGGTTTTCCAGCTAAGATCTCTCAGATCCTTAAAAAAATAGCACAATTACCAAACACACCATCTCCCAATCATGTTTGTGTCGTAGAGATGAGGTGATTATAGTAAAAGAAGGTATAGGAAACGGTTTTAGAGTTTTTGCTGAATAACAACATACGTTAAAGAAAATGATCAATATGAAAAATACAAAGAGCCAAGTAAGTTTGGCGCGATATCTAGTCGCTAGTAGAGTATCATAGGGTATTATTTCTAAGATTTCAAGTTATTGTTCTAAAATAGCAAATTCTGATTATTTTAATGCCGTGTTTCGACGACCAAGTTGCAAATAATTCCAAGCGAAGAATGGAAATTTTCGGTAAAATTCGGGGTTATTCGACTCACATCTTCGCGAATATTCGCTTTCGGAATCGAGCAGACGAGAACCATAGCTGTCAACGAGTACGTCATCGCGCACCTGGTGTTTGCCATCAATTAAATCGCAGAACGTGAAGCGTTGTAAAAGTTTAACCCTACAAAGTACAAGAAACGTGTGTGCGTATGTAGTGTGTAGAGTGCTAGAGTGCACATTTTTAGTTAAGTTTTAACAAATAATAAAATGCCTATTTAAAATGCCTAAGTACAAGAGACTAGTTTGGCAACATTTCCAAGAAATAAGAGATCAACAAAGTGCACTTAAACAAAAATATAAAAGTAAAGAAAAAAAAAGAAATGCCGAAAGTGTCCAGAGAATGCAAAATTAAATTTGAAACAAAAAGTTATCAAGGAAAAGGTAATTAAAGTGTTCAAATGTTTATTATGTTCATTTTTTTAATAATCTATTTTAGCACCCAATATTGATTTAGAAGAGAGCTCGATCAGGACAAAGATGATGATTCCATTTATGCTGCATCTTCAAGCACAACAACATTTAACACAAAGTTTAAAAGTTTTTTTGACCAAATAGATCAGCCTGAAAAAGATAAAATTGATGAACACTTAGCCCGTGCTATATATGCGTCAGGAGCGCCATTATCAATGATTTCTAATAAAAACTGGAAAAATTTCTATGCACAAGAAGACCACCGTACAACCCCCCGTTTTCGATATCAAATATCTCACAAGCTGTTGAATAAAGAATATCAAAACATTAAGCATGAAGTCACTGAAAGAATCACTACGGCAGATACCGTAGGGATACAATGCGATGGGTGGTCAAACATCAGAAATCAAGCTATACTTAATAAATTTTATTGTAACAACACCTGAACCGCAGTTATACAAAACCGAATGCAGCGAAGACAATCGACATACTGGGAAATATTTAGCAGGCGAAATCTTTAAAATTATTGACTAAATTGGTGCACCGAAGGTCATTGGACTGATAACCGACAATGCAACTGCTATGGAAAAAGCGAAGAAAATTATAACTGAAAAGTACAACCATATTTCGACATACTCATGTATTGCCCATACCCATACACTAAATTTATTGATCGGGGACATTATCAAAATAAACTCATTGAGAAATATAGAGGTATCTTGTAAAAGTATAGTAAAACAAATAAACAACTCGCACTTAAATTTGGCAAAATTTAATTAAATCCAAAAGAACAATTTGAGAAAATAGTTTCTCTAAAACTGCCTGTTGCGACTAGGTGGGGGTCAATATTAAAATGTTTTGAAAGTTTATTTTCTTGCCGACATGCTTTAAAAATATTTGTTGTGTCCGAACAAGCACAAAAATTAGATAAAAACGTTAGGAAGCATATTTTAGATGATGATGGTTTTTGGCTACAGATTGGAAAACTAACCAATTTATTTCAGCCCATAGTGAAATGGATCACCATATTAGAAAACGACAAATTAGCTATCAGCAACGTTATTATAGCTATGAATGAACTTTCAGACATTTTTGAAAAATATGTAGCAGATATGCCTGTCATAAAATATGAAAAAAAAAGATAGTATGAATTGTTTAGCTAAACGACGTGAAATGGCTTTGAAAAGCATTCACTATGCAGCAAACCTCCTGGATCCTAAAGATAAAGGAAAAAATCTTTCTTCAGCACAACATGTTGGTGTCATAGAGTATGTTCATGACATGTTGAGAAAAATGTTATCTTTAATGTTAACAAAGAGACCGTATTAACTGAACTTACTCAATATATTTGCCACCTTCATCGGCAGCGACTTACGGTAGAAATGGTTGGTATGCTTACCTACATAAAACACAACTTAAAATTAAAATTGGAAGAGAGAAATGAAAAGAGTAGAGAAACGAGAGACTTAGAAGTCGATTGTGATCGTATTGATGAAGCAGGAACTTCGAGTGCAAGTAAGAAACTAATAGCAACAGAAAAAGACACAGAAAATTTTGAAGTTAGTTCAAATTCTGATACAACTGTTAGTGATAGTGATGGAGAAGAACAAGACACAACAATGTTTTCAGATGAAGAGTACTAATTTATGTTCTTGTTTTGTGCTTATGTTCTCAATTTGTCTATAAAAGACTTGTTTTGTTTGTTATTCTTTAGCAGTTTACTTTGAACTTTGGTTCTCATTTTGTCTAAAAAATTTATCCGTTTGTTATTCTTTAGATTTTTTTGGACGTTTGTCGTCCTTTGTCTTTACAAGACTTATATAATGTTTTATTATTTAAAAACTGGTTTACGTTTTCTTTTTTGTAATTAGAATGTGTTATGTAGTTCTTGTTGTTGTGTTATTTTGAAATTAAAATAAAAGTCCTTGTTTTGGCTTTACAAAATTTACCTAAATAAGTTACATATTTAATATTTATAATCGGCATAGCATCACCGCATCCACTAAATTTGAATCTAATTGAAACATTGTTAAAAGAGTAAATTTTAAAACCCATACATTTCTGACGCTGTTAAAAATAATCTACACGTGAAGTTTGCAATAATATTAAATGTTCGCAAATATTTCCGAATATTACCGAATTTTCGCGAACGATCTTACGTATATGTACAATGGCTGCTTTAATTGTCATACATTTTGCGACTATCAAAACAACATTGCAAATATGGATAGAATATTTAGTATATGATCGTAAAGATCTAAAACATTTTACTCAGGTGATGGTAAAGCGATTTAAAAAAATAAAACATTTCAATATTATGTTATAAACAAAAATGTAAAAATACACTAATAGTTGCATTGACAGCGATATCAACGGCGGCTAAAACTTGTATATCTAACAGATATTTACAAAGTCATAATTTTTACAATTGTTTAATTATTTATCTGATTAGAAATATATCAAGACACATATTTAAAAAAATATAAATTAGTGACATTTATGTATCTATTCGTATGTACGGTCATAAAATATTTATCCTTTACGCATAAGGATAATCAAAAATTTAACCAGAAATACAATCTAGGGATCTAAATTTTCAGATTTGAAATAGATAACTTTCTGTGAATTACCCTGTAAACGATATTTAATAAATGTGCTAAATGTGTAAATTGGTATTTCAATTGTTTTAAAATATTTTTTCTGTTTTCATACATTTTATGAAGAGAAACTGTTGTGAGCTTTTCCATTTGTTGTTGTTTATTATTTGCTAATTCTGTTATAGCATTGAAGCTTATTCGGCACTCAATGATGTGTACCTAATTAGGAACATGGAGTGTTTAATAATTTTTATTGATTTAACCCACCCCGCCAACGTCGATCATTCATTTCAAGTGTACACTTAAACTAATATTTATTAGAAGAGACAATTATATTTGTTACAGGTCATAAAATTAAACCTAGTATAGATGCGATATGTAAAGCCCACAAAGATGATCAATGACTAAATCAAACATTAATAACAAACAAATGTGATGTTATTAAATTCGACGTAATGAATTAAAATTCTATTATAATACTCTTTGCTGTGGTCAAGTTTAATTAGTAGCGATTAGTTTGCTTGTATCGTCTTTGTTTTTATCGGCTAACGTAATTAAATTTGCAATTATAAGTATAAGTTATTGTGCGAATATCGGCACTAAAAGAATTTAAAAAAAATCTTCGCTCATGCAACTATGAATAGTAACCAACAACTGCCAACAGTATTATAACAAAATTGAAAATTTTAAATTATAACAAAAATGTAAATAACACGTGGATAAACAACATCAGAAATAAATGTCACAATGTCGGTTTCGTGTAAGGAATTTTTTATTCATTTTAATTATATGTGTGCATGTGTAAATTATCGTATGCTACGGTGATTTGAGGCATGAAAAGCCTAATGAAAGAAGTCTATAATTTTCATTAGACACTTTTATCAATTAGTAATTCGGTTTATGATGAGGATGTATTGAAAATTTGAGTTTGATTGAATTTGATTGTGAAAAAAGCGACAATTGATGCTGAAACATATTTTACTGTCAAAATCAGCTCCGATTCAATAGAAGGTTTTGGAAAAAAAGTTTACTAGTTTCTTGTTTGCAGAAACGTATAATTAATGTTTTAATGT
Organism: Abscondita cerata; assembly: GCA_030710515.1. Taxonomy (NCBI): domain Eukaryota; kingdom Metazoa; phylum Arthropoda; class Insecta; order Coleoptera; family Lampyridae; genus Abscondita; species Abscondita cerata. Next base: position 173,874 of record JALBCR010003305.1, on the reverse strand, counting down.
GATGTTGTGTAATATTTGGTGTGATGACTAATTATAAAATAATTATGGTTTGTCGCTTTGGCAAAGCACTTGCATCGGATGTTTACAAAAAAAAATTGTCTCATTGCTAGATTACACTATGGAATTCGTTCAGTCGCGACAATGACGAAGTATATTAAAATACATAATCAGTTAACACAATAAGAAACATAAGTAAGAATAAAACACATTATCGTGCGTCTTGGTGTTTTTCAAGCTCTATTTATTAAATTACCAAGAATATTTTCCAAAAATTCAATCTCGAGTATATTTAAGATAATAATAATCTTCTTTCAGCAGCTCTACTTTTCTATTTAGTAGCAAAATAAATAAAAATCAATTGTTTGATTTAGGTACTATCGATGGAAATGTATTTACTTATTCGTATGGTTGCATTACGATACAATATTGTAAAGTATTATGTGGTAACGAAACCGTGTACAACGGTGGATTGGTACCTATGTCTTGGGAAAGGAATTACTTATGGATTTAATAAAATCGCCCAAAACATCTAATAATGCCAACACTGACCCACCCAAGTATAAAGCAGTGGTAATATTGATTAAAGGTATATGTATAAGCCTGATGAAAGACAAATCAGTACATAAAGTGTAACGGTCCTATTATTGAATGACGACATATAATGAACCGAACCAAGTGCCACGACAACGACGTAAAAATTAAGAGAATAAACAGATAGATAACCAGGATAGGTGATTAAAATTATTGTTGTACCTACCTCATGTTTCAACGCATTAAGTCACACCGCAGTTTCATTCGTTAGGTCATGAAAGTTTGAAAAACCACCTTCACAATTTGTTAATAGACAATCCAACACAAAATGTCCTATGGTATACGTTTTGTTTCAACAATCACAATATGGATTAGAAATCGCATGTTATTTGTACAACATAGAGCCCACCTTGCACGGCCTGTTTTAAACAGATAGTGATTAGCTTTGGACCAGCTCTTCTTATCTTTAACAAGGTATTTGTTAAAAATATTAATTCCAAGTCATTTTTTCCATTCTTCAAATTCAAATTAGATCATACAGGATTTCAAGGTTTAAGTCTTTTAGAGGTATCTTTTCGGTATAGTTCTAAATTGGTGAATACAGAGTTCCCCATTACTACGACCTCGGTTTCTAGTGCCTTGGATAAATGTCAGCATGAAAACTTTAGTACTGTACTCATATCTATTAAAAAGCTGCATATTTTAGAAGATGTTTTGTTTATGCAGGCAGGGTGTTTAGTTTTCGCTGGGCAGCAAATAGCGACCCATCAATTTTTTTTTATTCTGATCGATGGAAACTTAATTTAGATAAAAATATTTTAAAATTTTTAATTGATTTTGACGTTGCCATTTTAGAGCAATTTCTTTAAAATTTAGCACCAGAAAGAAATGTTTGGAGGTATTTATAAATTTTTAATTTAATAACATTATTTTAATGAAACAGATTTAATAGAGTAGGCTTTGTCTATTAACCAAAAAACATAAAGAGGGGACCTTTGAAAAACCAACAAAAATAAAAAAATATTTATTTAACAAGTGTTGAAAATTTTGGCAATTTTTTGACATATAGTGTATGACGTTTGAAAATGCGGTTTTCATTCTGTCAAAAAGAGCCTTGTTGTTCAGGAACAGTACGTACATTTTCACTTCTTTTTTTTTGCAACTGCTTATTTGCCAACTCTTTTGATATCAATACATTGTTTTTGACTCTTCTTTCATTTTTAAATCCTACATGCTAATCTCTTATAAGTTTCATTTCCTCTATCTCCTTTTCTACTCTCTTTCTTAACACTTACGCAAACGTTTTGTATCCCGCGTTTGTCGCACCTCCCTGTAGCTTTTTGGTTCTTTTCTATCTTATCTCTCATAAATAGGATATATTAACCCTTCTCTCCATTTTTTTTTAATATTAATTTCCTCTGCAGATTCCGCTCAAAGTCTTAATAACTCTTTTCTCGCCTTTTTCTAGTGTACTTCCATTCCTTAAAATCCATCCGTTCCTACCGCTTATTTAGTTTTTACCTTTTTTTCCCATACATTTTCTAGGAGCTCCATACAGCATCCCTGCTATTTTGCTTAATCTAATTTCACACCTCTAATTTTTCCATATTTCTTTTTTATTCAAAATTTCCAGATTTCTTATTCGTTCTTTAAATTCCCTATTTCTTCTTTCCTCTCTCTTATGGATTCCGTTTTTCTTTTTTACAAATTTTTTTGTTCTTTTTTTTTAAAGTTTGTACTCTTCTACCTTCATTTTCTTTGTATCATTTTCTTTCCCTCTTGCATTCCCTTTTGACTTTTTTTGTACTGCCTGTTCCTCCAAACATTTTCCCTCCTATTTTCTCCTCCTCATTTTACCAATCCTTCATTTTTTTTTATATTTTTTTCGTTCTACCATAGATTTATTACTCTCCATTCTTCTTTGGATTTATCTTGTTCTGTCTGCCTATTGACGTACAAGCTCAGCTCTAATAGTTATTGACCCAATTCCTGCTCTTTGCCTATTTTAAATTTATTCACATCCACCAAGCACTTGTCGTCAACTATTACGTAGGCTATCACCGATTTTCTCTTTTCATGTATGTAAATTTTCCTGTGCCACTCTTCTTTATATTTTCTCCTAATATAGTCCACCCTCTCTCTTCGCACATATTCAGCAATTTTCTACCTTTCCAGTTCAATTTTTTATTCATTAACTATAATTATAAATTGATTTTGGTTTCACAGCTGTGTATGTTAATTTTTCAGACACGCAGATTGTTTAAAAACAAAACAACTAAGATTTTTTTAAATTTAATTAAATTCAAACTTTTTCGTAGAACTGGCCGACGTTTCGCCCCTCAGGCGGGAGCTTTTTTAAGGTTTAGTGCAATAAAAGTTGATAGTTACAAAATTACAAAAATATATTTAACATCCATAAATAAATAGATAGACGTCACAATAATTAAAAACAACGTAATATAAAAATAGTACATGCCTCTGTAAATTACACTACAAAACGAACGATATAACGTCGGCCAGTTCTACGAAAAAGTTTGAATTTTTAAACCACAACCTCCAACCCCGAAAGGTCCCTAAAAGGACAAGTATTCAAATTAATAATTTATTTTTCTTATTTGTATGTTGATTTGTAAATGATATAGTGTGAAAATAGACTTTTAAAAGCCATGATTTTCTAATTTCATATAAAACAAGCGTTTACTGCAGAACTTTACATCGCCCGATAACCAAAAACAAAATTGCTTTTTACACAAAAACGTTATAGACTATAGAATTTCCAACTTTTCTTCTTCAACTTTTTTTGTAAAATTGATATTGGTCACGTGATTGTTATATCTCAGTAATTCCTTATCGGATCAAGAAATAGTTTAAGCAAAAAAATGTGTATAATTAAATTATAAACAACTTTTATTTGGAACAAAATGTGTAAAATGAATATTTTTCTAAATATTTCAAAAATTCGAAAATCTGTTTAGGGTAACGGCTGTTTTGGCTACATAGATTATGCCCAAAAACTAATCAGATCTTTGGAATTATAAATAAGGTCCTTGTACAAAATTTCATAAATATTGGACGGTTGGTTAAAATTTTAATGATTTTTATACCTTTTCAAACTTTTAAAAAATTATAATAAATTGAATTCCATGGCTTTTGACATTAAAAATAATTTGTTACAAAATTGTAGTGTATCGAAAAATTTCTATAAACCTATTAAAATAATTTAATTTTTTATAATATTATACCGCTAATTTTATTATCGACGAAGCAAATAATTTTTAAAAAATTGGGTAATCAGTAAATACCAAATCCTTTAGAAAGACATTTAAGTAATTTAGTTTGCAGATTGGTAATATTTAACCTAAAAAATAATAAATTCTTTAAAGATAATGCTAATTAACTTAGCATCTGTAATTAATGCAACCCTGAATCTGTAATTTATCAGATCTGTTACAATCTAGACTTGACGTTAAGTGATGTGCAATTAGTTAATTATATTATGGTTGACTAGAAATTTTTTGAAATGGAAACATTTTATAAATCGTAATCCATAAAATTTACGTTTTCTAGTCTTTTGCCACAAATGTTATTAATTGGTTTAGTTTTTCAATTTTAATTTGCGATCGAATTAATGTCGTGAAATATAGGAGTTCGGGTTGTAAAACAAAAATGCGTTTAGAGCTTTAAGTACAACCCATTTGTGCATTCCAAATAAAACATAAAAATGAGACGAAAAAAGTTTTTGTTTAGAAGTACATGTTACTGTAACAAGTGTACGTTGTATAAAAAGATTAGTAGTTAGTCTTCAATTTCGACAATATTTTTTCTGTGGTTTATTTGATGTTGAAAGCTTTAGAGCAAAAGCAGAGAGACGAAGGTATCTAAATAATAAATTTCTGTAGCAGGGCAACTCATCTGCTAAATTTTATTTTATTATCAAAAGCTCGCCTTTGATTTCAATAATTTTTTGTATTCAAAACTGTTCATTTATGCTAATTACTTAATGAATAAGCAATTAATCTTTACAACATCTAATATTAACACAATTTTTAAAAAATTTTATTTAAAAAAAACGGATCGCTAAAACAACAAAAACTTTGAATGACCTCTAAAAACGCTAACAACCAACCAACTCTATATCAAACGTACTAATAACCTTTAGAATTTTTATTCACAAACGTTTCCAAAACACTTCACTTTTATTTTGCCAGGTATCTAAAAACAAAATTGCTTTTTAAAATGAAGCTTAATTAAGTTTCTTATTTAAAAACAGTCAACCGTAAATAAGAAAAGTTTTAAAGCTCTATTGTGCACCTTAAAGTTGTGTAAGTTTCGTATTGATCCCAAAATGAAATTATTTGTATCAATTCTTCGACAAACTTTCTGATATTGCTATTGTAATGGAAAACTTTTGACGGTGCTTTATTACGCAACATTTACAATTATTGTTAATGTTACTATATTTAGAAACGTTATAGATATGGGAAGAAAAGACAATGTTTAAACACGCGTTTTAGAGGTGATAAAAAGCTTTTTATTGAGACGCCCTAATAAAATTTTATATCAAAGATTTAAGCAAGTCGAAAAGAAAGTAATTTATATTTATAAGAGTGTAAAAATATTAAATATAAAAGAAATCAATTACCCACCTATTTTATTCATTTTAAAAATAATATCGTAAACATATAAATTATGTTGTTACGTTTTCATTGGTGTTTAAATTAACTTTATTACTTTTTAAACGGTAAATTGAAAATAAAGATTTTGTGATACCAAAATTCAAAATCAATTTAGTAATTAAAGATCTCAAAATTGAATTTTTTAGTATTAGTAAAATTAAAATATAACCTTTTTACAACAATAACACCAAAATAACTGCAAATAAAACTGCTATCTACGATCAATTATTCAATTTTCTTAAAACAAAACTTTGTTTATCAAATGTATGTTACGAGGAAATAGATGGCTCTTGCACAATCAATTGCGCTTTAGAAAAGTCGTATATTTTTTAAGGAAACACCCTAAATTTTGAAGTGGATAGCTAATAGATACAACGACTTCAGTTATTATTCGAAATGTATTAATTTATCGTGTGCGTTACATAATTTATATGAATAAACTTAAGTAGAAATAAATTAGGTAATCGTTGTGGATATTGTTGTTTTAATGACGCAGATTAAAGAAATCGATAATAATGAAAATGACCAAATATAACACGGGAGATTAAAAAAACAAAATACAATTAAGGCAAGTATACTAGTAAACCAGAATTTAAAAAAACTGAATAACATAGAAAAATTTTAAACTGACCTACTCAATAACATAAAGCAAATCGTTGAGTTGCCAAACGACTAAAAGTAGCAATTAAAATATTTAATAAAAATAAACTAAAAATTTAAAAATGATATAAAACATTAGAAAATCTAGTACTTATCTAATTGATTTATTGAAAAAGAAAAGAACGGAAAACCAAACTGAAAAACAAACAGATTAGATGTATGTTTACAAGAAAAACGAAAAGAGTACTTTAATACAATGATGAACAATAACACCTAACATTATTACCGGAAAGTTGTCAGTAAGATATTTATTGACAGCGATTTAACAAAAAGAAACAATTTAAATTTCAAGAAAAGACAAGAGAAGAAAGGTAATAATAAACACGAAAAAAAATAAACTACAAAACTCAAACAATTAAAAGTAAGGAAAAGGAAAAGGAAATCGTTGCATAATTCGGAAACGGACACGGCAACAGACAATAATACGCAAATCAATAAGTAAAATAGGGAAAATAACAACATGCAAAATATACATTATAGGAGACTTTAATTACAGACTGCTGCCTGCTTTATACGGAAGAAGAATTGTCACGGGTCATTAACCTCGACGCTGATTGGTTTGAATTTCAAGGAGAGGAGGAACCCCCCTCCTTCCCAATAATAGGAATCCACAAATTAAAAAATTTGAAACCGCGGTCAAGATTGAAGGATGATAGAAAATTCAGAATGTGAAGGTATGAGAGAGAACAATGTTAAATAGAAGATCAAAGGAGAAAAGGTGATGGGGTTGATTGAATGAGAGAGGTGCTAGAGAGGAGACTAATCATGACGAAGAACAAAAATGAAATACAAATATTTAATTTGATTTAGAATGTAGGTAGGTATTGATTAGAAAAGATTTTGAGTTACAAACTCAAATCTTTTGTTATTTTTATAGGGCAAATAAAATGATAATTATTTTCACAAAAAAAGTAAATTCAATTTTTTTAAATTCATAAACCATTTTGGTAAATTATAGAATAATGTACAATTATCTTTCTTATAAAAACAAAAGCAAAATGAAAAGCATGAAAACAATTAAATGTTTTTAAACGATGTATTCACAATACCTATTATAAGAGATAATTCCTAACTTTCTAAATGTTGAAAAACTGACGTTTCTAACTATTTATTTATTTATTCGTATGGTACATTTTCATTATTGTATTGTGATGTAAGTGTTATGTATGGTGCCTCACAAGATCAGTGTATATTATTGAAGTTATCTAGGTCATGCTTGAGATTATACCACCATCAATTCCCTATTCCGTTGGTGATTCTACGCTATGCGGAGAGCCTTCACCATCTCATGAAAATGTCTTTTTAATTGACAACCTACCTTGTGTCCATCTTTAGTTCAAAGCAAAGAAAAACATTTCAGAAGTTACTTTTATAAATCATTTCAATTCTCATGATTAGTAATTATTACAAACTAAACTGATAAGATGATAAATAAAAACACTAATGGTTCTTAACAAGAAAACTAACGAATTTGAAAAATATTTTTAATTCTGTCACCATAGGTACATGCCAGTACTCTAATTTTAAATCAAGGATCAATAAAACCTTGGCTTGTCCCAAGTCGCAAAGAGTTTTATGTATAACTGGTAGGTTTAAGCTCTCGTCTTTTGTAAGGACGTTCAATTGGCTGTAGTTATATTGTTTGTTTTTTCGTGTGTGACTAAGAGTCTTTGATTATATATAACTTATGGGTTATTGCATTGCATTGCTCATTATTTTACATCGATGGCGTTGAAGCTCAATTATTAAACAGAAGATAAATGCAATCGTATTGATATAAGTGAGACGGACATACAATTCCGACAAGCTAACACTGCGCAAGCTTGGAAATTGTTTCACATAATAAATTTTTTTGCTTAAGCATTTAAGGTTAGATTTCTTCTCGCTAATTTTAGTGTTTAGTGCTTTTCAATTAGAAAACTAAAAATATTTTGTTATATTTGAAAAGAACGTGACAAGCTGCTCACCTATCACGTTAAATAGTTGTAGTTTATCTTTTTCTACTCGTTCGTAACATTGAAGTTGCTGCTGGATAATTTTGGCGCAATACAAATTGACCCCGTGATTAATTCAAGGCATGATCAATTGGCAGCCGCTTATAATTTTGAAGATACCATCAGTATCCAATAGGTATTTCTTGCTTGAATTTTATTGTTTTGGGATTAAGTACAATGTAACAGGGTGCTTTAATTAGCTAACCCTACTCTCTCCTACGCAGGTAATAATATCAAGGTTTCTAAATATTAATGGTAGGTTGGGGATTAAAGTAATTACTTCTTATTATTTCAAACGGATTGAGTTTTTTTCTTTTCTTGTGATGATTTTAGGTGAAATTGCGATTTAAATTTGTTTTTAAACGCCCTTTATGTTCAACATAAAGTACGTAATTCACATTCAAGGTCGACATTGAAAATGCACTTAGATTTCAAAAAATATAAAAATTGCAAAAACAAATTAAAAAAGAACACCTATATGGTCTATAGTAGGCAGGCGTTTTTTGCTTAATGCCAGATGGTTGAGTGTATAATTTGTTTCGTTTGGTACGTTGTTGCTCGAAGTATACTAATATTAGTATTACTGTTGGGTTATTATTAGAAAGATTGTCGACAATGAAAGAAACTATAACAATTTAGGCGTGTCCCTAAATTGTTACGATTTCTTTCCTTTTTTAACCGTAACGCTCGTGTTCTAAATAGTCAAAAAAAAACACGTTCAGAACCTAGTTTTGAGCTAAAAAAACGTATTGGTTTAGTTGTAAAAACAAGGCTTTTTTATCAATTTAAACTCAACACTTAAATGATTGCTTTACCTCAATACCAAAAAATTTTTTAAACATAAACGTAATTTCTAATTTTTTTAAACTCTAATGGAATGATTAAAATCAAACCAGAATAATCGATTATAATTACAATTACAGTCATCGTATTAATATTCATGATTATAATAAAATTATTGAACGCTTTTGACATGTTTCCAAAATTTTCAATCTGTTACATTGATTATAAATTTCTGGGTTTTTTATATAATGGATATTTTGATAAATTGCTATCATTTTGATTTGTAAATGGAAGATTCTATATTTTTGAGATTTTTGATCCACGGAATTATTTTATATAGCTATTTATTATATTATAGCTACCTTTCTTAAATATTGTATAGAATATGTAAAATAATATTCACAGCTTACGTAAAATAATAATTCTATTAAAATACCTTAAAACGCGTTGCTTACGTGATGGTAATTAATATAATCATTTCTCTTATTTAAAGTGATTTTGTAGCACACTAACGGGTGTTCAAATAAGAAACTGTACTAGGTAGGTCGTGGAATTTCACGCCACCACGCATTATTTTGCTGTACTTTTGATTATACTGCAAAAATAATTACATCGATTGAATTCCATGACGTCCTAGCCCAGTTTTTTATTTGAACACTCGTTAGATATTAAACTAAAATGTTAAATAATTGCGAGAACTTGCTACTGCAGAAAATCACTTTAACTGTAATAAATTACAATTCTTTTTGTTATAATCAATATTGATTGTTAGAATCAAATTGATCTGATTTATTTAATTATTTTAAATTGATTATTGATTAAAACCAACATAAAAAATATATATAAATATTCTAATCAAACTCAAAATCAAATGATACATATGATTCAGTATATACGTAAGAATTAAAACACCTAATAAAAACGTTCCCATGAATTAAAAATTTCAGTAAAAGAAGAAATTTTGTCTATTATTAACTTTATATTTATTATTAAAAAATCAGTTTTTGGAGTAAATTTGAGTATACATAAATCAAAACAGAAGCAAAAATTATCAATCCCATAATTTAAAAACCCAAAACCAACGATGAAATAAATGAAATAGAACTGCAACATCTGTCGGTAGAAAAAGAACCAAAAATTTTACAAAAACAATTTCGTTGATGATCATGGTGATATAGAAACTTTAGTTAAAGTTTTGTTGTTTTAGATATTAATGCTCATACTTATCTGATATCTAAATAGTTGTCAAGTAAATTTAAAAGTATTCAATATCAAGAATCACATCTACTCGTATCTTTTAATTTCTTGATTCACAGAATATTAAATTTTCCATTGTCAAAATAAAATTTCGATAAAAAAGTGAGAATATTAAGCAAATTCATTATACAATGGTTTTCCGGAATCAATTGTCACAAAGATAATTAGAAAACTTAAACTTAAGTTAAGCATCAAGAACATACGACGTTTGTTTTAGGCAATCCTAAAGACCCAACTAATAATAAATCGGAAATTTATAAAACAAATTGTAAATACTGTAACCAAGTATGAATAGGGCAAACAAAGAGATCTATTAAAACTGGCTTTAAGGAACACATGTCAAATACCATCGGTCAGACAAGTCTCGTGTTACCATCCATATGTTTGAAAATAAAATAGAGAAGGCGATATTAAATTAATTAAAAAGTAGATAATAAAAACAATAGTAGATTATTTTACTAGGAGTTAAACAATATAATTGTTGAGCTTAAAAGTTTGCTGGCGAGGTGTCAGCCGAGACAGCAAATTAAGCAAAACAATTACAGTTTTTAACTCCAAGTGAAATATATTATTTTTCTTCAAGCGTTTATTGCTAGTTTTCATGTGTTATTTTCAAATTTTCGAGATTCTCGAGTGTTATAGTGACGTTTTATTCTGAACGAATGAAGTTGGTACTTTACTGTTACATTCATAATATGACATAACCGAGGTACCAACCTCTAAATAGTTGTGAAAACAAAAAACTGTTTTGCTTTTAATGTCTAGACAGTAAAAAAAGTTTTTAGCGTCTGCCAGTAGTTCAATAATATGACGTTTTATTGTCGCTTGAAGAAAAACTTGATTATTATGAAAGTTTCGAAATTTTCAGAAACAAATGTTTGCATATGAATTATGATCATCCCCATTAGGTTTTTCGGAATTATTCAAGCTTATGTAGGAATCAATAAGATGTAACAATGCTTTACACGCAGATAGTATATATAAGCTTATTTTACTTGTAATTTTGAATGTCAGTTCGGTGACGATGATATCTTAGTAATCGAAGCATGTGTACAAATATAGTTTTTGGTATTTTCTATTTCTATTACAGATAGATCTTGCAGTTTAAAAAGGAGAAAATTCTTTCAAAGTACAAATTCAAATTTTATGAACAATAATTTGTGCAACACCTACTGTTTTTTTATTTTACATAAATCAAAAATTTAATATATTTTAGAAAATCTAGTCTTTATTGTGTCGAACATTAATTACGGTTTTCTGCAAGTAATTAGTAATTGTTTTACAAAACCAAACGCTTCATTATAAATCAAATGGGAAAATTTCAATTTTATAAATTGTTTTAAACGCTCATTGAGCTGTTTAAAATTGCGGTATAAAAGCATATGGAAACTAATAACAAACCAATCAACTCTTTTATTATTTTGCTTTACTTATTTTTTTAATTAAAGAACGATAATTTTTTCATTTCATGTCAAAATATTTTACAACCAACTTTAATAATAGTTTATAGTATGTCATTGGAAAAGAAAAATAATTTTTTTTAATAACTGCGCAACATGCAAAAATTAGTTAATTTACTTACCCAAAAGAAATAAAATAATGGAACTACTTATAGAATCTTAATACACTATTGTGCAGAATTGTCAATTATCAATATTGTTTAACTATTACTACATTATTATTCGAAATCCAATGGCTTAAATCATGTTTTTATTTTTTAAAGTCAGTTTCTTATAAATGTAAAACTACACTCATTCTATACTTCGTCTTGCCACTTGTTGAGTTCGTAGATTCAGACTTGTGTAGTCCAAGTATGGTTTGTTACAAACTGACGCCCGCGATGCTTAAATTCGACGCTATCTGTGGCGCGACTGCGCTAAAGTCGCACTGATAACATTTAATTTGTAAAAATAAAACTTTACACACGCTTTGAGTTGGCGTAAGAAAAAAGCCGTCGATGACTAATGTAAAACTGGATCAATTTTGATGTAACGTTGTGTATGTCGCTATTATCTAATTTAATCTTGTACAAATTCCATTGAAATTTTCTTTGGTGTTGACAAGAAAAAAAGCAAACTGTTTGTTTGACTGGCATTCCGTTGCACTTAGATGAACTTTGTTTATTGATAAGGCGCCAAAACCTCTAATTAACTATATAAGGGTCAACACATTTTCAAAACAGTAACGTGCAATAAGTGTATAATAATTTGCAATATGCTAACAAATCTGATTGAATCATTTATAAGTAACGTAAACAATTGAAAGTTTTCCTGATAACTTGGAATGCCTATAAATAAACACCCAATTGAATTTTGTTTAAAGCAAAACAAACATGTTCCGAAGGTGGAGAATACTTGCAGTATTATCCGACCTTTCGACCATCAAGTGTAACATATCGCCCTTTATATTAAGAATTAAGCATTCCGCAATGGAAAGTTTGTAAATCAGGATATGAAAAAATCATTTCTAAAAATTCCTACAGCTGTGACTAGTTTTCTTAAATGTATACGTTTAGAAGATCATCAGCAACTGTTCTTATTGAATCCGTGGCTTCTCCGGATAGAAGGTAGGAATCCAAATGGCATCATCAAAGTTACGTATGTTTTTGATAAGAGCCTTATATAAAAGCGGTTTGAGGGGGGCGGGACTTACATTCAATCTGTCAAATGCGAATCTTCATTTGCTTCTAGCCGATATAACTGGAAGTATTTCTAGAACTCCAGAGCGATTTTAATATACTACTTTTTTTAATCAACCTTCTCTTGCGACTCTACATTACCCCGGTAATGTAACAGATCAAGGGGGAATTTCATCATTGTTAATTTTGCTTTAAGCAATCATCGACAGAAGACGATAATAGGTGAAAATCGGGAGCTGAGAAAGCAGATTGCTAGTCATTGCTATAGTTACGACCGCATCAACAACGATTGGATACCAGCGCGCCCGCGATTTCCAAACATGGCCTACTCCTTCGTAGACTTTATGGAACAGGACAACTTTAAGCTTGTTACTAACAAGCGCAAGCGAACTCCGCTTCCAAGAGCTCTGACACCGGCAAACACACCGCTAAAAGGAAAAAGATTCCACCAATCATTCTCCACAATCAGTAAGACTTCGGAAAAGCCATCGACACGCTGTGTGCCCGCAGGTGTCTGTCACCATGGCGATGTTAACCCCACACGGAATTGCCGTTTAAATTGACAACCCGGAACACTTCAGAGCAGCTACCATAACCGATCGTGTTGTACGCCTAGACCACCAGCACCAACTCATGCAAAGCTCACCCGCGACATTGTAACCTAGGTTACGAAGGGGGTAGCTCTCATCGCAGAAATCCTCCGTAAACTCCGCTCTCAAATCACCGCTTAATAACAGTACATCATCAACGAAAATCGAACTCACTACACATCTCCATATGGAACTTAAACGGTCTTCAAGTCAAAGTATTAGAGTATACACAATTTCTCTACAGAAGAAACGTAGACGTCGCGTTAATTTGCGAAACTCATCTTGTAAATTGCGATAACCCTAGAGTTCAAAATTTCTTTAGGTACAACGTTAACAGTACAACAGGCAAAGGCGGTAGACCTGCTATCTTCATCAAGCGTTCCATCTCTTACAACCGCTTCCCGACACCGTGATTACCAATGACATTTTAGAAAACAACCTAGACGCCATTTTTCACACCCGTACGCCACAATATACTCTCCGAAAACTTGAACGCAAATCATCCAGACTGGCACGGTAGGAGACAAAATCAAGTACATATGAACTGACGCTATACCCCGTTAACTGCTGGCCTGGCGTACTCGACATTTTATACAACATAACTCAGACCTCAGTTCGGATCACGAACTGGGGCGGACAATGACTACCTTTAATTTATAATACAATATGATGACCAAACACCTTTCAACCGTGTCCCAATCATTAAAAAAATTCACAGATGAAGAAATGCATTAACAAAGCCACACGAACTGTCACCAAGATGACACACGATAGAGCACGAAATCTTAGTTTGGGACAGCAGACTTCGGTCTCTGTTCGTGTCCGGCAATGGCGTCTGGCAAATGGTCGGTGCTATTCAAAAGCGGAACAGACAGACAATGCTCTCCATTCATGAACTCCGTCGACTAACTTATACCGCGAAGTCTGTAACATAACTTCTGGTATCACGATCGACAGCATCATCAAAGTCATCAAACTTCTCTCCAAAATAAAAATTGCGACTGTCACTGCGATCTTCAACACGTGTCTCAGATTTTAACATTTCCCCGACAATCTAAAAATTGACCACCTCAATCCTTATTGACAAACATTTACCCAAAGTTATGACATAACAGCCGTTTCAACATCGATAACAAATTACTCTTTTCTCTCTCAGATACCCCAATTGGTAAAGAATACGTACGACAGGCAGAACTTGCGACACACCTCATCCAGCGGCCTTGGGATTACGACAAAGATAAAATGCCTAGGCACAAGCGGTCAAAGCTTGTCATCTTAATCTAACTAGAATGAATTGTCAACCTGGAGGAGCGAGTTTCAACTAATAAGAAAATTCCGAATTGTAAACCCGTTCTAAAAAGGGGATAAGTAAGCCTATTTGTATTCATTTAAGATAAAGTTATAGAAATTTTTTAATTGAAACTTGTGGTGCAGGAAAACGAAACGAACGAAGCAGGTAATAGGAAGGTATAATATTTACAAAGTCGTTATAAATAAGTACATTGTCTTCGTCATGTTGAATTATCTATAATCTCATTGATTGTCTTTGTGTTATAGGTTTGGCTAAATGGAAATTTGCTTTCAAAAAAAACCTTAGTGTGTATAATAATACAAAGAAATGAGATATGGGAAGTAACCGGACCCAACCCCGATTGGTCTGAAACTTTTTGTATAAATTATTAGTGTTCTGAATTGAATGGTGCTATTTTTGGAACGCAGACTGACCGATAAGTGACCCTAATGGGTCGTCAAAGTTGGTATTGTAATAACTGTAACCAACAACGTTTACCCCCGGTCACATGAAAACATGGAAGTTTAAAAAAAAATTGTAAAAACAACTCACTTGTAACAATTGCTGGCAAGAATATTTATAGTAGTTTGAGCAGCAGCGTCCGGTTTTGTTGGAGAATCGCGTAGATCCCTGAAGAACTATAAGAAATTAGACTGCTGGTCTAACAAGGCGCTACTTGCTGATAAAGAAAGAAATAAAACCGACTAACAGGAAATCAACAAGTTTTACTTAAAATCTAATATGCTAAATCGAGCACAAACCAGAGAGAAAGACAGATAATTCAGTACAACAAACAAATCTTAAAATATTAGGAGAATGTGGCAGAAATAGAGATACTGTCGCATATAGTTACGTGCGTTAGCAGCAGCCTCGCTTAACAATAATAAATAAGGCTCGCAATTAATGTGTCGAATTTTAGGTAAGCTTTAGTTACGCTCAAGTTAAAATTATCATTCCAATTGAGAATTGGTTGCTATTAAGGCTCTGCGTGCACATATCACTTACACACGGCGATTTACACTAAACCTAAACTAGAATAAAAGGGTAAGTACCTCCCGCAAACCCAAAAGCATGGGTGCGACCTATTAAATTTAAAACTGCTCAAAACATTACTGATGCGTTTACTAATATTTTTGAAGAAACTCGGAACGTTCCTGAAAGTATTCAAACAGATAAAGGAAAACAATTTATCGCTAGGCCTGTTCAAAAATTTTTTAAAGACAAAAACATTACTTTGTTACTAATAATCCTGATGTAAAAGCTGCTGTAGTAGAACGATTTAACAGAACTCTTACAACAAGAAAGTGGCGTTATTTTACTTATTCAAACTCTTACCGATATATCAACGTATTACAAGATTTGGTGTTATCTTATAACACCAGATACCATCGAAGCATAAAATGGCTCCCAATGATGTCAACGACGAAAACATTTTACAAGTTTGGAAAAATCTATACCATGACGGTGTAGGTATTCAGCGTTCACCTAAATATAAAGTGAATCAACATGTAAGAATTAGCAGAAACAAATTAGTCTTCGAAAAAGGTTACACTGCAAATTGGAGTGAAGAAATATTTAAATTAGTTAAAGTTATAAAACGCAAACCGCCCGTCTATCAAATTGTGGATTTAAACAGTGAATCAATTGAAGGAACATTTTATGAAGAAGAACTACAACCCGTTACAATTGATTACAACACATCGTACAAAATTGAAAAAGTTTTAAAAGAAAAAGGTAAAGGTCGAAATAAACAATATTTTGTAAAGTGGAGTGGGTACAGTGAGAAATTTAATTCCTGGGTGTACGCTAAAGATTTACAACAATTATGAATTTGGAGAACGAATTTTACTTGACACTGTTAAGCAATAGTTCCATACACTATTTTCCGAATAATACCACCGCTAATTTCACAACCCAACTACCTAAACGTATAAGGTTGGTTGGAGAATGGGTGGTCGGAGTTTCTGAGCTACAATACCCTTGTTCATTCTTAACCGTTGGTGAAGCTGAAAACTTAATGTTTTATCGCATTGAACCACCAGATAACGAGGAATATTATGTAGATGATGTATTAAAAAGCTGTAAACTTTTTTCTTAAAGACGGTGAACAAATTGTTTATTCTAACGACAAATGGCATATCATAAAAATTCCAGCCGGCAACTATGGAACAATCGAAGACGTTCTGGATATAATTAATAATCACAAGTTAATCAAACCGCTAATAAACTTTGAATGCAATAAAATAACTAAACGAATTTCACTCAGTCTAAACACATTTCTAAGCGTACTAGGATTTTCTAAACGGTTAGCATTACAATTGGGTTTTACCCTTGATCAAAATTTGGTAATACAAAAGAGTGCAAAACATTCTGCAAACATATGGACTGGTATACCCTCGCAAATGTTTGTTTATTGTGATATTGTGGAACTCAATTTGTCGGTGACATTTTATCATCACTTTTAAGAATTGTGAACGTCACTTCTGATAATTATAATTATGGGTGTCACAAAGATATAGTTTACTCTTCGGTACATTACATTTCTGTAATGCGAAGAGAATTTCAGAATATCAAAATGAATATAAGGACCGAAACGGGTACTGCAATGCCTTCGAGTTTTGAACTGTGAATTTGAAACTTCATTTTAAAAAAGTTAAGTAATAAGACTTGTCCGTATCAACAATATTACATGAATCAAGCTGGTAGCGGTAGCGGTGCTATTTACAGGGGAGCTCTATATCAACGAGGGCACGGAATTGGAATTTGGTTAGGAGGATTATTTCGTTCAGTTCTTCCATTATTTAAATCTGGCGCTAAAGCGGTAGGGAAAGAAGTGTTTTTATAAACCATTATCTTCGCTGAGTGACGATGCACCGATTGAATTTGTAGTCCCTGCAAATGAATTTCCAGTGGAATCTTGTAAAAACCGGTTCTCTGCGAATAGAGGTAGGGTTTGAAGATGCATTGGCGGAAACTGTAAACTGTTTAGTATACGCAGAGTTTGACAACGTTATCGATATTAATAAACATCGAAATGTGATGGTTGATTTCAGTAGTTAAGAACATATCAGTTATTAAACAACGTCTCACCAGAATGGATGCTTTGTTGGCATACAGGGATTTTGAGGTGAAGATAAAAATGTATTCCTAAGAAAATTGGTATCGTGTCTTTCGATGGGCATTGTTGTGAAGTTTTATTTATAAAACCACCAAGTCATTATTCAAAGTTGCCAAAATCAGTAAAATGAGAAATCCGTTATTTAGAAAATTAGTTTCACGGATTACGGTGGAGTGATGGCTACATTACATACGAAAATTTTGAAAACGAACTCGCAAAAATGTTAACACCCTTTAACACAATTTTTGTGAAAGGTAGCGAAAAACAATGCACTTTAAAATTTTTAAATAAATCAATAAACATGGAAAGGATTGAGTGTCCATCGTTTAAAGAAAAATATGGAAGCAGTCAAATGTCTTCATCATAATATTGAAAACCCGTCATGTGCATTGGATCATGCATTAATTTTATATGAGTGGTCCAGAACTAATGGTAAAGATGTACCAGGTCGAGCTTGCACACCAGCTGAAGAGTATTCCGAGCATCAAGAATGTACAACGCATTGTCTGTGCTTCTAATCAACTTCCACGTCGTATACCGAGACCTGCTGCTGTAATTGCAAACACCGATCCATCAAATAAACCAGGTCAACATTGGGCTGCATTTTTCATAGACAAATACGGATATGGCGAATATTTAGACTCGTTCGGAAGACCTCCAGAAAATAATCATAGAAAATTCTTAGACCAAAATTGTGCAACTTGGGTTTATAATGGTTAGATATTGCAAGATTTTCATTCGGATTTCTGCGGTCAATATTGTCTCTTGTATTAATTTTTAAACTTTGTAATATTAATACTTTAGAATTTTTGGGAATGTTTAATAATAATTTAATTAGAAACGATCAGTTAATAATGTTGATGTACAATTTATGTTTTACGAAAACATATTTGTTAGATTTATAAAAAATTATTGTAATTATTCAAAAATATACAATTATTTTACAGTATTAGTGTTTTATTAAATCAATTGTTTTAAAAATTCATATAAAATGCATTTTTGAGAAAAAACGCAAACAATACAATTAATTAATGGCGAAAAAGATTAAAATGGATTAAACATTAATAAAGGAATACAAATTAATAAAGCTAAAAATAAATACTAAAGATGAACAATTCATATTTAAAAGTGTTACATTAAAAAATTAAAAATCAGTACTTAAAGCTAACATATATACCTAATGCTAACAGTATTTACATGTAATAAAATAAATAAATAAGTATATAAATAAATAAATATATAAATAAATAAAAAATAAAGCTATTAATTCCAGGAACATTTGGTAAAGCTAAAAAAAACCATTACAATGTAATCACAAACGGTATCCGTATGGTAACGTGTTTAAATTATCCTCAACCTGACGTCTCTTTGTATATTTTACCCTGAAAACTTTTTTTCGAATTTGGATAGAACATCAAACGCTGCGTTTCGTACAATACGTCGATCAGTTTGAACATACGTGTCTTCGACGTTGTTAAGAACCATGTCTTTAAGGGAATCAAAATTCACAACTTGCGAGTTTTGAAGTTTAATGTGATGCCTTTAACTTTACATACGTACTCGTAAGTGTGTGACTTAGTTGACCACACCTTAAAGGCATAGTTCTTAGGGCCACCACTAACACATTCTGTTATTTTACTACCAGGCCTGTAACATTCGATCTTGTCTGTCATGTCGCCTGTAAAATGTTTTCGTCGTTGACATCATTGGGAGCCATTTTTATGCTTCGATGGTATCTGTTGTTATAAGATAACACCAAATCTTGTAATACGTTGATATATCGGTAAGAGTTTGAATAAATAAAATAACGCCACATTCTTGTTGTAAGAGTTCTGTTAAATCGTTCTACTATACAGCAGCTTTTACATCAGGATTATTAGTAACAAAGTAATGTTTTTGTCTTTAAAAAATTTTTGAACAGGCCTAGCGATAAATTGTTTACCTTTATCTGTTTGAATACTTTCAGGAACGTTCTGAGTTTCTTCAAAAATATTAGTAAACGCATCAGTAATGTTTTGAGCAGTTTTAAATTTAATAGGTCGCACCCATGCTTTTTTGGTGAAAACATCGATTACTGTTAATATATAATTGTAGTTATCGTTATGTTTCCGTATACTCTGCATATCGCATAAATCTGCCTGCCGTAATTGAAACATATTATTTACAATATATTTATTTCTCGGAAATCGCTTTTTAACAGGTTTGTGTACAGTATACGATTCTTGCTTCCGTAACCAGTTTCCTACGTCATTTCTTGAATATCTACACTTTGTATTAAAGAATTTGCGCCAGCAAATCCAACTTCATTAGCAGGGTCGAAATATATCGTGTTTATTTCCATGATTACAGTTTCAAATTTAATTTAAAAATGTTGATTGTGTTTTACTCAGCGGTGGTGATATTCTTGTACGTGCAGGAGTACCTTTTTGTATAGGACTTCTTGATCTAGTCCTATGTATTAAGGTTTTCGCTTCATTATCTACTTTTTTAAGTTCAAAATTTTGCTCTGCAGGAGATACTACACTTCTCCGTTTTAAATTTCCGATTAGTTGTCCGGGAAACTAACTTCTTTCATAAACGTTGCAAACTATGGCCAACCTATTGGACTCGTACTTTTTCGAGGTCTGATTGCGTCATGCACTAAGTCTATAATATTTGACGAAGGAATTATTTTACCTTTTATCGCGACAGTTCCGTTTTTGCCCCACATTATATCACTTGAAGCATTTAACATTTTCATGAAACTAACACCTTTTTTCTTATACATAGTAGGAAGTGAGTAGAACGCCGACACCTCAACCTTGAGATAATGAGGAAAAAGTGAAAGGCAATTAGCCTAATTAGGCTAACAACCTCTTACCTACGTCTCACCTCATCAGGCAGTTCCCTAATTAGGCCTCTCACCTCATTAGGCTGTTATTGTCAACAGGCTGTTGACGCAGGCATTCTATTTAATTACTTGTTTTTTTTGTTTTGAAGACGTCAATGGAAAATACGGCCTCTCACCTCATTAGGCTGTTGTTGTTGAAGTTGATTTCCATCATGGCGGATGTTTCGGCGGTCGATTTGAATTTCCAACATGACGTCCTAAAGTTTTTTATGTATTTAAAAAACTTGGTTGAGATTCGAACTTACAACCATTGCATTACCGATCCAAGGCTTTAACCACTAAGCTACGGCGACAATTGAAAGATAGAGTTTGAAGTTTGTATATAGCTGTAAAGGTTGATTAAGATGAATTAATGATGTATGATGCTGTAAAATGTAGGATACAGACCTGTTAATTAAAAAGTTGAATAAGGATAAAACATTTATTAAACAAGATGAAAAAGGATAAAACACATGACATTTTTCTTTCTCATACTTTATAAACTAGAAAACAAACACGAAAAACAATTACCTAAAGCGATTCAATATGGCTGTTAAACCAGTATGGCTTCAGAGGCAGTGCTAGATTTAAATTATACCCTGTAGTGGTTGTACAAGGTTGTTTTTTTCGAAAACATATTTTTCAAAAATAAGTAATATACGTTTTTCCCAATAACATTGACGTCATGATATCAGAATTGTATAAAATGATGTCTTATGTATTTATAATTTAGTCTTGAAATCATCTCAACAATAATAAAATGGATGGTAAATACAGCTACAACTCTACCAAAAAGAACATAATCCCCTACTATCGACATCGGTCAAGATCACCAGTGTACAAACCATCAGAAGTGGATTATAAAATGTGCAACGATGCTCGAAAATCTTACGGTATTACAACAGATGAAGACTGTAAACAGAATCTAGAACAACGTGAGAAAAATACACTGCTTAATGAGGTATTTATTCCGCTAAACAAAAGTTATACCAAATCAGTTTGTTTTGGAATGGATGTTTACAATGATTTTAAACCTAGTTTAAAATAATCAAATCAGGGTTTAATTCTACAGTACATTTTACGTTGTCACAATTTAAATCGTTTCTGGATGAACAAGATGATATCATTGAAACGCTCAACCATAAAGATGTTGGAAAATACGAGTTTGAAGATTATACAATCCATACAACAGAATTGAATGATGTACGCTTCATATCAAAGAAGAAGAACGTTGAAAAGTATCAACTTTATTTAGGTCTTACTTCGCTACAATCTATTAGAAAAATGAAGAATTATTTTACATCTCGAATGCAAAAATTGGAAAAGTCTGATTTTCAATTTTATGAATTTGTTAAAGATGTGGTTGACATAATTGATAAAAAGAAAAATGTTGGTTATCAAGAGTACGTAGATATAGAAGAAATCGGGTATGACGACTTCATTAAAGTGTTGGATGAAAAATACAAGGAGAATATTACATTACAAGATTTAGTTAATAAATTTCCACATTTTGTATCCCTCACAATAAAAATTATATGGAATCTCACTCTGTAGCTCTAAACCTACAGTAAATCGGGTAAACCATATAGGTGGTTAATAGATAAAATAAAAAACGAAAACTTTGAAAAACACAAACGTTTTAAATGAATTAAATTAAACAAAATACAATATGATAAAATTAAATTAAAGAATGCACTTTTCTACTATTAAAAATTTGTTGAAAGCAATTAAGCCACAAGGACTTTTAATGTCTCGCTGGTGAAATTTACATTGCAACTTTCCCAAAATTGCATAGTTTCTAGTGAATCATTGCAAATATTTTAAAAAATAATACAAAATCTTAAGAAAAACTAATCTTCAATGAAACAAAGAAAATAAATCAATTACCTAATGAGACCAAAAAACGTTATTAAAATAAATTTCTTAATACACCTAAATTTTCTAATTAGAAACAAATATAACTGTGCGATCAAAAATGTAACTTTTAACTAAATTAGTCATACTAATTGTTTCAGCAATGCTATATAATACAGATATTCTATTTTTAAAAAAGCTAGTTTTATTTTCATATTCAGCAAAAAAGCAATGGTTCGACCAAAAATAACCAAGTCTATGAACGCGTTAATTACTCGTTTATTAAAAAATCCTAGAATTCTAAATAAAGTGCTGTGTAAATTTGTTTCGTGTTTTAAACCTACAACCTCGTGGAATAATTATCAAACAAAATATTTAAAATTAATCACTTACAAATATATCACTAACCTTTTAAAAGCAAACGATAATAAATTGTTATTAAAATTGAAGCATGAAGAAACTGCCGAAAGTTTCTTTTTTAACGAACGGTCAAAATGGGACCAATTAGAAGATACATATATACAGTATAATCCGGAAACTAAAGAAGTTACAACTTTTATACTTCCATCTTTTATCAATAGTGATGACGAAGAAACCGACATCGATTTAGATACTGATGACGACGAAGATAATGGTAGCGATGACGATGAAAATAGTGAGGAAACAGATGACACAACAAAATCAAGACCATCGATTTCGTATACCAAATCAAACGATCAATATCAACTGCTCAACCGTTAACGCCTTTAAAAAATTAAAACTGGGAAAGAACACTTCCAAATATACTACCGACATTTCTTCAGAGTCCGAAACAGAAGCTGATAAAGTACTTCAACAAAATAACAAAGTTGTATTAAGTTATTTATTCGATAAAGATAATGAAAGCGTTTTCAAATTGTTATATGTGATCATACAAGACCCGTATGATCTATATTGGAAATACTTTATTTACATTCACGTTAGTATAAATATAAAATATGTATATTTTGATTATTCACGAAGTCGTATTTTTAATTTAATTAATTAGAAAATTAGTAAGTATAGTACAAGTCGTGTAACAATAAGTTTTTAGTATATCTTAAAACATATTTAATTGCTTCCTTCAAATTGTTATATTCGTCATCTGAAGCTAATTGAACATCATTACAGAATCATTCAAGGTTCAGATTATGTGAGTTAACATCTTTTACTTTATTCAATATAAACTCTTGCATTGTGAATAAAGTTTGAAGACTATGATGTTTAATGTATAATTCAAAATTTCAATGTGATAAATTGCATTTGTCAAACGTGTACATTTCGAGATACTTAGCATTATTGTTATGTGTTCGCCTACATGTTACAAAAGAATCTTATGCGTTATCGTTTGTAATGTTTCTTTTTGATTTTTGTTAGAACCACTACCGTAATAATAAAATGTTTTTTTTGTAAACGTCTTATACTCTTTCCTTAGAATGATTCTCGGTTTAGATAAATTTTCTACTAATTTAATTGTATTTTTGATAGAATAAGATGGTTTGAAATTAATTTCTTTTGATATAACGCGGGATAGAAATTTAGAAATAAAGTATGTTGGTGAAGATTTGAAATTAACTATTGGTCTAATAGGATGGTTGGTT
This sequence comes from Abscondita cerata, assembly GCA_030710515.1. NCBI lineage: Eukaryota > Metazoa > Arthropoda > Insecta > Coleoptera > Lampyridae > Abscondita > Abscondita cerata. The sequence continues at coordinate 149,994 of JALBCR010003305.1, read as the reverse complement.
TTATGTATTTTTAGGTAGAGTATAAATTTGGAATTTTTGGATTTGAGATTTGGATGTTTGTAGAATATACATTAAAGAAACTAAATGTTCCTTGAGTTTCATAAATGATTTTGGAAGTTAGTAAATTAAATTTATTGAATGGTGAAGATTGTAATTTTGTGAAGTCAGATGAGTTAAGAAATGAATTGGTTTTATTTTTTAATTTAATAGTATGCAATTTGGGAAAGTTGCAATGTCAGTTTCACCAGCGAAACATTAAAAGTCCTTGTGGCTTAATTGCTCTCGACAAATTTCTAATAGTAGGAAAGTGCATTCTTTAATTTAATTCTATCATATTGTATTTTGTTTAATTTACTTTATTTAAAGCGTTTGTGTTTTTCAAATTTTGTGATTTGTTTCATTGAAGATTAGTTTTTCTTAAGATTTTGTATTATTTTTTAAAATATTTGCAATGATTCACTAGAAACTATGCAATTTTGGGAAAGTTGCAATGTAAATTTCACCAGCGAGACATTAAAAGTCCTTGTGGCTTAATTGCTTTCAACAAATTTTTAATAGTAGAAAAGTGCATTCTTTAATTTAATTTTATCATATTGTATTTTGTTTAATTTAATTCATTTAAAACGTTTGTGTTTTTCAAAGTTTCGTTTTTTATTTTATCTATTAACCACCTATATGGTTTACCCGATTTACTGTAGGTTTAGAGCTACAGAGTGAGATTCCATATAATTTTTTATTGTGAGGGATACAAAATGTGGAAATTTATTAACTAAATCTTGTAATGTAATATTCTCCTTGTATTTTTCATCCAACACTTTAATGAAGTCGTCATACCCGATTTCTTCTATATCTACGTACTCTTGATAACCAACATTTTTCTTTTTATCAATTATGTCAACCACATCTTTAACAAATTCATAAAATTGAAAATCAGACTTTTCCAATTTTGCATTCGAGATGTAAAATAATTCTTCATTTTTCTAATAGATTGTAGCGAAGTAAGACCTAAATAAAGTTGATACTTTTCAACGTTCTTCTTCTTGATATGAAGCGTACATCATTCAATTCTGTTGTATGGATTGTATAATCTTCAAACTCGTATTTTCCAACATCTTTATGGTTGAGCGTTTCAATGATATCATCTAGTTCATCCAGAAACGATTTAAATTGTGACAACGTAAAATGTACTGTAGAATTAAACCCTGATTTGATTATTTTTAAACTAGGTTTAAAATCATTGTAAACATCCATTCCAAAACAAACTGATTTGGTATAACTTTTGTTTAGCGGAATAAATACCTCATTAAGCAGTGTATTTTTCTCACGTTGTTCTAGATTCTGTTTACAGTCTTCATCTGTTGTAATACCGTAAGATTTTCGAGCATCATTGCACATTTTATAATCCACTTCTGATGGTTTGTACACTGGTGATCTTGACCGATGTCGATAGTAGGGATTATGTTCTTTTGGTAGAGTTGTAGCTGTATTTACCATCCATTTTATTATTGTTGAGATGATTTCAAGACTAAATTATAAATACATAAGACATCATTTTATACAATTCTGATATCATGACGTCAATGTTATTGGGAAAAACGTATATTACTTATTTTTGAAAAATATGTTTTCGAAAAAAACAACCTTGTACAACCACTACAGGATATAATTTAAATCTAGCACTGCCTCTGAAGCCATACTGGTTTAACAGCCATATTGAATCGCTTTAGGTAATTGTTTTTCGTGTTTGTTTTCTAGTTTATAAAGTATGAGAAAGAAAAATGTACGTGTTTTTATCCTTTTTCATCTTGTTTAATAAATGTTTTATCCTTATTCAACTTTTAATTAACAGGTCTTATCCTACATTTTACAGCATCATACATCATTAATTCATCTTAATCAACCTTTACAGCTATATACAAACTTCAAACTCTATCTTTCAATTGTCGCCGTAGCCTAGTGGTTAAAGCCTTGGATCGGTAATGCAATGGTTGCAAGTTCGAATCTCAACCAAGTTTTTTAAATACATAAAAAACTTTAGGACGTCATGTTGGAAATTCAAATCGACCGCCGAAACATCAGCCATGATGGAAATCAACTTCAACAACAACAGCCTAATGAGGTGAGAGGCCGTATTTTCCATTGACGTCTTCAAAAACAAGTAATGCCTGCGTCATCAGCCTGTTTACAATAACAAGTCTGTTTACAACAACAACCTAATGAGGTGAGAGGTAGGTGAGAGGTGATTAGCCTAATTAGGCTTTGCCTTTCACTCCTCATTATCTCAAGGTTGAGGTGCCCGTATTCTACTGAAGATCTTCAAGGTAAGATGTACCAAGCTCATTTCTATTTTCTCTCTTAATTAACGACTTCAAAGATGATCTCCGACAACATAATATTTTTGGACTAAACATAGATGGAAGAAATAAAGTATTAACTATGTGTTAAGCAGATGATATTGTATTACTTTGTAAATCACCAATTGATGTCAACAAAAAACTCAAACTACTAGAAATATACTGCGACGAAAATTTGCTTACAATAAAATTGGGTGATAATTCAACGTACAGGGCGTAGACCAAATATAAACAAATAAAATAAGTAATAGATAACAAAATTACGTGGAAAAATCATATAAACAAATTCCACATTAAAATTAGAAAATCAATCCTAACGTTTTATTTTTAAGAAATATGTCTGATAATAATCTTGAGAATGTTATATTTTGCTCTAATTAATTTACGTCTTCAGTATGAGATTGAATTTTGGAGAAGTATGTACCCTCATAAATAAGGTATTTACAACATAAACGTATTTTGTTAGGATAATGTCTTTAAACACAAACGAGAACATACGAACAAACTTTTTAAACAATTATACATCCTACCCATAAAACATCTCTTTGTTTTCAAAGTTCTAAAGACTTTATTTAAAAGGAGCGGTAATCGGGGAACTGGAAATTTATTTTATTCAACCTAAGCTCATTTACATCGTACATTTCTAAGACCAAAAGTAAAAAAGTCCTTTTTGCAAAAAACATTTCTGTATCTAGGCCCTAAATTTACATTTACATACATTTACATTCATATTCACATTCACATTCACATTCACATTCACATTTACATTTACTTTAAATATAAAAATAAGAAAGTAGAAATCGTAGCTTTTGCTATATTTGAGTGGTATTTTCCTCATCGGGTAAATTCAAGCTAGATACACAAAACCGGATCAAAAAAGCAGTAGTAAGTATCCACCAAACAGTAAGAACAATATTACAAAAAAGCGAATCAAATGGATGGGAGGAAAAATTTTGCTTATTGAATTCTACAGCTCTATATGCCTCTAAAATTTGGGCAACGCGCCAAGTTGATAGGGTTAAAAGATGCCACCTTCAATTCTTAAAAATCATGCAGTTATGTCCAAAGACCACCCCAAATCACATGGTTAAATTGGAGACAGGCGCTAATCATATAGCTACAAAGTATGGAAACGGGTTTTAAATTATAGCTAAAACATCTAAAAATGGAAAATACGCACCTTTCTAAACAGTTTGAGACGACGGGCGGACATCTTGTGACTTTCTTTCTATTGGGCGGTTGTCGGCGTGCTTCACGAAGCTAAAAGTTACACGTAAAATATCAATGTGGGTTCAATAATTCCAAGTTAAAGTAGTGTGAAAATATAAATCCGACTGATTTTGCCGTAAGTGGCTTCTTTTGCTATTTCTTTGGTTTGTCTCGTGGTTGTATTAATTCTAATTACAACGTATGCTTTAGCACGTGTCTTGACCTTATACTTTACTCGCATATTACCATCTGGATAATTTCTGGGGGTGCTGGAACGAGTAATTGAGAATATTTCGCACTTGACGACTACCACGGTGTCACCGACCTCGAAGCTCCAACCGCCGATTGTACTCCACCAGTTGATGGTCGCTCACGCTGCGTTCCTGCTATTTCGACGGAACATATCTGTTTTCCGAGCTTCGTCGTCTAGTCTTCGTCAAAGAAATCCTGTGGCTACCGATCTTCTAACAGCTGTCAACTGCTGTCATTAGGAAGAACCTTTCTTATCAGAACTACGTGCATCAGTACACAGCTAAGTTTATTGTTTAAGGAACCTATTCACTTTGCATGCGTTTGGAGCTCACGTACATGTGACATTAAGCGGTTTGAATCCCTAGTGTATAAGCAAATTGTTATTCGGGGTAGACTCCATCCACCGACGTTTGGTTTTGTTTTCACTAGCTCTATCAGAGCTGTGGCGCTTTCAATAAAGTGGGTGAAGCTAAAACAAAAGGCCTTTTGGGTTGGCGGGAGCTACTTACCATACTAGTCCGAGTTTAATTCTAGTTTTTAAGTCACCGTGTGTAAGTGACGTGTGTACGTCGAGTTTCCTTAATCACCAATCTTAAGTTGGTACGCTAACTTTAATTTGGGGGGTAACAAACAATAGCTTAACTGAATTTAGACATATTTGATTGCGAACTTTAATTAATTTGTTGTTGCTAACGCAACTAGATTCTTCTAGTATTTTAAGTTGTATTTGCTATATTTACATGCCTATTTGTTTCTCTGATTTGTGTTCGTTTTAGTGCAGTAAACCTTAAGTAAAACCTATTGAATTGCTGTTGGTCGGTTTTATTTCTTTCTATTACCCAGTAGGTGGCGCCTAGTTACGCAGCAGTTTATTTCTTTTAGTTTCCTTAAGGACCTTCCCCAACTCACCGACTAAGCCGGACACAGCTGTGCTAACTCTTACAAATACGGGATCTTCCACGAATTTAGTGCGTTATTTTGAGCCAAATAGTATTGTTCTTTTTTTATAGGTTGTATAGCTAGAGCCGTCATTTTCTATTTGTTTTATTATTTGTGAATTACAACCGTTACAAGTTGTACAATAGACTACGGCCAAATAACAAAATCGAGATTAACTGGGCTACACAAATCAAAACTTTCCTGGAAGAAGTAGGATTTCATAATATATGGAGGTATCAAACATTGAAAAAGCATACGACAAAAACAATTATTGACCAATTTACAATGTACATGCAAGTCAAAGATCTAAATAACAATAAGTCATCTAAACACAACTTAATTTATGAAGAAATAAAAACTAGTTTTAGCACAGAGTACTATTTAAAAACAAAACTAAACCTCAACAAAATTAGAACAATTCCCCAAATTAGGTTAGAAAGCAAAAAATATCTTACATTCTACCACAATCTCATGAAATAACAAACAAACACTAAATAAAATTTTTCAATTTGTAATAAACAGGAACCAGAAGAACCACGTCCTTCTCGTATGCCCATTCTACGAACCTCTCAGAAATAACTACTTGAAGAAATACAACAGAGTAGCTACTTACTACATTGACCTGCTGAGAAATCTAAACATTGAAAAATAAATAATCTATGTTTTTTTAAATCTTTTTAAAAATTCGTAGTTTCCTTTAAGAATGATTAATGTTTTTTTCCTTCCTTCTTAAAATTTAAGTATTCACATGTAGTACACCTATAAGTATGTATAAACAAAAAAACTTAACTTCTTGTAAAAGAATAACCACCTTGTGTACAATAAATTATTATTATTATAAATCGTGAAGGTTTCTCAATATCTTGACGTATTTATTCGAAATACAATCCGTTTTTTCCAGTCGAAGGATAACTTCCTATCGATCCTCAGCAATTTATCTCTCATGACAGTAGACAGTTTGATGCTACCAACATGAACACCGTCTGCGCCACTATCGTTCTAGTACGCAAACCAGTTCTTAAAACACTCAAATTACGTCATCTGAATGCTTTATAAAGATAAAAAAAATGTTTTATTAGAGTAATTTTTTTGGTTAGTAATTTAGAAATATTGTAGCATTGCTTTCAATTTTGTGAACAAACAAATGTTAATGCAATTTTCCAAAATTTGAAAATCGCTTATTTTTACCTAAAAATTTTAAAATACCTGATCTTATTGATGATAAACTATATTATTTTTAGTTATTATCAGATGTTAGCACATACTGTGTATATTTCTACGAAACTACACCGAAGATCGCATACGTAAGCACACAAACAAAATACTGAATTATGATCATGTTTGATAGCAATAAAAGTTTAATATCTTTCTATTAATAATGCGACAATTTTATATGTTATTTACAAATCGTGGCCTTAATTTTTCCACACTTTTTCTTTTGGCGAGTATTTTATATTACGTACGTCTACCTCCTCGTGCAATGAAATTACAGAACAAAACAGTTTAATACGTTTTTACTAAATTTATAGTAACGAGAGATCAATAAAAAATCTAATTAGGGTGGCCTGTGAGAGCAAATTGTTATGAACTAGAACTTTGGCACATCCACAGAATGACATCCTGCCCTGAAAATTTAAAACTGAACCCTTTTTCAAACTTTTTAAATTATTTAATTTGGTGGAAAAATGGTATTCACTACTCAACAAAAAACTAAAGCTATTGAATGTTTCTTTTGAACCGGTGTAAGACAAATTGGAGAGTTTCAATTTAAGGTAATAAAAATGTCAATTACACTCGTTCCAGTTCATAACAATTCCCCATTTAAATGAACATAATTATCAAGTAACCTAGTCTTCTAAAAAAACCAAAAAAAAACTACTTGTCAAGTATTTATCAAAATTGCTTGTAGTTTATGGAAAAATTTTGGACCAAAGTTCCAAATAAGCTCGTACTTTGGATATCGAGATTCATGGAAAGGCATCAGGATGGGGTTACAGTAAAAGAAATTTACGAATATGTTGTTGAATATCTTAAACTGAATTTTACAATAGATGACATCAACAACGTCATACAAGATTGCGTAAATCGTGGAATAATTCACAAAAAAGATGATAAGTATACTTTTCAATGTTTTGTAAGTATTCGAATTCAATGAAGTATTGTTACTTGTTAAGTATTTACAGTAGCAGCATATTTCGTTACACCCATCTTGCATTGTGGAATTCTTTAACATTAATAAAAATTTATAAAAAGAAAAAAGGAAGTAAAGATAGTCTGTCTCTGATAGGACTTGACAAAATATTTGTTTTCGATTAAATAAAATGTACCTTTAAAAAGTGTTTTTATGTTTTGAACTTTTTGTTCTACTTAGTGGTTACAATTTTGTAACGATTAAATGAGCAATGCGAAAATCAATTTTAAATAATTATCAAGAACTATTGCAAAATTAGTAAATTAGTAACAAAGAAATACTATTTAATATGTAAAAAATTTCTGATAAATATTCTGAAGAAGGAAATGTCCCCATAACTGATATTGCATTCCCACGCTGGATAGCTATTCCAATCCTTTGATAAAGATATGACCGTGAGCGGTGTTCCCCTGGCTGGTCCATGATTAGTTTCCAAAGTTTATTTACGAATGTTAAAGTTTCTTCAGCCCATGGTCCCATAGTCTCAACAGCAAAAGGTAGAAAATGAAAATTAGACTCATTCATTGGCAAATATTTTCTTCTCTTGGCTGTGGCTGCACTTTTGCTGCAGACCCCGCTGTTGTTGCCGATTCATTTAACCGTGATGGAGCTAATGTGTCAGTGCAAGTTGTATCCCACACTAGACATTGTCCTTTTTCCAAAGGAATAAGGGTTATTACATTAACTCGTTTGCCATCCGATTTTGAGAGTCCTATCGGTTCCAAGTGACAAGGAATTTTCGCAGAAGCAAGCGAACGACTGATGATGTTGTTTAGCTCTTGATGACGTGAGTATCGTCCAGTGCTTCTTGAACAACTAAGGCCATGATGTCCGTATTCATCAACGTCCTCGCCACAAACACAAATATGAGATTTGCATAGTATTGCCCCAATGCGTAGTCCGATTGATATTCGAAAGGTGTTATTGTTCAAAAGTGTTCCAACAGTAAAAGACGGAAGAGCATTTAACCATGAATTAGATTCTGTTTTCTGGAGAGCTAAAAAAATGGCTTTCTGGCTTGGCGAGGTTGTGTTGAGCTTATCCAGGCTAAAGCGAATAAGAAGGCTATCCCATTTTGTAAGAAAGGGAAAGTGGGCACGTTGAGATTCTGTTTTAAAATTCCATTCCATTAGACCTTTGTCGTGATATGTTATCTTTGGCTTGTCGGTATCTTTAAGATTCAATATCGTATTGACAAGTTTGGAAACATTATACACAGACGAGAGGAATGCTGGAAGTGAAATATCCACAATGTTTCTTATTCCTATTCCACCGTAACGAACTGGGAGGGATGCCAGTGACAATCCAAGTCCGTGTACATCCACAATGGATATGTGCGTAATAGTTAGGTCAATTTTGGAACACCAAAGCAGTTTTTAAGTAAATAACAAGCGATATGGTAATTGTCAAGATCCGAGATTCTTTTAAAGAGAAATGATATTTTTCTATCTTTTGTTCCAAACGGATATATGCTGCTATTATTGGGGCTCCAAGTAGAGAAAGTTCCTGGCAATGCATTTTTAAAGGTTGATACAATTTCTATATTCATTTCACCGCAAAAGAAAAGTTCGCATTTGGATGTATTCATAAATAAGCCAATATTTTCAGATCCTTCCTTTAGAGAAATGAAACCCTGTAAGACAGTTTCGGGATCTCCAGCAAGAAGGCCGCCATCAAGATAAAAGGAGATGAATTCGGAAGCTTGCTGATGATGTGGTGAATTGATATGCAGAAAAGCATTGACCCAGCTGGATCGCCTTGTTGGCATCCAGATAATGAGGGAATAGTTAAGTTTCCAAAAGATAAAATGGTTGGTAGAAAGTAGGCTTGCTAGAGGAAAGCAAAAATGCCTGGCACTATCGTTTTAACTGCATGTAACATGGCAACACGGTTGATTGTATTGAAGGCGTTCTTGAAATCGATTTTTAGGACAATTTTGTTAGTTGTTTTGTTGTTTTCTAGAAACGTTCTTGTTGAATGAACCGCAGCCTCAGATTCTGCTATTTGTTGACGAATCGAAAAACATGCTATTTTTGCCACCAAGCGGCGAAGTGTCATTCCGACTGCTATTGGGCGAATTCCACCGTCTTTTTTTCTAAGTGTGCATAGTTGAATAATGTTATCATTAATTTTGACCAAAAGTGCGAAGTTGCAGAAGTTAGTTAGTGATGTGAGTTGTTGTTTAGCAGCATCGCCATTTCCAGGAGATATCAAATCTTGGATATGTTGCGGTCGCAGGCCATCTCAGCCAGAGCTGGATCCGTTGGGAAAACTTAAAATTGCATCTCTGATTTCCTTCTCAGTCACGGATAAAGTTTCTTCGTCTGCGGGTGGACTAGGATGGCAAAGTGGCCAGGATGGAGGAGGGTGTTTGCTTAGCAGATCTTTCTTAGGTATTTTTATTTTGAGGAGCTAGGGAATCATTTAAAAAAAGAAGTTTTACAGCACCATTGATATCACCTTCCCCGACTTTTGATTTTATTCTTCTACTTAACGTTGAATTAGTTGATTTGATTGTTGTGGAGCCAGTTGATGTTCCATTTATATTTGTTTTTACCAATGTAGCAAGGGATTTGCTTTTTTCGTTTTTTGGGGAACACAGAGACAAGTGAAGGCAAAAGTAAAAATGTTCATGGATTCATCGTTATTCTTCTTTATGCAACTATCTAACAAAGATGATAATTTTGTAGCCGCTGCAAAGCGAGCTCCTTTTGGGGATCCGTTTGAGAACTTTAATATTCGTCTTCATATCTGCTAACGCTTGAATCGGATTAGTTTTATAATTACACGTAGAGCTCTCAGCTTCCATTCCATGATGCTTCCGTCCAATATGTATTTTCATTCCCCTTTCCGTAAAATGTTGTCCACAAAAGGGACAATGTGAACGAGTTGAGTTTTTGCTTGTGCTTGATATATTTTGGTCTTTCAGAAGCAAGACACAATTCTTACAGTGCCATTCTGAGTTCTCCGAACCGAAAGTTTTTACTTCATCTTCAGTTAAATCGCCACAAACAGAATGGAACCAGATATGGCAGTTATCACACTGGAACCAATACTCAGTATCCTCAGATTTGCCACAAGGACATAGTCTTTCATTTCCATCCATTTCTGTTCACTGGATGAATTGCGTTGTTGTCTCTCGTGGATAAATTAACAACAGATTAATTGCGTTTGTACAACACTTATGAAGCATAGATTCCTTTACAAAACGGATTTATATATACAATATAGAAAATATTTAAAATTAATGTAGAGATAAAATTCAAATTGTGTTGACGTTTAATTGACACTTATTGATAATTATATTATTATTATTATTATTATTATTATTATATTATTACATATTAATTATATTAATTTTCTGTGATTGTAATTATAAATTTTGAATGTAAACTTCAAAATATACAAAAACAAAAAAAACTATTTATAAAAAACAGGCAACTTTAAAAAAATAACTTTAGCATCTATATATTATTGTGACGTCACGTTGTTAAAAATGTTCAAAATCTCAACACTCTCACTAGAACATTTATACAAAAGACTTGAGCTGTTTGAACAAAAATTGTGTTTCTCAATAGAAACTGCCTTCGTTACAAAATCTGCAACCATACCTGCAGTGCTGATATTTTCAACAATATCATCATCTTCAACTCTCTCTCGTACGTAGTGGATGTCTATGTTTTTGTTTCTCTGCTTTAAAACACTTATTCTGGTTCTGCCTAATTCAGTTGCTACCCGATTATCACACATCAGCGTCATTGGATCTTTTACAAAATCTGGAATAATTTCACGCAAAATATTTCTTATCCACATAGATTCCTGACATGCATATCTGAGAGCGATATACTCTGACTCGCTGGTTGAAGCTACACTTTGATGATTCTTACTTACCCACGATATGGCACCACCACTCATGACAAAAACATTACCGCTTACACATCGTCATAAATTCTCGTCATTTGCCCAGTCTGCGTCAGCCTACCCTTCTCGATAAAACTTTGGAGAAACAGAGTCTTTGTTTTGTGGTTTTACTCCTAGAATAAAAAGTGTCTTAAGTGAGTTGCAATACCTTAAATTAAAGCGATTTAAAATTGAATGAGTATATTTAATTTCATTTAGTGAAATTGCATCTTCATTACAATCTTGTTTTATTTCGATTTCCAGAAACTTATTAACTGGTCCTAAATCTTTCATGTCGAATGTCGAATTTAGTTTGTCTTTTACATCAATCAAGATATTATCAGATCTTGACATAAGAAATAAATCGTCAACATACATGGCAATGATAATTTAATCATTTGCGGTACCTTTTGTATAAACACATGGGTCTGATTGGGATTTTTTGAAAGTCAAGCCCACAAAAACATCATCCAATAGACGATTCTATTCGTGGTCGCTTTGTTTAAGACCATAAATTGGTTTCATCATTAAAGTTTCCATGAAGATATGCAGTGGTGACATCTAAGTGATGTATTTCCAGATTCAACTTCGCTACTGGTGAAAACAACAAGCGAACGATGCTGTGACAAATTACGTGAGTATACCATTTCGTAGTTCATTCCGCCAATTTGTCTGCATCCTTTCAAAACTAATCTAGCTTTGAAACGTTCCATTTCACAGGCATACCCTTTCTTGGTTTTAAAAATCCACTTACTATTTAGAACTTTTCTATTTGCTATTGCTTCTACCAATATCTAAGTTGTATTGCGTTGAAAGGAATGTAACTCTTCATTTATTTTTTACTACCATTTATCTTTATTAGGTCCCGTTAAAGATTTTTTAACTGTTTCAGGTTCTTCAGCAACGAAGGTAACAAAGTCATCCCATCGCTTTAATTTAGGAATTCCAAATCATCTGAAAATCTCATCCAATTATTTAACATCTTCGTTAACACTTGGTTTACAATCACAATCGTCCTCTGGATTTAAGTCGGAACTCGTTTCAGAAAACGGCATTTTATGGGTTTGCCTTGTTTCGGATTTTGAAACACGGTTTTCACCACGTTGTAGTACTCGTCAGTACTTTCATACAAACCAAAAAATAGTATCGCAAACCACATTTCTCATTACAATTCTTAATTTAATTTTTTCAATAAAAAAAGCGAATTTGTCTTAACATTGACAAATTGATCAAAAACATTTAACTAGTCACCGGCTTCTTCTTTTGCAGTTAAGTACAACTCATCTGGGCGGGACAGGTCCTTATCAAGCTTATTAAACTTCGTTGCAACCAGGATTTTCAGAAAGTATTCAATTCTATCTACATTCCCAGCACTTGCGTTTTTGTGGAGCATAAAGTGTGCCAGATATTGAAAGAAATATCTATCGCGACGACCAGCCTTCGACACGAACCCTTTTGCGTTCATTCAAGCTCCCTCAATTTGATTTGTGTGGTCGTTGGTCACGGGATCAACAAAATGTTTCGAGTGATTGACAGTCTGGTGCGTGTATCTTCTTTTTCTTTTTCTAAAGACGTGGAAATGAGCAAGCACTATAGTTCCTTTCATGTCCAGACACGCGTACTAATGACCGACTTGCACATTGATATATCTAACAATATTCTGTTTGTTACAAAAAGGAGGGAACGTTATCACTTATGCAAACAGTTTTGATCTGAGCCTACCTAATTGTAGTTACTGCGTGTTTACTTTACTAACAGTGCATCTAACAATACTTATTTTGATTGGGACTACGACTCTTAAAAAAGAGTAACTTTTAAAATAAATACACAACCAAAAAGAGGTGAAATAGTATTTTTTTAAGTTTTAATTGACATTTGTGATTGACATTAACTGACATTTTTTTTCAGGTAACTTGTTTTTTACATCGATTATTTTTTTCATGTGTCAAAATAGGACGTTTTGCTTATTCTGACCAAGAGTAATGAGCAAGGGTAGCCAATCATTCTGTATTATACTGATAAAACTCTTCCGTCCTCCGATAAAACCATTGAACTGTCAAAAATTAGTTTATTAAGGAAATGGGAAAGCGGGCTATGACGCGGAACGCTATGACGCGACTAGTCCGTCCTTAGATTCTGATTCTTCAAAATGCGAGAGGTTGTAAAAATAAATCGATTTGCCGCAATAGAAGGAGAAAATATAGACAAATTGTTAAAAAACTCAACTCCACAAAACACAGTTAAATCGAAAACAAGTATTTTTGCAAATACGAGAAAATCCGACGGCGAAGACTACAAAAAGTATTCAGTAAAAACAATCTGAAATGTAACAACCAAGTTAATTCAAGAAAAGTACTATTCCGAATTTAATATAAGCTTTAATTCGTTTCAAGATATTGAGTTTAAAAAAGCAAGGGATGTGCTAAATGCCAGAAGAAGAGAATTACAAGGTATTATAAATAAAAGGAAACAAACCGCTGCAACATTAGACGAAGACGAAAACCTACGTATGATCGATTCGTGCAATGAAAATACGACCACAGGTATACAATAATTATTTTTCACGACATACTTAGAAAACGAACGTTTCTTCTCTACAAATAGTGTAAATTCGTTTTTCCACACTAGCGAGGAAAATAATGTCGTGTTACTAAAATGCCTCTTAAAAAAAATGTAAGAATGTGTTATTAGAACTTGTTACGGTCCAAAATACTAGAGTTGCGCGTTGCGACGAGAATCAAATTTACTGCGCATGCAATGAATTTTCCTATTGATGGATCGGTATTTTCGAGATTTTTAATCGAAACCACGGGCCGACATCTTGGAACTTTCTCTTCCTTTTGGACGATTGGCGGTGTTTCACGAAGCTAAAAATTACAAGTGAAATTTCACCGTGGCTTCAATAATAGCACGATAAATGAGTGCGGAAATATAAATCCGACCGATTTACGCCCACGTGTCTAGACTTCATATTCTACTCATATTTGACTGTCTGGATAATTCCTGGGGGCTCTGGAACAAGCAATTGGGAATCCTTTGTTACACAAAACGTGCCTGCTATTACGCTGTCGTCGACCTCAAAGCTACACGGCCGATCATAATATTAGTTTTTAAGTCACCGTGTGTACGTGACGTATGTACTTCGAGTTTCCTTCATCGCCAATCTTAAATTGGTACGATACTTCTATTTTGGAGTTAATAAACAAAAAACTTAACTGAATTACGACATACTTGAACGCGGACTATAATTAATTGGTTATTGCTAATGCACGCAAGTTTCATGCGACAGACTCTCTCGTTTCTCCTAGATTCTCCAAATATTTAAAATTCTAAGTGCTATATTTATATGTCTTTTGTCTCTCTGATTTGTGTTTGTTGTAGCGTAGTAGACCTTAAGTAAAACCTAGTGAACTCCTGTTGGTCGGTTTTATTTCTCTCTGTTACCCAGCAGGTGGCGCCTCGTTACGCAGTAGTTAATTCTTTTAATTCTCTCATGGACCTTCCCATCTCACCTACGAAGCCGGACACTGCTGTGCTAACGCTTATAAATACGGGATCTTCTACAAATTTAGTAGGTACGCTATTTCGACCCAAATATTGTTCTTTCTTTTTTTTTCTAGGTTGCATAGCTAGAACCGTCACTTTATTTTTATCTCTTATTATTTGTGAACTGCAACCGTTACAAACTATTGCGCTTAGTTACTTAGTTAAACAATTTAATTTAGTATTCAATCAGGTTTCTTTAATTTAATCTTATATTTCGACTCTTAAAAATTGCTACCCTACATTTATTGTATAGAATTACGCGGCGGCGCTATGACAGATTGAGACCACACCGATACTACAGAATACTGTAGCGAGACTATCGGGACCCACCTATTATCAACTTTTGCTTTTACGTACAAAAATGTGACGAAATTCTGTAACAATAAGTTACGTTTACAATATTACTTCTTTCATTAGGTTGTTATCGACGTTGGTTTCTCAGTTAGTTAAAAAGGAGTTCAGGAACAAGATGCCATCAAAATAACAGGTCACGCTACAGTATCATCACTTAACCTTATTTACAAATTGACGTAGAACATCATAATCCAACATTGAATTGGAAGAAGCATCTGTTTCTACTGGTCGAAGTAATGTTTTCAAAAACTGTTTTTAATAATTGTACATTTTTTGTTAAATTTAATAAAATATTAAAAAAGAAAATTGTTTATATTACAAATTGATGAAAAAAATAATCTTTTCAAATACCACTCGTTCTTCAAATTTGACCGATAATTTTTTTACTTTCAACACTTAAACTTTTTATTTTGAAGCAAAAACACTCAAACCAAATAAAAAGTTTTCGTGGAAAATAAAAAAATTATTGATAAAATTTAAAGAACTGGTGGTATTACCTTTGATTTATTTATTTATTCGTATGGTACATTAATAATAATATTGATAATTTAATTCATGTATAAAAAATCCCATAAGCAGGGTGCATTCAGAAATTACGTACTCGGTATGCATGTGCACCCAAATTCGTCCAGAATTTAAAAAATACTTACGGTATGTTACACTTTGTACCGTTCATAAATATATCGTGTGCATACTGAGTGCGCACACTTCACATCCCAGTTTTGACTTGGGTAACTATGTGCACTAAATGAATTGACATTGTAGAAACGTTAACTTAACTAGAACAACGTTTTGGCATTTTGTAAGGTTTAATGAAATGTAATACAACGCCACCACCATCATCGTGAATTATTTCATGACTCTTCGAAGATATGGTTTCCATTTGTGTAA
The DNA here is from genome assembly GCA_030710515.1 of Abscondita cerata. Taxonomy (NCBI): domain Eukaryota; kingdom Metazoa; phylum Arthropoda; class Insecta; order Coleoptera; family Lampyridae; genus Abscondita; species Abscondita cerata. The sequence continues at coordinate 134,358 of JALBCR010003305.1, read as the reverse complement.
CGTTTGTTTGCTAGTCACAGCGTTGTGCGCACTTCAGCGTTCAGAATATTATTTATTGATGATAATCAACGAATTGACGCGCCTACCAATACGTTTGACAGACTCTTTATAAAGTGCACACCCCCACCTGGTGTGCAATATTTGAACGGATCCCAGTTGTAGATTTGTTATTTTGACAGCGATAAAGTTCTGATAAAAACTTTATTTACGTTTGGTTACTATTTCAACGTACCTTGCCGCGAAATCATGAGTCTCATTCAACTCATGAATCGATACGAATCAAGTGATGACACTTGACAGAAAATAATTTTAGGCAAACTGTTTATTTCATTATTGATCAGCAAAAGGCAATTTTTATAAAATTACTTAAATCTTCCAAATATCTAAATTAACCGCCATTATTCAACGAAAATTCAAATCCAGTGGTGCTACGTACCAATCGGTACCAACCTAAACTTAATCTAAATTTGTTACTGTTTTACTTTTTTTCTTCATGTTCTCATGTTATTCAGACAGGGCATTTTATAGGAACACTACAAGTATTGACAGATTAGAATTGCTATGTTATCTTTTTGAAAAAATTCGATTGCTTAAATTTTTTACAAGATTACTCATTAAAGTTTCGCTTTAAATTTATTATTTTTAAAAAATCGAATATTATTCTTTTTGATACTTCTTCTACTTCTCTATTCTCATACGACTGAAATAATTAAAAATTGCAGTACTTAATGAGTAAACTGTATAGACACCATTTTAGTCACTCATGGCCGTTTGCACCACTACAACTTAAACTTAAGAAGCGCTTAAAAACAATCGTTGCTATGGTTTTAACAATTGAATCTAAGTTTTTAAGCATTGCTTAAGTTTAAGTCGTGTCGGTGCAATCGACCATCAGATTCTCAGGAAAATAAAGGAAAATATCGATCAAAAAACAAATCCTTTTGAATAAATTTAAAACAATTTTATGCACTACAGTATTCCCCCTTTTTAAAGATTACAGTAGCATTTTAAATCTCAATGGAATTAAAATAGTTTTACAATTCCAATAAGAGATTTAAAGTAAAGTATAGCACTTGGATCTGCATACACTTAAACGTATTAAATTTGACGTTTCATAAAATTTATTTTTTATTAACTAGATTTACCATAGATTATTAACATTTTAAAAAGTGCATTTTTTTTTTTAATTTTTAATCAAAAAACCGAAATACACAAAACAATACATAAAAGACAGGACCAAAGTGAGTAAATCCTTAACCCAATAACTCACCCTCGCTTCGCTCAGAGAATTAACTTCGCCCTCAGGATAACAAAACCACTTTAGTCCCTTTTTGTTACATAATATACTGTTAAGTTCTAGACAAAAGGTACCTTACTTTATCTGACTGAATTGAGCAACTCTACCATATCTGCTGAAGTATCTCAATCCTTCTGAATAACGAATAATCAGCATTTCCTGAACTAACCGAATTCTATTTCAACAACCCGTTTTCTATGCTTGGCGTCGGCCTAGGAAATTATTTCATTTCATTTCTGTTTAAGTGAGTTAGAATAAAAGAAAGTAGGTACCATAAATTAAAATCAAGTGCGTTGAATTTGCCATTAAATTATTTTCTTAACAAAAACAAATAGGTAGTAACGTTAAATTCAAGTGATACTTAATTTTGACACACGTCACATTTTAACGCACATTTAAACAAATGGATTCGGAATTAGAGAATTTTAAGCATTCTACCAGCAATTCTCCAAGATGGTCGGCGTTGCCAATAACCGTTCGATCTCAAGCAGAGCACATGTTGCAAAATGCTGTTTTAATGACCGAGATGGGTATGGATTTAAAAGAGAAAAGTTTAACTGGTCAAAAATACATAACATATTTAAGAAGCTTGGCAGTTCGTGCTGGCAAGACGATGAACACGTTGCAGTCTTCGAGCAAAGCGTTTTTAATGCTCGCTCAAAGACTAGCACAATCGGTGATTGTTAACATAGATTCGATACCAGTTTCTGATCAGGCTTGTTCAAATATTAAGCTAGATTTTGAACGTTTGTTAAGTATTGTAGAAAAAGAACTAACTGAGATAGACGATACAGACGGTGCTGACGTATCCGCTTCTACCACATGCGGTGCGGTTAACATGTCCATATTAACCGATAAAATTAAATTCCTAGAAGCCAAACAAAAGTTGTCGGACAATATTTTTTTGCCGCCTTCTAGTAGCACCAAAAGCGTTAAATCAGACATTGACGAAAAATATCCGGAGAATTTGTCAAGGGAGTCTCTCATCGATTTAAACAACGTTGTTAATCTACCCACGGTTCCCGAAGATATTTTTACGTGTTTTTCCAGTAAGCCTACGAGAACGTCGAGTTTATCGTCTTTGAAGAGTATGAGAAAGGTTAAGTTATTCTTACAGAGAGCGTTGAGCGTGTCAGACGATGAAGATGAGAGTTCCGAACCGGAGGATCACGAATCTCTTAAAGTAATGGTAAATATCTACTGTTTAAATTATTTTTACTTGTGATAATGACCAAGTTTCTTTAAACCATAAAAAATACTTTCCTCCAAACCACAATAACTCCCATTATTCACTATACTTTCAATTGTTTTTCTTGTCCATATTTTTCTTTCTCTCCATCACTTCCTTCATTTATTGTATTTCTTCCTCTTCTCGGCACCCATGTTTTTCCATTTATCTCTACTAACCTGCACAACCTCTTTTCAGCAATCATTCAGTGCTTTCACTTTCTTAGTTTCCTATTCTGAACCTCGCAATCTTTTTTTCTTTTTAAACCTTTTTCCTCTGTTATGTACTTTTGGAACTCTTTTCGTTATTAATTACCTATATTTCTTGTTATATTTTCCTTCTTTTATTTTTGTTCTTTTTATCTGCATTTGTGAGCTGCTTTTATTTTTGCTATTATCTCTTTTTCCAAACACCTTCCTTCCTATTTTAACTCCTTCATATTTTCTATCACGTATCCACCTTTTTCATAATATCATTTTCTTTCTTCGCCCCCCGTATATTATTTTGTGTGCCTTTTACTTCTTTCCAGCAATCATACTTTTCTTTTCTATATTATATCCTTTCTTCATATCTCCACGTTCTCTTTTCGTATTTGTATCCGTTTTTTTATTATTATTTCTTCTTCTACTACTTATCCGGTGTCCCTTTCTCCAATCCTAACGTCCAGTTCCAATATAGGTATTTCTCCTGTATCTTCTCTGACTCTCCCCATCTATGCGCGAATTATTCTGTTGGAGACCTTGTTGACAACAACCACAATTAAATAGCATTTTGAGCTGCTAAGGTTTTTAAGGTAGCAAACATTTTATTCGCCTTTGAATCTTCCAAAGATATTTTGCTTTTTTTGATCCAATTACGAGTAGGATAATCACGTGGAATTTATTGTTTTCACTAGATGATGGATCTCGAATACGTGAAAAATTTAATCGTTTCACGCAAAATATACCAATTTGTATTTTGGCTTATTACTAAAAAGATTACAACAATAATTTCAAAATTATTAATTATACAAAAAAATCTCTAACAAAAATGTATAGGCACAGATTAATGATGTGGTGGGGTTAAGACAGATGCGAAACTCTGTGTCGGTCTGTTTGATGTTTCGGGGTCGTTATTTCATGACCTCCAAACAAGACGCCATATTTTTGTTGGTGTTATTTTGCGGGAATTTTAAAATTGCCTATACACTGAATGTATGAACAAGTAAACTTCATGCTTGTTGATATCGGATTTTTATTGCTTTAACACTAACAATAAATAATTGGAAAATTGAAGTTGAATAAAACCGTTTGTGAAAACAAAAAACCTATATTTTTAATTTTAATAAAAACATTTCTATTCCAAACTAATTTACGTCTACCAGTAAAACTTAAGAAAGCTCATAAAATACACAACTTTTAATTTACCTTTCAGGTTCTTTGGGCAGACCAAAACACAAACAACTTTTGTTTAGTGTTTGATTTGCAAGGGGAACCATACACCAAGTTCCACCACGACCCTTACCAGACATTTTACACCACAATCACAAACACGTAGGGACGTTTTCAAACAGCAAACACTAATAAATACTACTAAACACTAATAAGTCATAAATACGAGACGAAATAGATAATAATTAATAAATTGAGGTACACCAACACAAATAAGGTTTAAAAGTAAACATGGGTGTAGTACCGCACTGCACTAATAAACACTTCCAAATACTCATTATGTCCTAAACACGATAAAATTAGACAATAATAAATAAATATTGAAGCGTATAAATCGTTTGTTGTTTACAACACCAACAATAAATGGAGAATTAACGCATGCGCAAAGAATCTCTACAACTCGAGTTTCGCATCTGTCTTAACCCCACCACATCATTAATCTGTGGTATAGGTAATAAATCCTGAGAACCAATACGACACTTTGGAGGAAACCAAGTTTTAGATTCGATAAGTAATTATATTGAAATGAGCTAACTACGTGACATCTACAGAATGAGTTTTTAGTGTGACAACGGTCAATAACTCCGTTATTATGCTAATTATCCAAAAAGGTTTTTGAGAAAAATTGTAGCCAGATTTGAGCTTCACGTTTTAAAATTGGTTACAATAAGAGAGGGCCTTTCGTAACGTCGTGCCAAGTCAAAGTTAGATTTTTTTTAATTGTACACCCTGTATTTTATTTAACATTTGAGTTCTTATTTACTTCCCTGTTTCAACAATATAAGGTCTTATTATGTTATTACAGGGTATTTAAAATGTTATAGCCACTTTTCCATAAAAATCGTAAGAAGTTCAACGTCCTGTATGACTGAAAATGCGAGATCAAAACAATAATCCATTACAGAAGTTAGTTACTAATTATTGTCAAAAATCATAAGAAATGTTGATTTTGTCAATATTCATTAAATTGTGTACAGGGTGAGTCAAAATGCAAAGTCATTATTTTTTTTTTAATGGATCACCCTGTATTTTATATCACTATCGAGAAGAACTGATGTTATACTTTGATTTTTATTAAGCATTCCCTATTCCTAGAATGATTATTTGTTCAGATAAATTTGATTTTGATATTCAAAGTATTGAATAGGTATCTAATGATAACCAATTAAGTTAAGTTGGCCATGCCTTTTTTGTTAAATATGCAGCAAAATTTGCATTTTGACTCATCCTGTACACAATTTAATGAATATTGACAAAATCCACATTTCTTATGATTTTTGACAATAATTAGTAAGTAACTGGTGTAATAGATCATTGTTTTGATCTCATTTTTCAGTTATGCAGGACGTAGAACTTCTTACGATTTTTATGGAAAAGTGGCTATAACATTTTAAATACCCTGTATAACATAATAAGGACCTTATATTGTTTTGAAACGGGGAAGTAAATAGAAACTCAAATATTAAATAAAATACAGGGTGTTCAATTTAAAAAAACCTAACTTTGACTTGGCACGACGTTACGGAAGGCCCTGTATTATTGTAACCAATTTTAAAACGTGAAGCTCAAAGATGGCTATACATTTTCTCAAAACTTTTTGGATAATTAGCATAATAACGGAGCTATTGACCGTTGTCATACTAAAAACTCACCCTGTATGTAGTAATATTATATCAATATCGAAAACCTGTGAAACAAAAGTTACCCTACACTACATTTTTCACAATTTTGACTTAAACGTTTCTAGAATGTATCGGATACGATGTAGGGTTCCGTTGTGAGCGACTTTTTTTAAACGAACTGCTTTGTGACATGACACTTCTTAAATTTTTTTTAACCATCACGTGTTTTTTTCATTTTTTTTCTTAGCCAAGTTGGTGTTAATATTTTGTCTTTGTTGGTGGAAATTGCTTTTGTTAAAAATAAAATTGTTTTTCATTATTGCTTTTTGTCGAAGTTGAAGACATGAAGAGTACTAAATTCAAAATTTTGAATTTAACGAGTTTTTTTCTGCGTACTGTACTTAATGGTTTATTTGAAAATTAACAAATAATTCGGACAATACACAACGAAACAGTATCTAACCCTATTCCCTCTCCACCAACAACAACCTTCATCTTCTTCCGTGCTTTTCTCTTTTCTCAACACTTCTGCGTAAATTGTGTATACCGCATTTGTCATACACACTCTCTGTAGCTTTTTTTTGTCTTTCATGTCTCCTCCCTTATAAATGAGACATATTAATCCTTCTCTCCATTCTTTTCCCTCGCCTGTATGCTTCTATTGTTCTCCGTTCCTGTCTAGGAGTTCCACATATACCCTTGCTATCATGCTTCATCTATTCTCACACCCCTCACTTTTTCCTTATTTTGCTCCTTATTAAAAAATTTACAGATTTTTCCTTCGTTCTTCAAATTCTTTATTTCCTCCACCTTCTCTTTTATGAATGCCGCATTTCTTTTATACAAGTTTTTTAGACTTTTTAATCCTTGTACTCTTCAAATTTATTTCTTCTTTTTTCCATCTTCTTTATCTCCTACATTTCTTTTTCTCTTTTTCGCACTTCCTGTTCTACTCTCTCCTTTCCTTTTCTCTATCTGAGTCTGCTCTTCTCTACAGCCTCTTTAATTCTTCCAGTTAACTTTTTTTCCCTCCCACTTCCTCCTCTTGATTTTGCACATTCCCCATTTTTGTTATATCTTTCCACATTTTCCTTTGACCAACGATTTACTGCTCTCCGTAGTCTTTTCTTGTGATTGTACACTTTACTTTTTGTGGTGAACTCCTGATTTCAAAAAGATGAACATAGGTACATAATTGTAAGTAATTGAAACATACATTTTACATTATTTACTTATACCTTTGTTTTGATTTTAATTGTTTCGACGTTATGTATAATCAATTGGTTTTTTTATGAATTAGTTTCATATATTTTGAATTTGGTCTAGTACCCCTTCTTGGTGAAAAACAAAACAACTCAAAAAGTTGAAATTTCCGACGCTTCGTCCTCTATGTGACGCCTTTATCAAAGCGTTCTGTTAAGCTCTTGTACCAAGGTGTAGTATGGGTTGCTATAATATAACGAAATTTTCGTGATGAATAAAGGTGAGATTTCCTGCTCGTTTTATTACTTCTATACATTATGGCAACCCACAACACACCTTGGTACAAGAGCGGCCTTGATAAAACCCTCACATAGATGGTGATACGTCGACACTTTTTGAATGTTACATTAACCTAGAAAGACCATTTACAATAGTGGCAATTCTTATTATACAGGGTGATTAAAAAAACGTTCCGATATTTCGCCCACTTATAGATCTCATCAGTACAAACAAAAAAGTCAAAATAAACATAAGTTCAAAAATCAACCGTTTTCGAGATACAACCTATTTTTGAAATTAATATAATTTACGCTCAGTAGAAGTGATTCGTCGTATTTATCAAGTCAGCTAAGGAAGTGGGTAAACCAAAGATCATATTTATTTCAACGAGGTTTTCAATAGAACAAATATCAATATAAATACATTTTAATTACGAATGATTCTTAAAGAAGATGTTCAACATGTCCTCCTTCCATTTGTATACACATTTCGCATCTTCGTAAAAAAACGCCGCACTCTCCCAAAGAGTCCAGGATTTGTCCGAACAGTCTGGCAGGCATGTACAATTCGTTATTGCAACTCATCTAAATTATTCACAGGACTTGAATAAATTAATGTCTTTAAATACCCCCAAATTCAAAAGTCGAGCGGAGTGAGGTCGGAAGATCTAGGTGGCCATGCATTTGGACCTCCTCGCCCTATCGACCTGCCATTGTAATTTTCGTTTAGGTAATTTCTGACCAAGACTGCATAATGCGCAAAAGCTCCATCGTGCATCAACCACATATTAATTCTGTGGTTGAGGGGTACATTAAGAGGCTGTACCCTTTGAATATGATATGGGTGCAATTGTTGCTCGCGTAACATTCTCCAAATTAGGGAAGAATTAATATATGTTTCAGTAGAGAGTCTTCTAGTACTAGTACCGGAATTTTCTTCAATTCTTTTTAAAATGTTAAGTTCTGCCTCGGGAGTAGAAACTGATCTAGGCCGACCACCATCACCGTTCCTTGATTTAAACGATCCAACTTCGGATAAACGTTAATGTAAATTTGTAAAAAGTTTGGCACACGGAAGTATCCAGTTTGGAAATGCTTCGGTATAAAGGCGACGTGCCTCATAAGCATTTCCATCGGCCTTGCCATACATGAAATGCATGTCCGCCATTTCTGCATTGGTATATTCCGGCATATTTGAAAATTTCAACAATGAGCAACAGCAACAACGACTTTAATAGCAACAATAACACTAACAATGACAGCCACACAATGATTACAACAATTGCGGCAACTAGACTGACAGAAACGAACAAATTTTGTTTTGTTATTTCTTTAGTTGACGTGATAAATACGACGAATCACTCCAACTGGGCTTAATAATTTTAATTTCAAAAACTGCCTTATCTCGGAAACGGTTGATTTTTGGACTTTTTATTGTGACTTTTTTGTTTGTATTGATGAGATATATAAGTGGGGCAAATATCGGAACGTATTTTTTAAACACCCTGTATATCTATAAAAATGAATGTTTGTTTGTTTGTTTGTTTGTCCTCGAACTCCTCCTAAACCGTTGGTCCGATTGGAATGAAATTTTACACACTTCTTCAGGTCGATCCAGAATAGGTCACGAACGTTTGATTTTCGCAAAAGCCCTCGCGGTTTCCGCGGAAATCGCAAAAAACAGCGAAATTTGCCACTTTTTAGCCGTTTTTCGTCGCACAGTGGGTGTGCATGTTTCTCAGGAGGTCGAAATGTATGGAGTGAAGGTAGCCAAAAGATGTACAGGGTTAGTCATTATATTTTGACTCCCACTTACAGCTCTTATTATGAGTTATAGAAATAAACTTTAAATACAAAGGTTTTTTCACGTACTATCTTTTGGTAATTATGGAAATAAAAAATCGACTTCACAACATTGTAAAAATTATTTGAGTTATTATATTTTTTTAAATAGAACATTCTGTATATTATTATCTCAAATGAAAGATCTCTTTGTAATTATTTCAAATATATATAATTTGTTAGCATTTGATTCAGCCACTTTTAAGATATTTGAATTTATAACTTATTTTTCCTGGAGATCAAGTTGCCTTGAAAACGTCGACGTTTGTAATAAACGTGACCCTAGCAACGAAACAATGTTAGTTACACATAAGTTAGTCTTCAATTAAAAATTAAACCGAATTGCAGAAATCAATTCACTTCTAAAATTATTTAAAACATCTATCAAATGGGTTATTCGGAGGAAGAAAAAAGTGAAATAATAAGGACAATGTTATTTTATTCAAACAATAGTGTTGAAATAGGTAGACATGAATATCATCAAATATACCCGGGCAGAAGAATCCCTATTTGATTAAAATAACATTATTTGACTTTTTTCTTCCTCCAAATAACCCATTTGATAGATGTTTTAAATAATTTTAGAAATATATTAATTTCTGCAATACGGTTTAATTTTCAATTGATGACTAACTTATGTGTAACTAACATATTGTTTCGTTGCTAGGGTTACGTTTGTAGCAAACGTCGACGGTTTCAAGGTAACTTGATCTCTAGGAAAAATAAGTTATAAATTCATATATCTTAAAAGTGGCTGAATCAAATGCCAACAAATTATATATATTTGAATCAGAACAAAGAGATCTTTCATTTGAAATAATAATATACAGGGTGTTGCATTTAAAAAAATATAACTCAAATAATTTTTACAATGTTGTGAAGTCGATTTTTTTTCCTCTATTTACCAAAAGATACTACGTGAAAAAACCTAAAACTTTTGTATTTAAAGTTTATTTCTTTAACTAATAATAAGGGCTGTAGGTGAGAGTCAAAATATAATAAATAACTCTGTACCTTTCCATAAAAAAAAAAGATTGCAATTTGGAGATATGATTTTTTGAAAATTAATGATGCTTTTTCGCTTCTCTTCGGGAGGAAATGGGTTAAAATCAGATAACTGCTAACAATTCTTTTTATTTGGCGTAGCGAAGCGCCGAGGCAGCTAGTAAGATAATAATTTTAAGAATCTATTTTTTTTATGATCACGCGGTTTCGAATTGAAAAATATCAATAAATTTTTTTGCGAAAATTAAATTTCAAACAAATTGATTTCCAAATTTTTCAATTCTCTCAAGAATCTAATCATAACATCCTAAATCTTAAATGTTTAATGACATTGTCGAGCTGATTTTCATCCGAGAGAGCCAGGGGCCCCTGTTTGCTTTTAAAAATTGTCTGTTAGAAACACTTATATACAGGGTGATCTAATTTAAGTGTTCACCATTGGTAACTCTGTTATTATTAAAGCTACAAAGTCGTTTAAATGGGCAAACTAGTAGAGTTTTTTCCAGTGATTACAATGCCGAAAACAGAAAAACAGTTGAGCATCGCGTTCTTGAGTTATTTCAAAAGTTATACTTTTTTTAATTGGAACACTCTGTATATATTATAACGGTCAGTACGAAATTCAATTCTGAATAAAATTTTTTGAAATAATTGAAAATAATCAAGATTAAAATTTTATGAACATGGGAATGTACACTTTGCCGAATGGACATAACGTCGAATGGACACAACGCCGAAACTTGGACACAACGTCGAAACGAATTATTGGACATATCGCCAAAACTGGACACAACGCCGAAATCACCTGCTGGACACATTGGTGAAAATGGACACAAAGCCGAAATCAGTAATTGGACATATCGTCGAAATGTGGACACAACGTTTCAGTAGTTGCCAACTGTTTTGAAACACTAAACCTCGAAAGAAAAATATAACCTATATAATAAGTCTAACAAATGGTTAGTGGATGTTCTGTGATCTGTGAACATAAAATATAAGAGAGCAGCCTACTGCGCAGGTCAATCCAAACGATTTCTTCTCTGGCCCATGTATCGAAATGATCGCAACGTGATCGCCCCACGCGCGATACAATAATTGCTTGGAGCAGAAACAAAATCATACAATGAACGACAATTATTTCGGTTGGAACGCTTATTTCGCTCTGCGCACAATCGGGGCGATGCAGTGCATTGCAACTTGGGTGCTTGGAACGAACCTTATACATTCACGTGTTCTAATTAATCAATTTAGTAATAAATCTCAGCAAATTGTTGTTTTATCGATATCTCGATTATTTTCAATTATTTCAAAATTTTTATAGGAGCTTTTTTATTCAGAATTGAATTTCGCATTGACTGCTGTAAAATGTACAGAGTATTCCATTTAAAAAGTATAACTTTTGAAATTATTCAAGAGCGCGATGCTCAATTGTTTTTCTATTTACTGCATTATAATCAGTGGAAAAAACTCTACTAGTTTGCCCATTTAAACGACTTTGTAGCTTTAATAATAACAGAGTTACCAATGGTAAACACTTAATTTAGATCACCCTGTATAAATACATATGCAATGAAATATAACTCATCAATCTTTTTCAGGGCGATTGTGAAGAAAGAAAAATATCGAACCAATCCTACCCAACTTCAAAAAAAATATTTTTAGGCAATATCAAAGAGGAGACACCGCAAGATTAATTTGTATTTATTTCAACACTTCCTGTATCAAAACGTTAATAATAAACTAATTGTAAGTAAAATAGTACGGGAGTAAAAATATTAACTAAAAGATTCGTTTCCAACATCCACATCCATGCATAAATCATTTGATACTACTGAATTACTTGGTACGTTATCACAAAACGCTTTTAAACAAATGTATAAGAACCATATAATAAATATAACAGAGAAAAATGTAAAGTAACCGTTAGAAAATAACTTGCTAATTAAACCTAATAATATTAAATAAAATACAACACCGAACGTTCCTCAAAATATCTAAGACTAACTCTTGGCGGTAAATCCTGCGAAACACGTGGAGAAAAACTTCCAGGAGATTTTTCGAACTTATGAATTGTAAGTGGCGAACACAAAATTTGTCTTGATAAACGTCCCAGAAACGTGTTCGAATAATAAGCGTTCTGTATTTGGGTACCAAACTGGAAGAACATTATTACAAAAAAAAAGTAGCTAATTCACACCCAACTTACGTCGCTGTTAATTTTTGAAGACAACTGATACAGTAACCGCACCAACATTTTAATTTCATATGATTGAATTGGTCGCAAATCGGGGTCGCCTTCGTACCTAATTTTTTTAACTCGTTCTCTTACTCTTTGAGGTGTTAGCATTTCGTTAATATCACTTTCAAGCGATTTTCGACTACATGTAGGCGACGCAGACGCGTAACTCTCCGTGGGTAGTTGTTGGTCTTGAATTAACTGTAAAGTTATTTTGATTAATCATTACGGTATATTTTAGGTAGGTACTTACATCGTCAGTAATTTGGAATATCTCCATTATAAGTTTTAAGGAATGGTCCAAGTAAACTGGTACTTTATTCCGCTCTTCTATAGTAAATTCGTCGTGCGACGCTTCTGAAACACCAAATGCCGATTTGAAAAATCCAAAAATTCCTTTGGATTGTTCCTTTATTTCTTTAAGACGAATTTCTATAATTGACAAAGATACCTCCTGAGCTTTTCTTATATGTCTTATTAATTCGTAGATTTCATGAGGAGGTGGCACAATGAACATTGGTTTATAACAAAAATTAGGTCCTTCGTATTCCAAAATTTTTGTTTTACTACGTTTCCCATGTAGTAGTAGACATAGCAAAGGAAGAGTCTTGATTAGAATGCAGGGTTGCTCCCATCCTGATGACTCTAACGAACTCGGTTTTTCTTGCATCGACAAATTTGTGGACCAGTTAGACGTTGGGGAAAGAGGCGGTAAACCGCTTATATTAACGTGGTAATTGTGCAAAGGGGTCGAATCAAAGTGTTGTGCGCTGAACTCAATTGCACGTAAGTACGACACTAAATTTGGTTGCCCGAACACCTAAACAATTTTTTTTAAAGATAATTGTTCCATAAAACAAAATATTTACTTTGGTTAATCTGTATAGAATTAACGCTATTTTCGGACTGGATAAATCGACTCGATTGAATCTTGGCAGTAATTGTTGAAGTAGTACGGTGTACGAGAGTAAGTTATCCGCCATAAACGTTATGTGCTCTCTATCGACTGCCCTCATTGGTATCGTACTGATGTCTTCAATATCCCGATTTACTTGTGGCTGGTTTCTATATAAAATAGTGTACATCGCGACTCACGCTTTACGTTATACTTACGTCGACTTTAAAAAATCGTTACCGGGGTATCTCCATGGTTGCAGAAAACTGAGCCACAATTCTAGCACCAACCGGAAGGATCCATCCAACGGCCAGCTATGTATTAGGTGTCTTAAAAAAACGTATATTCTACCTTGTAAATAAGGTATAACGATTCTTTTTAGATCGCCCATGTGGGTGTCGTCGACCTTAGCGCTCGATGCAAACGCGTGCAATTGCTTCACCAATACTCGTATGATTCTTATGTATTCGCCAGTTGGTACATCATTTAATTTCAGATTTTGCTAAAAATGGATATATAATTTTAAATTAACATGTCTATCACTGTTAATCTCAACCGTTCGAAAAATATGCAAACACAAGCGTTTGAACGTAGATTGCATAGGGCTATACTAAAACTTAAGCCCTATTCAGTTTGTTATAATAAATATTTTCTTTTCTTTTAAGCTACAGAACATATAATTTCCAAAATACCCGCAAAATACTAATTAAACATGGGTTGTACTTGTACCATTTCTGCTCAATGTTCTTTAAGTTTCGTTCCTATCAATCTCTTTGTGGTTCCTTTGTATACTTTACCACACGAACAAGGTATACGGTAAACTCGGCTGCTGAAAGAGGGTTCCTTCCGTCCTTTGTTTATCTGATAGTCTGCGGAATGCAGTATACCGCATAGGAAGAAGTCTAAAGAGGTAAACATCACACCAACCAAAAATATTCAAGAAAAGACGATAGAGACCCTGTCTCAGCAATCGGAGTTTACCGTCTTCGTATTTTGGATTTAAACCAGGTTGGTGGGAAGTGTGGATAATCGTCGACTTCAGTAACTCGGTCAAATACCTAGTTATCACAATAGATAAGAGGCTGAACTGGAACGAACACCTGGTGAATGTCACTAACAAAGCCATTAGGGCACATGCGGGGTGTGATGGCGCAAACTCTCGGAGTTTACCACCAGAAGAGACTCAGAGAGTACAGAGATGTATATACATCACGGTAGCAATGTCCAGCTGTCCCAGAGCAGGTATTGAGCACCCTCTGGGACTAACCCCTCTATATCTCGTCATTGACAAGGAAGCTATAGGCTGGCGCTACTGTGCCCTAAAAGGAGGGTGCTCAGAGACTCGATCACTTGGACAGAACCTTACTCAAAAGGAGATATCCCCTGCTTCTCTCACAGACTATATGAGCAGGGACTTCGTTTTTGGAACTTGCCAACTTCTGGGCGGCACTAGAAAACAATAAATATTGGGTGGCCGTGGAAACCTAATTCCCAGCGCCAGACGGCTACATCTGCTGGTATACAAACGAATCAAGAACGAATGAGGGTACTGATGCAGGGGTATTTGGGTCACGTACCAAATAATAGGTAACAGATCAGTATCTTTCAGGCGAAAATACACGCGATTGAATCTGGATCGCGGATAAGTCGGAAGACAAATCCATATCTAGTCTGATAGCCACGCGGCTACCTCAGCGCTGAGCAGCTATGTCATCAATTCAAGGATGGTCAGAACTTGTAAAAACAAACTTAATAAACTGGGGACTTAATAAAGTCATCCAGACTTGACCCGGGATATTCTGGGCTAGGAAAGAGGCGACCATGCCGTTCGTAGGAACAGAACCCTTCTGTGGTATTGGCAAGTGCACAATATGTGAAGTACAGAAGAAAAATTCAGAACACTGGGTCAGGTTACTAGGGCTGAGACAGTCCACAACTGTACTAGCAGACTTCACCGGTAATGGCCTTCCACAATGATGCTAGTGTTACTGGTAATGTTAATGTTGAAAAACAAAAATGTTCTATTTGTTCAATGTTCCAATGTTTATGTTAATGTCAATGTTAGATGTCGATGTTAAGAACGCAGAAACATATTCTACATTTTTATTATCGTCGACTAACATCTACCATATTCTGTGAAAGTTATGCCAGGGTATACATCTACGAATGCAGTAGTAACACTTCATACAAAATACATGGGGAAATTTGGTATTTAATATTTTTAACCCAGAGGTAAATGAGCGTTAGCAATAGCGGTGAAACTAAATCGAGACAAATTTGTGCTTAAAGAGAAAGATCCGTCTATTTTAAACCCGTGCAATTTAAACTTAAATGTGACATTAACGTCATTGTGAATATTGAAACGTTAACACTAACATCATTGCGGAAGACCCACAAAGAGCACTGGGATTACTTAGCAGTCAGCATGAAACACTTAAAAATTCTCAAGTGCACTGCTGACTTGGCGGACATCTTGCCAAGATTGTTGTGAGCTCAGACTAAATATAAGTACCTATAGATAAATAACATGCACCTGTATTTTGTAGCCGCCATAATAGAAGGAGAGGTGTACGGACGGAGCTATCACTGTCACGTGAGGCGTGAAAAGATAACAAAAACTACTTCAATTCAGCGTAAGGTTAAATTCATGCTCGCACATGTCACTGTTAACCTAAAATACTTGTCAATTGTCATAATACATGACACATCTTATATTATATCTCCCACTTCCACTTACAAATTTCCACTCGTCATGTGATATTTTAGTGTCGTCCTTCAGTGCTTTCTTTTAGCATTCAAACTTCATCTTTCGGTATAAAGCAAATATAGCGTTACATGTCGAGGTGCTTATATATCGTCTGAGGGCGAGATAACTAACTCGACATGAAGACTTTGTTGTGTGTCGAAGGAGACCCAAGGTTTCCAGAAGATGAAACGTTTCCCTGAACTAGAAGAGATTACTCCTCTCAATCCAAAGTCAGGTCCGAGATTCCTCAAGGAATTTAACCTACTAGAGGTGCTGTAACTTCAGAAAGGGGAGCACAATAATCAGTACTACCCAAATATATCTATCTATCTAAATTACACCAAAATGCTAATAATATCTTAATAAAATAATAATTACCTTATATGGCATATGCGTAATATTAAACCCCTTATCAAACTGGATGGTAGAATTTAAAACTTGATCGTTACTTAACCACATATCTATAAAGACTGTCATAATAGTCTCGCTCCTCCAAATCTCGTTTCTAGGGTGATGTTCCAGGCTTTGAATTGAGGATTGTTTTACAAAATTTGAACGTATTAATTTGGACATCTTTGCAGGTCTAAAAATAGTAAACATCTCATACCAAACAATATGAATCTTAAAGTGCATACTTATTTATTGAGGGTAGTGTGTAAATAGGATTTTTCCCATTATAAAAATTTAGAATTGGTAAAATTTTATGCTCCGGATTTGTGGGTAAAAAGTGCAATACATAATCGCAGCAAAGTATATAATAAACAGTTGTCCAAGGAGTACCTGTTAAGCTCTGATAGTGCTGATGAAAGGGATTGATAAGATGATAAGCAAAGTGAAAAAAATAGTAGTCAAATGGATCTAAAACATACAATCAACTAGACATAACACAAACAAAACCAACTCACTTAACATCAGAGATACAGTTTGATTAGTTCGTAAATCTACTTGAATCATATCCATGTAAAAAGGATGAGCTGTAGAAGCATCTACATTGGCTCGTACCTTACTCTAAGACCAAAATTAATTAATATAAGCCAAACTAAAACTAAACCAACTTACAGGTAAAAAAGTCAAGCTAAAATTAAATTTTAACAAGGGATCTCTTAACAAAGTGTAAATAACTTTAAATAGAGGTCCTTGTGGCGATAGAAAATGTTGCAAAGCTTCAAAATCTTGATGATGTTTAGAATTAGTTATGCTACGTAAATCCCAACACATACTACTGTGTGGTCCAAATATGTGATCAATTAACATAGTAAATGTAGAATGCAAATCTTTTAAACTGCCACGATCGAATAGAACTGCTAATTCTGCACATCGAGTTTGTACAGGCCTGTTCAGGGCTTGATTTAAACATGTCTGAAATTTTATATTATGATCAAATTATTACTCATCGAAATGCAATTTCTTTACTAGAAAATTTTCTGGTTGTCTTCCTAACATATTAGAGAATAATAGGATTAACGGTTATCCATAAAATGAAAATGTAAGGTTAAAAAATATATGTAAATAAATGTGGTCGAAGATGTGACTAAAAATTTGACGGAAGTACAATGGGAGGGTTGATAGATGGCGTGCGGACATATACAAGGTGTTTCTAGTTTTTTTGTAATATGAGGCACTTACCATTTGCAAAATTAACGTAGTTCCTCACTTATTCTGTTTCCTGATCGATCACAATTTTTTAATTAACCAAGGTGAGGTGGGGGCAAATTGAAAGCAGTTATTATGTACCTAACATATTTCGTGATTACTCTGATTCACAAAGTAGACGAAATGTTGACAACAAAACATCCTTACACAAACGAAATTCTAACAACTTTTATTTTAAATTACCAAAAACATTATTAAATAGTATCACAAGAATAAATATTTAGCCCCTTTCGCATATTATATCAACAACGCTCGGTTCCATAAGAATCGGTTCTAAACATCTATGCACGGCGGAACCTAAAATTTCATCCAGCAGAAAATGTACCATACTAAAAACAAACTCCTTTAATAGACAATTTTATCAAAAGCAATCATACTTTTCATCGGCAACAAATCTCCACAGATACAACTGTAAATAATGCGTATCAACTTGAATTTGTTGTAAACCATATTTACTAAATGTTTTTAAGCGAACGCATTCCATAAAAGTCTAAAAAAAACAAAATAAAAACATTTTTTTTTTATGAATCCAATCCACAAACCTTTAAACTAATTTTAATGATTCCGGTTAAAATGGAAACTTTAGTAAATTCTACTGTTGAAAATATTTCTATTCTTTCACTGAATAGCTTATGAATGTTGGATACTAATGCGGAATCGAGCTGGTTAGGAGAATACGCTGACCAATTCGATCTGTATTGATGTCTAGATACGGATATGCTATGCGTTTTTCTACTCGAATCGCTACTGTGTTCAGTGTTTGTTCCTTGATCTTCATATAACTGGGCAACTGTTGAATCAATAGAAGCCATATCCTCCACGACTCTCTTCATCACCGCCCTCACTGTTCTCGGTTCTATAGTATGCAGCCAGTCTCTAGTTTCTACGCTTTTTCGAAGCATCTATAGGTAGATCTTTATTAAAATAAACTATGATAACGGTACCTCGCAACTAACACCGCGAAACTACAATCGTTAATAAGATCAGAAAGATTTTGTCACTTAAAATAACGTCAAAAATAACGAATTCTGTGGTTATAAAGAACGATAATGCCGAGAAATTTCAATAGATATTGGTCTGCATTTAACAAAACTGTCAATTATTAGACTTTTTCGTTATAATTTTTAACCCTAACATAATTCTTTATGACGTTCACATTGCGGATTGGTCGACCTATAACGACACTAAAGGTACTTAACATTCGCCGTATATAAAGTTTGGCGTTATCGTTTGATCTTATTTTTTCTTACCACGCATGCATACAAATAATATAAAAAACTGCTATTTTAGCTGACCCAAAATCTCCCTAATAATAGAGAATTCAACTAAATGAAATCGTTAACTGCAGCAACTATTAAAACCAAAAAAAACTTAAAATCGACCGCAGCGAAATGTTCCAACCCGTAGAAAGTTGTTACCAACCTGAGATATATTTAATCCTTGTATTCTCACATAGTAATTGAGCAATTCTTGTGCAGATTCTTGCATCGTGGTATTGATCTCATTTTCTGTAGTTAAAGCAGCGGATTCTTTTGGATTAATGCTGAATAATGTATCGGCCTGTGACAACTACAATAAAAATAAAAAAATATTAACTTTGAAGAACCGAAAGTTCACCACACATACTTACTAAATAATGCACGTGTCCGTTTTGAAAATCTAAACAAAATTTCGATAATAACAACAACAGAATAGGGGGAATTTTAGCGTCGGCCGCGTTATTAGAACAAAGTCCTCTCGCAGTAGCGGTTAGGTGATGCATAAAACATACAATCAATCCTTCCCTTACGTTGTCGATGCAAAAACTGTCTCTAAACAACGGTTGCTGCGCAAAATTTATGTCGGACTGTATAAAAACGACCAAATCCCGCAACACCCCTTTCACTTTCTCCACCACTGTTAACACGAGCGACATTAACATTTCGTTCAAGTTGATGCTCGAATCGTCTTTGCGTAATGAGTTTCGGGGTGGTGAGCGTTTGTCGAATTTTCGTAAGCAAATCGGCGAAATATATCTTCAATACCTGAAGATGAGTCTTACATTGTTTCTTGCCAGCGTTGATAACAATTTCAACCCCAATTCTGCAAAAATCACAACAACATTAAACATACGCTCACTAAATAAAAATAATAAATACTTTGCAAAATCAGTGCCACTACACAACGTATTCATTGCCTGTAATCTTCGATAGAATCTATCAAGAGCGTTCACCAACACATTCGTGTCACCAATTTCTTGTTCCATATCAACTTTACTTTGAACAAGTTCAAAATACTTCTCCATTTTGTTCACGATAAAACTATTTAGCTCGACGGCGGCGAAATTTTCAAAATTTCGCTGTTCTCTACATTGTCCGTCGACATCCGATTAATAAACATGTCGTGAAAAGATGCGACAACTAAGCATAAGTCGCTCAAAAAACCGGAGCAACCTAAGTCAACAAATTCGGTTATGTCGCGTTGTTCGCTCTGGTCTCTCAACATAACCAATTGATCGCTTAGACGTTTTTCGGCGCAAATTAAAAATTCCGTACACAACTCTTTCGCCGGTTCTTCTAATTGAAGTAAAAGATCAACCGACTTGGCCAGCTGTTGCGCTGACGCGTTCGGGTTGTTAAACTGATTCCTTAACTCTTCTTTCAGTTCTTTTAAAATCGATTCGCAATCGGCTTTAATTCCTTGAAAAGACGGCATGTTACCATAGTGTTGAAGAACTTTTTGTGCATGAAGATAATCTTCAACCGCCTGGCGATTTAAAATAAATTAATAGTTATTTGTGTATCAAGGCACTAAAGTTGGATTTGATTGACGAATGTGTTTTAGTTGCTGAGGCGATAGCCGAGGCAAATAAAACAGGTGGGTCATGAAAAAGAACTTTAGTGCCGAGGTGCATATTATATTTATTCCGAAATTCCAAAATTTGAACAAAACCGGACAATTTTTTAACGTTCTTTAAGAAGTAAATGTAATCAGCTGCTTTAATTTTTACACATCTCTACAGGCGAAAATATGAAGTTAAAAATCGTCGTATAAGAACTACTTTAGTGCCGATTTTTTGCTACTTTAGTGACGATTTCGGAAAAAATGTATTTCTAAGTTACTACAGTGACGGGAATATAAAGGCGGGAATGTCCAATATGTATGATTACTAAATTTGCTTTGTAGTAAAAGTAAAACATTATTAGATAGTCAATGATAAAAACAGGCTGAGACGGGAAATAGAAACCGAAAACGAAGAAGAGAGTACAAGAGAAATGTGAAAGGAGGAACAGAAGCAATTGTGGCTGACAAAATTAAGAAATTAGAAGAAAAGGGTGGATGGTCTAGGGTGAAAAACATACAACATTGAAACGTAGAAGAGAATGGATTTGATACTAAAAAGAATTAGAGGAGAATGAAAAAAAGGAAGTAGAAAGACAGATATATTTTAAAAAGACAAAACAAGCAAGGAGTAGTATTAATAAAAACTGGAAGCATTGATAAACTGGCGAAGAAGGAAAGAATTATGTAAAGGTGAAATAGTAAGTAGTGATTACTGCTATCTAATTAAATTTTATTTCTAATCAGGTGCTGAGTCTGATTAAGCAAATTATTATTTAAATTGAAACAGGAAATTTTTTTTCTAAATTTGACGTCTATAATGAACAATTAACTGAAGATAAAAATAGAAATATAAAGAAAACAGTGAGAGCAAAAAAATTAATTGTATAAAGCTATTAGAAGGTAGGAAATAAAACTTAATGAAAATAATTTCGTATTATTCTTGGTTGTGTAGTAAATTGATCTAAAGTTAGTCCTCTCCACACAATAAACATACTTATCATTCTTTTACAATAACGCCTACTTATTTTTTTTTACGAAGATACCGTCTGAAACTCACTTGAGTATAATTCTTTTCCTCCATCCTTATCTTTAAAGTAGAAGGAAGCTTAAACAAAAACTGCAATCTCTTCAACAAACCATGAACCCCAGAAAGTTTACTTATTTGTTCTCGGGTGTCCTGCAAAGTTGATGAAATCTGTTGTGAAAAAGATGTAATTGATTCCATATTTTGTGCTAACAAATCCATCTCGTTTTCCATTTTCTTAAAATCAGTCTTCATCTACAGTACCAAAAAAAATTAATTCTCTACCCAAACATTAACACAATAATGTAGAACCGACCTTTCGTACAGTTTCTGTTGCTGTTATAAATTTATTGTAATTTTCATATACCAACGTCTGCATATCGGAATGTAACGTTTGTGTATCTTTAATTATTTCATTTTCTTGATCCATAACTTGTTTTAGAGTACTTTCCTATAAGTGTTCAAGAGATCGTAAACTGCTATTAAAAGTAGCGTTTTGTACGTACCTTGAATAATTTTTCTAGATATAAATTGGGATCAAAATGTTGCCCGTTAATGTCTAACGTGTTAAGTTGTTTTTCACTCATTTTCATAAATTAATTATAAAGATTACGAATTTTTGAAAAATCCAAAACATAACCTTCGTTGCTTCACTTTGGGATTGCGTTGTTGTCGATTGATACTTGTCATAGTGTCATTGATTTGAGACGTTGTCACGTTTCAGAATTTTCCGAAATTATTTAGTTTTTGCTGTGCAAGTAATTTTTGTGAGTTGGGGAATTATGTGAAAATTTTAACATAATATTTCTTTCAATTTTTACAGTTAGTGGATTAAGGGCATTTTAATGTTTTTACTCGTAAAAAAGTAAAAAAGTTCTTTCAGAGGAACAACTTAACGTCGGCACGTTTAATCTTTGCAAGAAAACGGCAGCCATGTTTAAAATCTAGAAATTCAGGATCGTGCTTAGAAATTTTAATTATAACAACATAAAATTATTATACAGCTTGATCAAATTACTGAATAAATTTAAGGATGTTACACATTAATGTTTATTTCAAATCAAATTCGAATGACTCCTCTGATATACTCTTAAAACATGGCGACATGACAGTATCTTCCCGAATACTGTCGACTTCTGGAAATAAAACTATATTCAAAAGCAAAATGAAAAATTAAATCCGCAATTCTGAAATAGTGGTTTAATTTTTTTTCTAGAAATAGATAATTGATTGTAAAATAGTTAGTAAGAAAGTTTTTAAATTAATTCCACAATTAGATGAATCACGGAGCTACAAAAATAAAACTAGTGTTGGAAACGTTATCCATCGCCGTCGACACACGCTCTCTTAAAAATAAAATTCAAAATACCACATTTAATTATGTTGTTTACAGAAAAAAACTGTAAAACAAAATTTGTTCTGAATCAAATTTAAAACATTTCTATATACCGTGTGTGCCAGATAATCTGAAGCATTATGATTAATATGGGGAATTTCAAAAGTCAGATTTATATGTCCCCAATGTGTTTTTAGGATATTTTCACTATCCTTATACTGGACTAGAAAACGTTTTGCGTAATAATTTCTAAAATTTAACCATCAGGCTTTTCAAATTCTCCATATTAAACAGAATGCTTCGGATTATCGGGGAAACACGGTATAAACATCCGTTGTTTTTTTTTACTTTCGCAATGTACTTTTTTAAGGCTTAACAAATAAAGTCTATAAGTACAATATCTCAAACACTACTTTTACAATTTTCCTAAAATATAGCGTTGGTTATTTATTATATCGGTGAGTATTTATTTAAAATCGATAATTCGTAAGTGACAGTTTATACATCTTCAATTTTTCAATCATTTTTTCTAATTTTTTGTCGAACTGTCATTTAAAAGCATGTTCAATTAACAACAAACATCATTTTTTAAGTCTCAAAAGCAAACAAAATCTGTAAGCAGATCTCAAACACGTACGTTTTCGATAACATTTAAAGTTTAATATTTTTTTATTGACAAGTTTTGAATAAAATAGAACTTTATATTCTCAAAAATTTAAAACGGCCTACAGCTGATTTGAGTAAAGATAGAACAATTTGGTTTTTCTATATCCTTTGAAAAAATCAATTGGAGAAAACTTGATTTTTTTAAGATCAGTCTACATATATAATTTGTTCCCCATCTCATTTTTTTTTCAATTTAAAACTTTAGAAAGTGAACAGTTGTTTGTGATGATGATATTTAATTTTATTATATCTTTGAGATTTTGATTTATAAAATTATTTACAATGTGTAGGTTTGGAATCTTTTCCACGAGCCTTCTGTTGCGGTTATATAACCTTTTCTGTGTAGGTTAAATGCCGTTTTGGCTCGGCGGATTATACCCAAAAATTAATCAGATATTCTTGCATGCCAAGCTTCAATAAAATCGAACCAGTGGATATTTAGATACGACCGGCCTCAGAACAGAAATATTGCTTTGCTTAGGTATAATGTATTAACCGTAGAACATATAAATAGTGGAACGAACATACCCCGTTTAAGTTGTATAACAATGATGATTCAAAAAATATTGACAGAAATAAAAATAAACTTCGTCAAAGAAAAATAAGGATAAACTTAAAACTCGATCAGATCGTTAATTCGCAATCTTTAACGGATGATAAATACTATTATATTTAACACATAAAAATTTTAGGTTAGTCAAAAAACAATGCTTCGAAATCGAAAGTTTTCGCGCGCATACGCAAAACGTATTAGTAGCAATTGTATATGTATCCTTGTCAATCTCTTTTGAACCAACTACACAACAATATGCTCGTTCCACAAAAGAAGTGTTAAAACTTTCGGTTTCGAAATTGTTTGTTCCTTTTATATAAAATATCCGTAAAATGTTCTACGATTATAGCTGAATATCCTCGTAAGCATTCCTCGAGGTAGAGAAATGAAATTAAAAACCACTACCCTGGTTTTAATTAGCCGACGTATCACCCAGTGCGGCGTGACCTTTATCAAGATTTCTTAATTTAGAGTGATAATTTCATAAAATCCCAAGATTAAGTTTGTGACTCCGCTCCTAAATATAAGAAGTCTTGATAAAGCTCAGACATGATTGAGGAAACGTCGATTAATGTAAGATGTGATGTCATTTCATACTTTAAGAAGCCTTGATTAAGTTCACGAAGAACTAACTTAAACTAATTAAAACGAAGGTAGTGGTTTTTAATTAATAAATAAAACCTTTTTTATTTTTTTTTTGACCCATTAAATTATACGAAAATATGTAAGCCACGTGATCTTCGTTTTAGAATATTTTTAATTACGAATTCAAAAAAAATATGGGTTACAAAAGTTGGTATAATTACATTTTTAATATTTTTCAGTATTTTTTCTGAAACCTGTTAGTTTTTTTATTTTTGACACTGCTTACTTAGTCTCAAAAATCTCAAAAACGATATATCAAATTTAGTGTTTATATCTGAGTTATGTCGTAGATTTCTGTAAATTTTGACGAAGGTGCTTTCAAAACTACATATCGTTGGGTTAATCTGCGAAACCCGTAAGTCCAAAAAGCATAATTTTACAAGAGATAAAAAATGTGTTTAACAAAACAATTCAAAACCCAGGGTAAGTTATAAGTTTTCAACATTCCTAAAAATCGTAATCTAATCAAATATTAAATTTTAAAAAAATCTGTCTAAATCTATACTATAACGCACTTACGATGTTTCCCTGACCAAAAGTGGACTTACGGTTTTGCACCAACCTAGACAGGATGGGGCACTTCCAACAATTATTCTATAGCATGAAAACGATAAATAATGTTAGAAATTTTAAGGCATACATATGTAAAGATTATTCGAATCCACATTTTAAAATATTTTAGATTGTACAGGGTGCTCCAGAAACACGTACCATATCAAAGTTAGGTTATTTTAAATTGATCACACTTTTTTTTTCTATTTTTGAATTGCACGATAAAAAATAATGTATACTCTTTAACATGTCCCTATACCTACTTACTTTCGTTTCGGAGCCTTCAACATCCCTTTTGCAATATTTACTATTATGTTATGATGTACTATCAGATTTGTTTATTGTTCCAGGTTTATTTTTTCTGTCTGTCTTTTAAAGACTGGTAAAATTATGTATCTAAAGTTGTTAAAGTTTTTTTAGTTTTGCACAAAATCGATAAAGCTAAAATTGTAGAAGGGTATTTTTAATTTTTGGACAATTTCAAAATTAAAAACCATTTGTTTATCCAACTTTTGTTGAAATATAAGGTTTTTCTAATTTAATTTTGCAAACATTGTTCAAAAAACCATACAAATAGTAGCAAAATGTTTGTACTGACACGGTTAAACTTTGAAAAAATTCGGTTTTGGTTCATTCGGGCTCTCGTACTCAAATAATTAAACAGTAAACAACAATTTAGTGTTGATTGTATATTAATTTTTTGATTTAGCCGAAAAAGGTAATTATTTAAAACATGATTACTTACAATGTTATACGATAAACAATTAATTGCATGTTTAAAGATAATGAAGATAAATGGTTGTATATGTTAGTAATCGTATGCGCATTTTATTATTAATTATGTAAACAATATACATTTCTCGATTAATTTAAACAAGATATATGATTTTGATATGTTTATAATTAGTTTAAAGTAAATATTAGCTTCATACTATTTATTATTGATTAATAATTCTTATTTGTTGACAGAACATTATCTGGATAATGCGTTCTCAAACATTTCCGATTATAATTTGTTTATAAAGGTGGAATGAAAATCACTTAAGTCAGTCGAAAGTAATAATTCATCTATATAACGTTAATAATTTTTCATATATTAAGTAGTAGTGCCGTAGGTGATGTATAGAATTATCACCTCGGTTCGACTGCTTTGTATATGGGAATTAGAAATCAACAAGATATTGATGGTAACGATATACATTTTTGATTTTTATTTTTTATGAGAATTGTTTACCTCTTATTAAAATAAATTAAGAAATCCACCGCTTGTATATATTCCTTGTTGCACCACTATTAGGTACAGACTTATCCTGTATAAGGAAATACATATAATGTTAAAAATATGTAATCAAAAATAGGTACTAACGAAGTCAAAACTTTTAACAACACTGATTAACGATATTTTGATGTGTGAGGTTCGCCGTTTCACTACTTTCAACTTTCTTTTCTTAAGACTTTAAAGTACCTAGTGTCACCTTTCATTTTCGCCACAATTGCACCGTGTATTCGAATCCAACTGTAGGCAAAGCTTAATGGAATTTACATTTTCATGTTCAGTAATTTGGGGAACCGGTTGTCTGGAACGCTTCTTTTCATCAAGTTACTCCTGCGTTTCTCGGTTCATATGATTCGTAAACTTGAATTTTTTCCAGTCATCAGTAGTCCACTCTTTACCGCAGACGTTTTTGTCCACTTAGAAATTTCATTTTTCTACACCTATTCTAGAATACTAACATTCTGAATTACTTTTCAATTACAGAATAGCTAGATTCCAAAACATCGTGCGAGAATATTCTCGCACTTGTTAGGAATGAGCACAGGTACGGCCATCTCGTGGCTGTTAACATAAGGTTGCGTTTGGGGACAATTATTACAAAAATTTCATTTAAGATGCTTAATTGTAGTAATATCGGGTATAAATGATACAATTTAATTTTAATTTCTAGTATCTCATTTTTAAAGACATATAAACGTAAAATTAACTTCCAAGGTAGGTACCTATATACCAGAGTGGTTCGATTCAATTAAAAAATACAAATTCATAGTTTATTGTAACCATACAAACACAAAATTTGTTTTAGTTATACTACGAACCTATGCTTTTCCATATGACGAACATTAAACAAACATCTTTGTTACCAGGATTATGAACAATAGAACTATAATATGTAATGTAAGAACAGAGTGTTCAACTTATTAAGTTAGTGTGTTGTTCACTACCATTAGTAAGTCAAAGTTCATCTTTATTATTGTTGTAGTTAAAAATCAGAAATGCTTTTTAAGTAATCGATGAAAATATTGGTATTGCAATGAAGCATCTATGAAATATAATGGACCCACAATTAGAGACAACAATGGTGATGTTAACGCAGATACACCACACATCTACAGCCATGTTAACACATACAAAGTTTTCGAAGTTAGGCAAGTAATGCCCCCTTACACCAGATTGAACGTAGGTACCCAAATGCAAAATAATTTCTTTTAGTTGCAGAGTTTTAAAACCAAGGTGGTTTGCCTTGAAACATGCAGAAATTATCTTCACTTTACGGAATAAAAAAGGTTTTGTACTTATTTCTTCTTTCAATTTATTAAAATGTTAATGCGTAACTTAGATATGTATCGCAGACTTATTTTATTTACAGAAATACACTGACGTACAAAGTTTTCTACAGATTTCAAATAAATTTATTCTTTTCTAATGAGCTAATGTGGTTTACAACTTGTTAATGAAGATTTCTGTCAATGAGTTAGTTGTTTTATTATTTTCGAGGTATCGATGATTTAAACCTTGAAAAGAATGTTATCGACTTTATCGAAAGCTTATTCTATCCTGCAAGTAAAGCAAACATTTACTTTGCACATAATGATAAATTATGCATCTTCTCAAGTATTTGTTTAAATACACATAAATTATTAGACACACAATGTATGAAACAATGTTTCAAATCTGCCAACGCATCTGGCAAGAATGCAATCATATGCCACACACAAATTTGTTTATTTCTCTAGGGTACAATGCTTCCGGAGAAACCAATTCAATTATTTATCGCATCAATTATCTGCAATTAGATTAAACTTGAATAAGCAGTAATTTTTTAATCATATTCTTACCGAAAGTTGTAAGTTCATACAGAAGTAAATTTATGGTTATTCCGCACTCATGGAACCGTCACACTCGCCTTCGGCTCGTGTGACAAACATTTCACTCGTGCGGAATATGCCATATTCCAAACTTGTTACAGAATATACTATTCTTTTCCATTCTGAATTTGCAGTCAAAAAGAGACAATTGGTTTCCACATTAGCTCCTCTCTTCGAAAGAAGTTTTCACCCTCAGCTACTTCGTTCCCAGTACACTCCAATTGGACACAATATGAAAGAATTTCCTCCAGAGCTTCTTTCATTTCATAGATGAAGAATTTTTAGGTATTCCTCAAGAGTAAGCGCAGAGCAACTTTTTTTTTCTTTTCGGGTTCAGTTTGAGTGGAAATCGAAGCATCTCTTGCAAATTTAAAAATTGCTTCTCTAAATAGATTGAAACTCGCACCAAAACCATATTTTCTTCTTAAATATCTTTAGACCCATATTGCAAATCATCTTTTTTTAACTGTCCGATCTGCCTGCAATGTTTTCCTGGTACCAAAACGTAATTTCTTTCTTCACAGAACTCCTCAAACTCTATATTGTTTTGTGTTTTCTGGTGTTATTTTTCCTACTTTATCATCAATAGCACCAATCCATCCCAAAGCGCGACATTTTCACAACTTGTTTTGCGACTTGTCTTTTATCGAATTTTCGAAAATTATTATTATTTTGGAAGATAATGTAGGGACTTTGTCGTACTTGTTTGATTCATGAAATTGTCTGATAAATGTTGAAAATTAACGAAATTTTGAATATTTGCACTCATGCAAAGTAAACTGTAAAAATCACTCATGTACTTTGCATCTGTGCAAATATTCCAAAATTGCCGAAATTTTCAACGCACTTATTATATTTTGCTACTGAAATTACTTTAAAAGTTTAAGAAGTCAATCACTTACAAGAAATTGTTTTCAAAACTATTCATATTTTCCATAATCCTTTGCCTTTTGCGCTGAGGAAAAAGAGCAATACCAAATTATTAGGATTAGTGCATTAAAACCCATTTAATATGCAAAAGAAAATGTTATTTTAAGCGCATGTTAACACGGTAAATATTAGAAATAATGCTCGTCGGGCGTCAGATTTAATTTTTTAAATGCTATTTCCTATTTAAGGCATTTCCTGTCTATCTTATTCACCATAAACTATCCCGCATTTTTGTGGCGTTGTTCTTTTTCTTACAGATTTATGAATGGTGATCCAGTAATTTAATTTATCAATTGACCAAAGTCGTGTCACGTATCAATGAAATAAATAGTTCATGACATGGAGGTACTTGAACACTCATTATAATTTCTACTTGTGCAGATAGAATAATGATGCTACGATTACAGCTGAGAGTTCTTTTTAAATAAAAGTTAAAACAATTTTGCACGTGTTCTTATTTTGTGCTTCTTGTTATTATACCTATTTGGGGTTAATGAAAATTAATAATTGGTCAATCTTGATTATTACCTTGGGCGACCATTAAAGTAACAATAAAATTGCACTTTCAAGGACTTTTCGATTACAACCATCAGGGTCTTTTGTTAAATTTTAAAGAGTTCGTTATTCTAATCTACACATAAATAACTAATTAAATCGTAGCAACTTTATCAATGCTACTGTTAAATAATTTGACTTTCTTATCGTTGTTATTTTTATTCTTTTAGTAATTGCCTTTAATGTGGGCACCGTATTTTAGAGCTGAAGCACAAAGAAAAATTCCCTATAATTTCTTAGTCATACTCCGATTCCAGAAATAATTAATGTAATCAATACATTCTAAGTAAATGACAAATATAGTACTTAATTATTTTATACAAACGTACGTTCCAAACATTATCCAAAAGATATTGTAGTTTTAATACATTACATCTATTACCATCAGGATATTGTTTATTTATGCTCATTATATAACTATAAACACCGTTTAAATTTGAGATAAGGCAGAAGTGATCTTTTTTTTCAAGTAAACGTCTCATCAAATTAGAAATCCTGCATTGTGTATACTGTATTGATGCTCATGAACAATTTCCACTACTCATACAACTCTAGTCTAATCTTTCAAGATGAAAGCGGTAAATCAATGGAGAAAATGATGACAAAGACCCGCTTCCATTGCACAAAGAAATCAAAGCATGTCCGAATGCCCCAATCACACTTTTGCACTTACTGTCTTATCCAAGTTTTAGAGTCAGGCTTTGAGTTCTTTTGCGCATGCAGCACACAAAATTTTTTCTATGATCGAAAAAATAAAAATAAAATAATAAAAAATAAAAAAGCTACTTTTTACACTAGTGCAAAAAATAATTTACTTTTTGCACTGATAAATCGCTTTTTGCGCTAATGCAAAAAAGTGAAACTTTTGGCACAGTAATTGCTGCAAAAAGTAGTCACTTTTTGCACGATCGTATAAGAAAAGTATTAAGAAAAGGTGAAGGTTTAAGTTAACAATGCTGTTATTTTGATGAAAAATTTCATTAATTATACTTGAAGATTTCGATTAGTTATGTGACTTTATTGGGTTCTACAAGTACCATTGCATTTTTGCTACAAGCAACAAGTAATTTCATTCTTATCCCGAAAACTAAGAGAAGCCCATCGGAGTACAAGCGGAATAATGGACATCTCAAAACTGATTAAATAACAGAAACACTTTGCAGATTCAGTTAAGATTTTTATCGCAATCACACCACTAAGTAATCTCGTTAGTTCTAATGGACTTCCACGAAGTCCCCATCTGGCATTGAGGTACGATATTCCAACATGGAATATTGGAAATATGAATACCTACCAAAAAAAATATCTTCATTATCAGAAATAACACAATCATCACTGAAATACTCGCACTAAACCTGCAATAATCGCCAAAACATTTCTGGAGGAGTTTCGATCAAATCATCCACGATGATGATTTACATTGCTAAAGAATTGGGCTTTTTGGCCAAGTTTTTATAAAAGATAAATTTTCATCCAAAAAAAGTAAAATATCTTAGAAGTTGACTATTTTAACCCTTTCTAACAATACTTCAAAGTTGAAAAAATTTCAAAATATATTGTTTTATTGACAAATAATATTTACCAAGTTTCATGTCTTTAGCTTAATATACAAGGAAAATAAAAAAGTAAAAGCTTTTTTTTAGTGGTGAAACTTTTCCAGGGAGAGGTTTTTCAAAAAATGTTATTCCAAATACTCAACTTAATTTTCATCACCCGTTAAAATTTTTCGGTGTTATTTAGGCACACCCTGTATAACGGGAGGTTTTCGACCAACCGCTATCGGTATTCAGATTTTTTAAATACATACATTTGATTAGATTTTAGATATAATTAGAACAACCAAATATTCCAAAATATTTCTTGTCTAATTTAAAATTCTTAAATAATTACCGAGATACTACAACACATGACCTTTAGGCTTTATTTGACATTATTTTGAAAAACATTAATTAACGTTCCCTTGCAATATCATCTTTAATATAACTTTGACTCGCTGGGGGAAAGTGCATAAAAATAATGAAGAAGGTAAAAAAAATCGGTCCATTTCGTAGTAGACCTGAGCCCTCGCCGTCAGGTAATAAAATAAAACAGTTTAATTCTCCATGTCTTTATTGAAAATAAACACGGCCTCGCCGACGTTACATTGGTAACCCCGACGTGTAAAACAAGATTTGTTTAAAGTGGAATTTCTACAACTTTTACTTAAACTACTTTTCTTATAACACTTTTTTTCACTTTTAAGGCTGTGTCCAGTCCTTAAAATATATGTAATTATGATCAGAAGTCATGTTACTTCTCATAGTGTTGTCATGGCATAATAAACACCCAGCAAGGTTTCTCTCTCTCGACCTTTAGAGTTACAAATTCAAAAAATATAACCATTTTATTGGGTTTAATACCCAGAGTCGGGTTCATTGTTATAATTTTATTTCTAACAACTATACAAAATGTGTAAAATCTAAATCTATGTTCTAAGAAATAATCAATTTAACTTGTTTTCAAAAAATCGATTCACAGAATCGCATGCACCGTAATTAAATCTTAGAATCGAATATGTTTGTTGTGGACATCTGGTGAGCGACTTTATATCGTTTCCCCATGAGCATTAAACTGAAGTGTCGGCCGTTTAAGTTATTAGTTTAGTAAACGAAGATAGGAATGCTGTGTGTTTCAGAGAGACCAGGTAATTCACGTCAATAACCGTCTCAATGAACATAAATTCTCCATCGAATTTGATTATGGAACAAGCCTTAGTTCACAAAATGTTTAAAAGCTGTATGGTCACCAAAGGTAGAACATAACGAAGTGAACTTTAGTATCTGCACAGTAAATTGTACTGTACGGTACTATATAGTCCAGTCTTTTCAGTGTGATCTTCTTAATAAATTCCATATCTATTGGATAAATATTAAAAACTGTGTTCCCAATTAAATAAAGTCACCCCAGTCAAAAATCTTCAATTTTCCTGGAAGAAAACTTCAAAATTTCTTTTAGTCACCCACACAAGCCTTCACAGTCTTTCTGAAGTTTTTTTAAACTAAAGTAGATGAGAGAGTTGGGTGTAGTCATTAAAATTTAGAAGTCCGATTGCGTCGGCTCGCAATTAAACGCTTTTAGAAGTGTTACATGGAATTAAAGGAGCAATCGACTAACGGGCATGTATTAATTAATATACATTCAAAGTTCGATGGAGTTAATATATATTTTCCACAAAGAATGATCACAATTCAATATCACAACCTATCTTCCCAGACAAAATATTCATCCTTCATTAGTTATCAGTCTGTAAACCACTTCATTCACTTACAAAAATTAGTAGATTGGAACTGCTCAAGAAAATGCTCATCGGTATTCAATTATTTGTCAAAAATGACATTAGTATAATAGCGCACTTCTTAAAAAACTTAGCAGTCTCATCTTATTTATTACTATATAAAAATAAGTCGGGTTTTCCTTCCTGACGCTATAACTCCAGAACGCACGAACCGATTTCCACGGTTTTGCATTCGTTGGAAAGGTCTCGGGCTCCGTGAGGTTTATAGCAAAGAAAATTCAGGAAAAATGTCAACAGAAAAGCGGGAAAATCTTTTTTCACATACAGCGCCATCTCTGATACATAGCATGTACTACAAACCAATATTTTAAGTAGATGGCGCCGGTGCGTCGCAATGACAATTAACAAGTCGCAAGGCCAATCGCTTAGTGTTTGCGGGATAAATTTAGAAAATCATTGTTTTTCACATGGGCAGTTATACGTTGCGTGTTCACGAGTTGGGAAACCATCCGCTTTTTTGTGTTAACGTCAGACCAAAAACAAAAATGTGGTTTACCAAAGTGCACTTCAATGAAACGGATAATTTGCGGACACGTATAACGCTTCGATTCAGTATTTACTTTGGATTCACTTTCATTTACTTAGAGAAGTTCAACTACATAACACTTCATTTTTGTAATCGAAATGAATTCATTGCTGTTGTGAAATGAAATAAAATTTTTCCTTTACAAATATAAAACAAGAAAAAAATTTTTCTTCATCTTTTAATCACCAAACGAAATGTTACATAAAACGAAGCCATCTGGTGGCGAAACGGAGTTCGCCGGGTTTGCTAGTATCGTTAAAAAAAGTATAATAGGAAATAGGTTGAAAACAAATTCGTCTAATATTTGCTCATTTTCTACAAGTCAACGTTTAATTAAAAGAAAAATACAAAAAAACTATTTTTTAATTTTTTTGAAATTAAAAAAATATGAAGCCTTTCCGAAAATAAATCAATTTAAATTTTCAATCTCCTAGTATATCTCTACACAACGCGCCCTCGTTTTTAAAAATCAATTTGGTGAAAACTTCTCCATAGACATTCCCATATACCCCATTTCCTTTTTTCGGGGCAAAATTCCAAAAAAACAAATTACTTTCCGTTTTCTGATTCCGCCCGATTTCAATAGGGTTTCTCCAAATTAATTAACTTCCTAGAAAGTATTGAGTAGCCAAGAAATTTGTTTGCAGGGTTCAATTTTCCCTGATGATGACGTCGAAGCGACGCAACGCATCGCCACCAGTTTTTCGTAAAAAAAAGTCCCCAAGTTTTTTCTCAAACCAAAAAAATTATGTTTTCCAGCATTACCAATTTCGAGCTTTTAACGTAGGTTACAAAAAGAAAATATCCCATTTTTGCTCCAATTTACAACGTCAGACGTCGGGAGCAACCGTAGTAATAAGAAGTAATATATAATAAAGCTTTGGAAAAATAAATGATGCACATTAAAACACAGTTATATTAGTTATGTGCGGAAACAGATTCTTTTCTTCTGTTTACGCACAAGTTGCGTATGCTGTTTTTACATTATTTTTTTTTTCTAAAATTGCATTTTCAAATCTCTATTAATGTGACATGCAAATCACTAAATTTAATTAGTAAGCTGTGGCTATACGCAAATGCACATAATAAATAGTAATTTACGTAACATGTGCGGAAACAGATTCTTTCTGGAATGAGTGCCCGTTTTGTTATCCCGAACATGTCTTTCAAAAACTACCAAAAAACACTCCACATT
This sequence comes from Abscondita cerata, assembly GCA_030710515.1. NCBI lineage: Eukaryota > Metazoa > Arthropoda > Insecta > Coleoptera > Lampyridae > Abscondita > Abscondita cerata. Next base: position 99,640 of record JALBCR010003305.1, on the reverse strand, counting down.
AGAAGCTTTCCACGAACAATTTGTTGATTTACTTACATTGTTCGTTATCTAGAATGCAATTTACGCACATTTTATTTGTTGTAAGTGTTGTAAGACAATGCAAATATTTAAATAAAGCGAATGCTAGAATAATCTTCCAGCAAATGGTTTGTACAATGTTTTTTGTAACGAACAATAAACGATTAATTAACAGAAGCAATCAAATCAAATTTTAATAGCATTACTTTTGATTGATGAAATTTTAGAGTGCTATGAGAATTGACGTGTCCTCTTTAAAGTAACGGTACATATTTTTTGTCAACGGTAATGGATTTTGAAATTATCTCTCATAGTTAACAAAGATTCCCAAAAAATTGAGCCTTCTTGTAGGAGTTAGGTGGTACGAATCAATGAAACACGGTACCTTTTAGTTATCGACGTTTCGACTGGCATATGGCGAGTCTTTTCAAGGTATCAAAGGCATAGTGTTGTCAAAAGATTCCAAAATAAGTTCCTTTTTGGGCCAGACCATAAACAACGGACAATTAGTGCAATTAAAAACCTAGAAAGATAAAATTTAACAATAAGTATACGACTCATTCTTTAACGTAGTAGTAGTAGTAACTGAAAAGGTACCGTGTTTCATTGATTCGTACCACCTAACTCCTACAAGAAGACCCAATTTTTGGGTATCTCTTTTAACTATAAGACAAATTAAGGAGTCTTCATCATCATTATCTCTCATGTTTTATTATTGAAAAGTGTAGAAATTAAAGTCTTTAATAACTAAAAATCAAAATTGTGTTACGATGTTATTATATAAATGTTTCAAAAACCATTGTTTTTCGTAGTTTTCCGAGCACTGGTGCGCGAACAAAAGCTTCTTGATTGGCTGTACTGTTACATTAACGGCGAGTACAAAAAGAATATTGAAGGCTCAAACTAATGGTTCAAACTGCAAGTCTAAATATATTTTATTTTTTTTTATTGGGAGTTTTTTTTTATTTGAGGGGGTTTTGTGGAAAAACGATTTACGTGACGTTAATTTACGTCAAAATTTGTATCGGAAAAAATATTTCGACGGGTCGTCCCGCATATACACAATCGAAAAGAATTTACCCAACGATCCGGTGGATGGTTTTCGATTAATATCTCAGCCAAAAAAAAAAAAATATAGACTTCCAGTTTGCACCATTCGTTTCAACCTTTTAATATTCCATATAACTGTGTTATAATATGCACATAAATCCATTTAAGTTTTCTGAGAAAAATGACAAAATTGATTATTGTATTACAAAAGCGCCATCTAGCGGTCATAGTAACAACCACAGCTACTTCGGTTGTAGTACATATGATAGAGTAAAGTAAACTGTTTTAAATGATATACGGTCCCTTAAGTCGCTTACTTAGCCATCCTGTACAATAATATAAATATTTTTAAAAATTTAAACAATTATCTATTTTGCATAAAGCATAAGGTCACATTTACTTTCAACGTCAAAAAGCTACGGAAGTCAAAAATAGTAATAACAACATTGTTTTCATATCAAAATAAACACTTTAGCAGCTTCTTACCCAAGAAAACAATGATGAAAATACAAATAAATCATAATTTATGTTAGAATTCGTAATTTTAATTCAATTTCCTAACTAGCAATGATTATTAGCAAAGGATTGGTATCACATTGGGCTAGTATTGGTCATATTAAACCAATGTTGTAATTCCCTCAGAGCCAATATTAAACCATTTTAACATTGACTACGTGGGACTAATATATTACTTTCCCAAGAAATTTCAAAATTCAACATGCCAATGTTGGTACAATATTAATGCAACTTATTTTTTCCACTACATTCTTAGAAAACGGACGTTTCTTCTCTACAAATGTCATGTTGCAAGAATGTCGCTTGGAACTTAATTAAACAATTTAATTTTTTGTTACACGAATAACTATTATTATTCAGTCACTTTTGTTTAATTTAGTATTATATATTTCGAGTTTTAAACATTGTTACCCTACATTTATTGGTTAGAATTACGCGACTAGCAACTTTGCGCTATGAAAGGTTGAGACCTTACCGAGACCACAGAAAAAATAGGCGAGACTATTGTAACCCTCCGATTGTTGACTTTTGCTTTTACGTACGAAATTGTGACGAAATCCTATAACAATATGTTACGTTTACAATTAATAGTTTTTCTTTCATTTGGACTGGTTGGTTGGTTTTTTGGGAATGTCGTGGAAAAACTGTTGTGTCTAACACATGAGGAAACAAGAACAACAACAACAACAGTGAGGAAAATTGGTTTTTCCTCACTAGCGAGGAAAATAATGTCGTGTTACAAAAATTTCTCTTTAAAAAAATGTAAGAATGTGTCATTAGAACCATATGCCCCTAGTACTTAGTTAAACAATTTAATTTAGTATTCAATCAAGATTGTTTAATTTAATATCTTATATTTCGACTCTTAAAAATTGCTACCCTACATTTATTGGTTAGAATTACGCGGCTACAGCCTTTTCCACTCTCACTCTAAACTTGGGCTCGAGTGGGAAAAAGAATCGCTTTCCTCACTTGTTGGACAAATATTTATTATGTTGGATATGCAATAAAAGGAAATGCACCTAAGTTAGAAAGTTCGTAGTGGGTAGTCACTTTTTTAATTACGTTAAACGACATTTTGATAAATTACAAATTTATGAAGCCGCGAAAAGAGCCAAGAATGGTGCAATATTGGTGGAGATATTGGGTTATTATACAACAATATTGCCAATATTGGCCCAACATTGTATTGCTATTTCGGTTAAACACTCAAAATTATTTTAAAATCAAATTTATATTTATATTATAAGAAAGGAAACTGCGGACTTTGATGGTTTGTATTTTCTTCTGCAAAGCATTGATTTTTTTTTCGCTTTTTCGAAATATATTTAGAAAGAATAATATCCTGTAGAAGCGATATCTGAAAGACTACTTAACGATTTTGATGAAACTTGGTATTTTATGGGTAATAACTAAGATTTATTTAGATTTTAGGTGTAATCCAGATTCAAATTATTTCTTTAGTTTGGAAACGTTATCATAGTCTCTCCAATTTCCCAATCAATTAATATTGTTTGACACTCGTTTTATTTATTCTTGTGAAATTTATGAAACTAAAACAAAATACAAAATAATTAATTCGGTTAAAAGTTAAAACAACAGATACATTTGCAAAAAAAGCACTCCACTTTCCCGCTTATTTCCACTAAAAAGAAAATTATTAGCCGATCATCATATATACGTCATTTTATTACTTAAAACGCACGATAGTAATAAAATTTCAGAAAGCGAATAGTATAAAAAATAAAATTAATGATAAATTAGCGCATAATTTTTATCGTTTACACATGGAACTAAAATAGCTTTAGTAAAATGAAATAACGGCAGCATTGGTGGTCACAATAGAATAATAACGTGTACAGAGGAAATAATCTCTTAATTTAACTTAAATTAACGTTAGGATGTGGGCTTCACATATAAACTCAATTGAAATTCATTAAAGAGGACAGTTTGTGTGTTTAACTTTTATAGTGCGTTCGTGGTTTGTTTATTAATGCGTAAGATTCTTCAAGCTTTGCAAGAATTTAAGTAAACCGATAAATAGATATTTCCAAAATTCAAATCCTGATGGTGCGTATTAGAATTTAAAATATTTAGTTTTCAAATCGAAAATAAATATTGAAAATAGAAAAATATCTACTTTATTGTGGTAAATCCGTAGCATTGTTAGACCCATACATCAAATTCTTATCTGTAACCCGTGAACTTTGAGATAGTGATGATGACCTTAAGTAATGTCGATCTTAAACAAACAGTCGCTAAACAACCAACAGCTCCAGTTACTAAGAAGGTAATTATTCTACTTCTTTTTAATCAATATAATTTAAATTACATAAAACGATTCTGCTTACAGCTAATTAAAGTAATTTTTCACGAAATTTTTGTTGGTTGAAGTCATAGAGGTATAATTAACCCTGTGTCATTATAATGATGTTTAATCAGTACATCTCTGACTCACAGTTACTTGCAAGCTTAATTTTCTGTCTCCTGCATCCATTTTAATTATTTGTATAATTAAGCGCTTATTTCAAATAACATTAACTTTCATGTAAATAGCAATTACTCATTTACTACATTAGTTATTGCAAATAAAAAAAATGATGTCAACCCAAAAACATAAAACTCATATCTAGTTCAGTTTCAAGATACTGTAAACGTTTTTCACATACTGCATGTAGATATCGATGCATCCACGAATTTTTATAGGCGACAATATGTTTCGAAATTTGATTTAGTAAAATTTCGCAATGGCGATAAATATACACGTTTCAAATTTGAGTAAGTAGGGACGCGTGTGGACTTTTATTTTGTATAGTGACGTGTTACTCATAAGCTATTACAAAGTCAATTATAACCGACAGACGGTTAATTTACAAAGGGTCGAATCACTTAACCCAACAAACGTACCCGCTACAAGTGAATGAAAAATGTGAGGGGGCAGCTCGTTTTTATAGGTACAATAGTGTATGTAATATTAATTCTAATTACTAGTAGCTCGTTGAAAAAAAAAGGATTTCAAATAGTATGGGTTACACAGAAATTCTAATTAGGTAATTGAACTTCTTTAATCAAACAAGTGAGTTAATTAATGAGAATTGTGCTGGTAAGTGTAGGTACCTTTTTTGCATGCGTGCTTCAAGGTGTTTTCTATTTTTGGCAACTCATTATGCGTTGCGCACGCTCCAAATGCGAATTTGAAAAATGTTGATGACATTACTTTTCAGAACTACGTAATTATTGTCCAGTACTATCCTGTTACTAAGTACTAGTGCCGCAGGAGTACTGTTGACCTCCTGCTGCTCAAGTGCTTATCAATGGGAACGGGTACTATCAACAGAATCACAACGACAAGAGCTTTGGAAAAACGTGGTGTGTTTGCATGTGTTCAAATCCTTATATCTTATATACCTAATGTTGTTACTAATTTTACCAGAAAAACATTTCGTTTGTAAACCAGGGAAAGTTTTAAATAAAGTCAATAGATTCTTCAAATATTTCAATGAAGTGAAGCTGAAATTACGGCAAGCACGTGATCAAACAATTGTGGCTATAAGTTATTTGATTTGTTGGGTGATTGGGAACTTCTAACAGTTCAGTTTCTAGTTAAGTTGAACTTAAAAAATGTCTGAAACTAGCTTAGTACAAAACAAAATCCAAGAATTCACTAGTGAGGGAAAAAAACATAAAAAACTCTATACCTTCAAGGATGCAGGTCCTGATCGACCTTATCGTGAGTATAAACAATCATAAAGCTTTTACTATTTTGCATGCAAACAATAATAGGTTTCAGCTTTTTCAGGCGCCTGATGTTTTCCAGCAGGAAGAATGAAAAAAATTTAAACTTTGGAAAACAATGTAGTACATCTTCTAGAATTAGATCTGAGAACTTACATTTGCAACAAAACAACTTAAAATATATTTTCTCTTGAAATATCAACTCAATCAAGTATAGCATTTCAACTAAATAATGATAACACCTCCGGTTTCTGAAAACATCAAATATCGCAAATATTAAGTTTCTCGTATCCAAATTTATTAAATACGGTGAGTAACTCAAAAATTGAGAATACTGTTTGGCAATAATAATTTGTATAAAATTCATTAATAAACGTTACAAATATAGTATAAAAATACATTGTAATACAATTTACATGACTTAACATTGACGTACACAACTACCTTAAATTAAAAATGGAAGCTTCTATTGGAAGTGTGGGCCTTCCTTTCAAAACTTGCTCTCGTAATCTCTGCAAAGAAAAATGTGCTGTTTATTTTTAGATACTTACATTTAACTTGAAACTGAGTAAAATAATTTTTCAAAAATTCTGCAAACGATTAATTTGCTCATTTTCAGGAACCTTTAAAATATTTCAAATAAATTGTTATTTTCATCACTATCATTACACAATCCAATGAGAAAATGATTAAAGATCCACTCGGTTTTGGGACAAGGTGAAGAGTTGCAAGAAATAAAAAAGAAAAGATAATACGGGTGATCTAGGGGTAAAATTATAAAAAAAAAGTTCTTTATTTTCGCGGCAATTTCAGTAGGTAGTACACATTTTTTTGATTGCAGTACACACTCATAGAGCACGAGTTATTTTCGAAAATTACTTATGAAATCCCGTTCACTGCGGGATAGTTATATTTTCACTGGTTTCTGCACCCGTCATCCTGTTCCTCACCCATGCAATATTTTGATATTTTGTTTAGTATGTTAGATTTTCACTATTTTCAAGTATAATATTTGTGTTGCAGCTTGTTGAACCTGCTGTTTAGATTTATCGTAGAATGAATTCAGAATGAAATTCTTCCGGGATGGTTAGTTTAGCTATGAAAAATATTTCAAATCTTTATAAAAATGTTATTCACTAAAAATTTAGAATTTCTATAATAAATACTGTTGAATTATAGTAATTATCAGTACTATTTTGTATCTGATATTACTAAACGATACAACTTTTGTTTAAAATTTTTTTTTTATTTCAAGAAGTTTTAATTTAAACAATCACAAATTTGCAATTTTCTTAAATTACAGGTCATACCATTTAGAGAAAGTTTTTTAATCTGATGGAATACGTTTTAACTACCTAATTTCAGAATTTCATCGATTCCTTAATTTTATTCGACTCAAATGGGTATATTGATTGGACTATTAGACTAGATCGAGCATGAAAAAACCAGAATTAGATTTTAAATATCTTACCAACTGTTCACTCTGTATCCTAGCTTCATCAGTTCCTCTACGCTAAGAGTTTTCTTTTGCCCCTTTGCAGACTGTTAAATTTGATATTAGTGTAAGATCAATTTTCTTTTCTCAAATTCTACTCTCCAAACTTTTAAATGCGTTAATCAATCTAGACAGAGTTTTCGCCATGCATAATAAACCAAATATGATGCTTGTCAAAAGCGTTTTATTTCAAAAACTAAAAGCGCGCGTGTGCATTAAAACCTAGAGTACTTTAACCCGGCTTTAAAATTATTATTAAACTCAGAAGCGATCAGAAAAGTAAGTTTTTGTTGAAAAATTCTTCAGGTAATCAAAATATTCTAATTAATGTATCTTCAGCCGTATGCTCTTATTAATCAAACAGTAACTCAATAAGTTCTTATTGTTTTCATTTTCATCTTTTAAAATTAAGATAAAAACAAACAGTTATGGGTCTGAAAAAGGTAATCCGCAACCAAAGTGTTATGTTACACGAGTCGACACCTAGATGTCGCAATATTTATTGTTTGTTACAATAGAATTTTATATTGCGTTTAAAATAACCTATTAATTAATCATTGCCACTTAGTTAAAAAAAATCCCCGACTTCCTTCAAAACTTAAAATTTTCCTTACATTACCAGATGAATAAATTCTCGCTCATAGTTCAAGCACAGTTAACGTACGTGCAGCTTAATTTAATCGTTCTAGCAACATCACTTCTGCAGCTTCGTTTCAATTTCACAAACCAAACAGATGTAAAATTAAATAAAATATAAAATAAAATAAATCCTACCTTGTTAAAGAGGTCATACAAAAGCTTATTCGATCTTTTAATTTCTCTTTCCCTAATGTCCATCAGTTTCTGTTGAAATTCTTTAGATTTTTTATAATTTTTAGCCGTGATCTGTTTCATTTCTTTAGTCGAAAATATTGCCTGGCCTACAAAAATATAAAAAAAAAATAAATTAACAAAATAAAAATATAATTAGGTGAGCATTTTTTTATAATTTTTTTTAGTTTCGTTTGGAAACAGTGAGAAGAAAATATTCTTTCAATTGCAGTTGAGCGATGATGATGTGAAAATTAACAACAAGATGCTCATTTAAAGGAAGGTTATTAACAGAAGATGATCGATGTGACATTTCCTACAGTTTATCAAATTTTCACTTTGTAATTTTGCAAACTTTTTCTCTTATTTTGAATAGCACTACCATCAAATCTATCAAAAATTTCTCACTCGATTCTTCAAATTCTTTCGGAGTGAAGAGTCCCAAAAGGACAAAAGAGCTGTCGATTTTTTCTCGGTACTTGTTTGCAATTTACAGCAAGTGATTTGAGATCGTTATTTTCAGCCAACGCTTAGTTGGCATTACTAATCGAAAAATCGATTAACTTGTCGACTGCTTACACATCAGTCGAAATTTTTTTTTGATACATTACTATTCTGAGGTGGTACGTTAACGCGAGGTTGTAGCACTGGGTGCACTATCGTACTACTATAGTATAGAACACTGATTTGAAAATTTATATTTCTAAACCCAAGAGACCAAATAAATGTTCTAAATGTTTTACACAGCATTGATGAACAATGAATAAAATTCATTCTTTCAAGTACAGCCGTTTTTGGGATCTCCTAAGGGATATAAAACCCCCATATTTTGTTTCCTTTCTGTGTTGATAACTTTAATGTGTTGAAAATACTAACATAGCTACACCTTTTGAAGATGAAGAGATTTCATATACTAGATTTCAATTGCAACTTGAAATCGCAGTTGGTGCTTAATGACGCTAAATGCACGCAAAAATTTTAATTAATAAAATTTGAATTATTTAACAACTATTCATAATGTTTATTGCGAAACATATCAAACGCAGCTCATTTTCGTTTTGTAATAGTGGCAGGCGCACTATGGTGGAATCTGCATATTTTACCGCCCACCAACGTAACATAATTTTAAATTAAGTGCGCAAGTTATTATTATTTTTCTAAACAATTCTATGATGTGATTTATTTTTCTAACATAACATAAAGTTAATAATTTGACAAACTGTTTGTAATTTATGAAAATATACAACAATGTGTAAAAATAAATTGCCTATAGAAATTGATTTAAATTGGTGATATTTTTAAAGACATTTTCAGAACTCTTTATTGCTTGGATATTATTGTTTATATGTTGGTATATATTATAGTTTGTATTGTGTGAAAACAAAAAACTGAAAAACGACCAATACCAAACTTTACAATAAAATTTATTGAGAACTACATCAATTTCCGTCTACATCTTCCTCTATTTTATAAACAAAATTGCTCTTACTATTTTAGCCACCCACGCTTTACAAGAGAAGCAACATACGAGCTCATTCAGTGTGCAAAATACAAATTCCCATCCAAAGTGTGACTCTCGGTGTGACTTTAGAAAAACTGAAAATCATATCCATTCGAAAGAAGTTCCTAACCAAATAAATTAATTTCAGTGCCTATAATAAAAATCAAACATTCTCCTCACAAAACGGTGCCTTAATAGGTCTCATAACAAATTTTATTATATGCGGTCTGTGCAATTCTTGTCGATTTTGAAACTGGCTCTTATCTAAAGGTCAATTTGACACCCACAGTACCAAAGTTGCAAATGAAAATGTAGTCGCGCACTTTTGTTCAGAGATGTCCACCATTTCAGATAGAATTGCAAAAATCCCAAATTCTTGTAAAGTTATATGGAACAATAGAGTAAGAACATACACTAGTCAATCAAATTAATGCTCTGATGTATTCCTCGGCACAAGCGTTGATAAAGTATGGCACACATACTTGCTAATTCAATTCAAGAAGCTTCTTCCTTATCCTCACTACCTACTGTTTAAATCATACCTTCCTATTAAGCAATGCAATGGATACCCTGACTTATATCCCACTTATTCCTTAAGATAGTGTACTGGGCTCTATATTATATCATCTGTACACGGCACGTCGGAACATGCGCAGACGACTCGGTCATTTTAGCATTCAATACTGTTCCAGCAACGGCTTCACAGAAGCTTCAAGTAAACAAAATGAAATTCAATATTGGTTAAGAACATGGAGTATTAAAACGTATGCAGTCATCCGCCATTACCTCAAGACCAGGATCAACTTAAAATTAATGCTAAATAGACAAATTTATTCTACACTTATTGTCTAGATAAAATGGTCTAGATAATTGTATGGGGACCATTCATAAGTGAGACTCTGCATTTTTATTACTTACTTAAAATATCACAGACAAATACATAGTATAGTACAAGGTTAAACGGCCCTTATTTAAAGTTACGTTACATTACTTGTCATGTAATATAAACAGAGTATTCCTTGCAACATGCACAAAATACAACACTTCCCATAAACATGGTAAAGATACTTGCGTCATTATTTTCCGATGTACGAAATAACGTATCGATCATTGTATGAATAAGACATAGATATGTGTAAAATAAAGAGGGAAGATGTACTATATGCGTTATGAATAAAGTTACTCAATTGACTTCAATTTCATTTAAGTTGACTTTCTGTCAAATGTCGGTCGCTGTCATTCTAGGTTCATTCTGTATTTTTGGTTATAAATTGCTGTCAATTGTTACTTTTTAAGGTTAGTATTTCAACTGACAACCACATATTTTGCCAACACTGTTTTAGTTACTTTCTAATTCTAACCAGTAACTAAATAGTTAATGATCAAATTGACTCAGAAGTTTTGAATATTGATTCATATGCTTATACTTATGACGCAGGGATCTTCTTTCCTGGCAAGAAGTTTATAGGCAACACACGATACTCTGTCACACTTTTTGTTTTGATATTAGCATTATTGTCACTGAGTAACAGATTCATCCTGCATTAATAAATAACAAATAAGTGAGAATAAAGAAAATCAAACTGTTGTTCCATTCATAAATAGCGCCAAATTAACGAAATGTCCAATTTACTTACTTTTCCGATATTTGGATTGATAATTACGAACAGCACCTGACGACTCTTTATGTTTTTCCTTCGAGCGTTCAGTTTTATTCGAATAGCTGGTTAGTAACTGTCTCCTCTTATCAGCGCTGCTCACAAAACTCGGATTGTTTTTCCGCAAATAATCCTAGAACATAAAATTTAAAATGGGACTAAAAAAAGAAGTCGCTATTTACTTGTAGACTATATTTTTGGCTTTTATGTTTAGGCAAATCAAAAACATAAGAAGCCTCGCTCGTATAATTAGATCCTCGAGCACACGAATTTTCAGAAATAGATTTAGCTTCCGACGCACACCTACATATAACGAAGTTATTATCACGCGTTTGATGAGAATTTCTCTTCTTGGGTTCGGGCGGACAACTTTGATTCTTCGGTATCTTTGGTACTTGAATAATAATTTCGTCGATGTCTTCTTCAGATGACACCTTTTTAGACTTAATCTCGCCGTTTTTAATTTTACAACCACACCTCAAACATTTTTTAGGTTTACAACAGCATACACTCTTGTCAGTACTTGAAGAAGCAGAATCTGAAGACGACGAGTTTTTAGATTTTCTCGGACTAGGAATTTTTATCTTAATTTCCTGCAACGATTCCATTAACTCTTGTTTTTGCTCAATGGGTAAATTGTTGTCAGGTTCTAAAGTTATAGAATAAGCTAATCCTCCTTTCCTTCTACGATAACGGGGTTTTAACCGACGCTTGCATTTCGGACAAACATTTTCATCTTCAGGAGAACATACTGCTTCGCGACGACACTCACACAGTTCGGTTTCACTCTCGAGATTTTCCAACTGTTGCACAGCCTTGTTAATTTTTTTCATAGTTTCAGCAAAACGACATTTACAAATGTGACTTTTAATCAGATACGGTTTCGCTTCGTTGCCATGAAATTCGTAACAAGGATAACATAATAAATATAAAGAATCGTCTTCATTGTTTGGACACACCGGACAAGGTCCTGAAGGTTTCGCGGTTTTTTGTTCCTTACAACAGATGCATATTTTGGGTTCGCAAGCGCAAACTGATTCGGAAGATCGTTCTTCGATTATGCAGGTACACGCATTCTTTGGTTTGGTGCAGGTACTCGCATCAGATTTCACACAGGGCGGTGGGCAAATATCATCACATATAACAAGGTTGCGACTTAAAGTATGTGATCTTCCACTTTGAAGACATTGTTCTATAGGGTTGTCTCGCAATAACCGTTCGCTCGAAATTTCATCCGTCAAAACCAGTTGCTTTGTTAAGTTATTTTCATTTTTTTTTAAACATACAGGTTTATTTGGGCAAGATGTTACTTGGTCTTCTTGTATTATTATAGGATTTTTTTGGTTTGTGGATGCGCACGGGCAACATTTACAACAAGCCGGCTTCGGCTTGCAATCACAAGAACAATCGCTTTTTTCGCACTTGCAACAAACACATCCATGTTTATTGATCTGCGAACTACCTTTACGATTTTGCCCATCTCCAGAAAATTCCGCTTCCTGATAACTTCCTCTCCCATCATGTCTAGAACTTCTCCCATCTTTTACGTCCGATTCAAAACTTCTTTCACGACTGCGAATTGGAAATCCAACTTTCGTCCCCGAGTCCAAATAACTTCTCTGTTGATTAGGTCTCGAGTTGCAAACTTCAACTTTCCCGTCGGAGTCATCGTAGTAACCTATCCTTTGATCGGGTCGAGAACTGCCACCAGGAGAAAACTCGTTTTTCATTCCGGAATCATAATAAGTTCTCTGTTGATTAGGTCTTAAGTTGAAAATCCCAACTCTCTCGTACGAATTGTCATATCCTATCCTTTGATCGGGTCGAGAACTACCTTCGTCTTTCGTTTCGGAGTCATAGTAATTTCTACGTTGATCAGACCGCGAACCCGTTCCGGCGGAAGATCCTTTTTTTGCATCCGAGACTTGTCCTCCATTTCTATCAACTGAGTCATAAGAATTTCGTCTGCTGTAAGTTCGTCGACTCCTTCCAGGCGACGAAACTCTTCTCATTTGCGATTCGTACGGAGTTCTGTGTATCGCAACATCATTCTGTTCCAAAGGTAATTCAAATACATAACGCCGGACAGTAGTGGTACCTTTCGCATCGTCACTATTCGACGTAAATACCTCGCTTTGAACCAAGTGCGCGTCTTGTAAATTGATTTTCTCTTCATCAATTTCGACCATCGCGTTGCTAGTAAAAGATGGTACTTTACATCCGCAACCTTTCGATCTAGAAGATTGACTACTTCTAAACGGCGAAGAGTCTCTTTCTGTTGACAATACATAAACCGTCGTCTGCTTCTTAACGCCCTTCAAATCTTCCACCCGAATTTCCTTAGTTATTTTATCCAGCTTCACATTTGTCTTTTTAGCGTCGTTGCATTCCAGAACTTTTTTAAGTTTGCTTAAATGAACTATTTCATTATTAATCCAATAAAGTTGATTGTCGCGTTCCTTTTTGGCAAAATTAATAATCGGATAATTGCAATCGCCTATTTTTTGTTCCAAATTAATTTCGGAATTTGTTTTCGAATCTCGCCAATTTCTATGTTTGCCTCCAACCTCGCTTTCTTTGAAACTCGAAGTTGATCCTTGAGATGGTTTCGTTTGACTTAGAGAAATTGCGTCTCTTTTATCGGGCGATTGTTCTGGAACGACTGATGATACGTTGTCGGTTAAAGTTAACAAAGCGCTTCTTTTTAACCTTCCATTTGTTCCGGCAGCCTCCTCTTTTGGAACGTAATCGTTGGAAAAATACTGTGTGTTCAATTTGCTCTTACGTGCGGTGAATTGTGAATTAACTTCGGGTGGGGTAGAACTTTTGAAAAGTTTATTTTTATCAGATGTGTTTTGATTGCTTTCTTTCTCTGACGAAAACTCAAACGATATATTTCCAGGCGTGTCCTGGTCCGATTTAAAATCAGAGATAGAGCTTAGAGGCTTATCTGTTTGAGATTTAATGCTGTTAGATACTTCGCTTTGGGTTTTAGTGCTAGAGTTTTTGTTGTCTAAAATTCTTTGTATTATTTTTTTAACGTAGTATGTCTTAGTGACGGAATCGTATTTTTGCGAATTTATCAGTTTTTCTAATAGTTCTATATTCTTTTTCAATTCGTTAAAATTATTGCCGGCTAGTTTTTGTTTAAGAAGGGTACTTAAAGGACTCTTGTCGTCCAATGACTTACCCTCTTGAGGTAAAGGAGTTTCTTCCTTCAATTTGTTTTTTGCAGAAGCATGTCCTTCGTCGAGTTTTTCAAAAGTATCACAATCAGCTAATTTTTGTTTAACAGGGGTGCTTTCATCAACCAATTGGTTAGTCTCTTGAGGTAACCAAGTTTCTTCCATCAATTTGTTTTTCGCATTTCCTCCATCGACGTATTCAAAACTGTCACAATTCGATAGCTCGTTAGAATTAGTTTGAGTTTGCATGGTGGAGCAAGGTGTTGCAGATGTAGTGTCTTTATCTGAATCAGTAAAACACACATAAAATACGCTTTGTTTCTCAGAAGATTTAACAGAAGGTCTAATTATGTGACAGTCAGTGCAATCAAAATCAGTTTGAACGGCTACTGAAGGATTCGACTGAGGCGAAGTTTGAACTAATTTACTTTTTCCATGCAGCGGTTCTGTAGCACCTGCGCATTCTACAGCAATTGTTTTAGAAACTGTTAATTTTAAGATCTTCATGTTTTTGTATCGAGAAACTTTGTCCACCATGTTCAAATCAATTTGACTTTTCACATTGTCACTTGGTGGTGTGAACCTACACCCATCAACTATTGGTGTAGATTGAGCAATCGGTAAACCGATGCTAGATTTTAACTGTTTCCTACACATTTCTGAATCTGTTAGTTCATGATTACTGTTTGAACTAGGTGTGCTTGAAATATAACCTTTTCTTGATGAAGTCGCAGTCTCAGTACTGCTTAAGTCAGAAAATTTAACATTAGCCTCGACAGAAACTTCATTAGTATCTTTCTTGGTGCAACTTATTTGAAATTGTGTTCTTAATTTATTGAGAGTTAATTCATTTATTAGCGTTGGTAAAGATATGCTTTTGTGCATATTTGAATGAATATATCCAATGTCAGCTCCACTATCCCATTCCAATTTCCGATTAGATGTTACACTGCTAGATGGTGAGGCAGGACATATATTTTCCACAGTAATTTTAGGAAGCTCCTCTTGCAATGTCGGTTGAGCAGTTTCGGTACAGATATTAATAGGAGATTTGGTGCTTTCAGGTACAAAAGACCAGTGTTGTTGTTGAATTGCTGAAGCACCGCAAAAATATTTCGGCAGCTCACGGTTCTGCGAATAATGCTGGTAATACTCGAGCACTTGAGAAGTAATTGATTTGCCATCTGCGGCATTCTGATTTGTCTTTTGGTTTTCATCTTCCTCCTGGTCCATAAATGTCACTACGCTATAATTGCACCTAAAATTTTAAGTTTGAAATTTTGCATGATCTAAGAATCAAAATTGAATTTGACAAACATACACACAAACAAATACATAACCTTAAAATACAGTAACGACTTAGTCATGTCAATTAGAAATTGGACTTTTGAAGTAATTAGACAGCAACGCGATGACACATTTTTAACTTATTTCTTTTATAAATTATGCGTTTCGGCTATAACAAAAATGTATAAAATAAATTATTGATATTTACGCCTGTTTACTTATAACTGTGAAGTTCGTGCATATGATTTAAATTTGAAACTTTGGCGGTAAAACATGAGCGAAGAAGAAGTTCCTTGCCCATGTTGCAAGTGTGAAACCGAAGAAGAGCCAGATATTTGTATTGTGGAAGCGTCCGGTACGGAAAAATCTTCTTGTCAAGGAAACGAAATTACAAAATCAGTTTGGGGAAATGTTCGTCCACCCGTTCATTCGGGTTCGTATCAACCCATTGTAACAGCTAGACGGACGGAAGTAATTCGTACCCAATTAATTCGAAACGCGCCGAAACTTAAAAGAGATTCAAAAATGTATTGCAAATGCGAACCAAATGTTAGTAAAATCAATATATGATCAACACTTATACATATACACGATGAACAAAAGTAATGATTAATACAATTAAACAAATAAAAAACAATTATTTTTATTATTTATAAATATATTTAAATACGTTTTTTATAATATTAATCATTTAGAAAGGTTCCTTCAGAGTCATCAGTCCAGAGACTGGTTTGTAGCAGCTCTTCATTGTGTTCGGTTGAAAGCTTTTCCTTCCCTTCATGCTTACGTAAATTCTGCTTCTCTGTCATTAATCAATTGTTTAAAATTCATTGAACACGAGGTCTGCCCCTGGGGTTTCTTCCTTCTATCTTGTCTTTAATTATTGTGTTCATCAGCGGTTCTTCGTGTCTCTTTTCTTCGTGTTATGTGTTTCCATATTCTGCGTTTTTATTTTACTTGTTCTAGTATTCGTTCTTTTAATATTTTTTGTCAAGACTTATGTTTTTTTAATCGGCTATGTCTCACCAGGCTTAATACATATAAATGGTTTTCTTGTTTCTATCGATACCTATATTCTGTTGCTTTTTAGTACACAATTCTTTTTATCGTAAATTGCTCGTTTTTCTTAGCCGGCCTGATTAGAAAGTTGCGCGTGATTGATCATATGGGTTGTGGCGGGGTTCTTGAATTCAAAACACGATAAAGCAAAGACAATTATTTAATTATCTTCTTCTTTCGCTTGTTATTTTAGACATACTTTATGAAAATAGATTGCACATATACGTATTATATATCAAATATCTGCTTATATTTACTCGAAAATGCTACTATAAAATTACATAATTGTAATCGTTTATAATCAATGGTAAATGTAACTAACAATCTTTCCGAATACACGTTTTGGGCTATTTCGGTGCGTTTCGCAGCTAAAATTATTGCGCATCAGCTGAATTACACCGTCTTTTTGAAAATTCATCAATAATAATTAGTAATTTTTTATGTTTATTTATTGTAACCTTCCTATTTAATTTAGTTCTAATATCATTCAAAGCTGTTCCTTGGAAATAAAGCTTTTTATTTGCTTATTAATGACTTTCCTTTCAGCCTTATTGTCAAAACGTAGGAATGTTGATTGTTTAGGCAATCCGAAACTATTTTTCTTTCATTATCAAAACTTACTTTTATTTTTATTGACAAATTTTGAAAACAACGTGAAATTCAGCCTACTCCTAACAGCTATACGGACTAATTTTAGCTTCATTTTGATACCAAGCACCAATCTGTAGAAGCACAGTAAACCAGCCATTTGATTTATTGCCACAAGCAGCCTTGTATCTTTTGGAAAATTGAACTTTCAAATAATCACAGTAGCATCTAGAGCCATCTCACCACAATTTTTTTAACTATCGAGTATTTTTAACACGGAAATTGTTGACTCCAAATATCGATAACAAGAGAGTAAATCGAATTGATAAGTCCAAAGATGGCGGTTTACTGAAGAAAGAGAGCAAAAAAGTATAATCCGCTAATACTCTCCATAACAAGTCGGTAAGCTTGATATGGCCTATTTGTCGTTCTTAAGATTAGTGTTAATAATCATCTCCAAAGTTTCGTCACCACACTATACAGGTTTTCTGGGGCACCATACATATCACAATACAATTATTAAAATGTACTATACGAATAAATAAATAAATAAGTCTTCTAAGTAGACTTTAAAAGATTGATAAACGCAGCCAGTTCATCTTAAAAAACTATGAAGAAATAGTCCGCAGCAAATATATACGAGCCCTGTCTCATCTTAATTGGCCCACCAATATTTTTCTTTATAAATAACATCATGCTAATTCACGATGAATTTAATTTAAATGTTTATTGTTATTATCATTAAAAACGCCATTTTAAACAATGTAAAATATTTTATTGATTATTAAACTTTAAATTACATATAAGTTGTGAAATGCAAGAAAAACATACAAAATCCAAAAATCTTTACCACTGTGTGACGTGACCTTTATTTTTAATTACAGCTTGAATTCTTTTGGGTAACGTACTTACTAAGTTTTGACACTCATCTGGAGGAAAAGTATCTCAAATATTTTGATGTTTGTGTTTTAATATGACTATACGTTTCTAGCTGGCTGTATTCGTAATCTTTTTTTCATTATGTGCCAAAGGGTTTCTATTGGTGACAAGTCGGGACTACTTACTACCCACTCCAAAAGTGGAATATTATAATCAAAAAGCCATTTTAAAGATTTTTTTGATGTATGACAAGCTGCTCCGTCTTGTTGGAACACAAAATTATGATTATTTTGGAATGCATCTACCATTGTTGAAAGCAACGATTTTCTTAAAATCTCTAAATATTTATCGGTGTTTACAATTCCACAAATGAAGTGAAGATTTCCAACACCTTTAGCAGACATTGAACCCACACCATAACTGAAACAGGAAATTTTACTTTCTTTTCAAACAATCTGAATTGAACGTTTCATTTTTTTGACGAATAACTCTGCTTCGATTGTCTCCAACTCAAACTTCAAAACGGGATTTACCACTCCAAAGGACACTATTCCGTTCATCACTAGTCTAGTATTAATGTGACATTTAGCCCATCTTAGTTGTTTTTTCTTTTGTTTTAATGTTAGGAGTGGCTTTTCTTTCTCCTAAAAAAAGTAGGTAAAATTACAGAAAACTTGTTTTTGGATTAGTTGGAATAAAATTACCTTGTAAGTTTTAAAACCTACTTAAGGACTTCTCTATGGCACGTGGATTTTGAAATACTTCCCCCACAGCATCGCTACAGAGAGTAGATAATTCACCGTAGTTCGAACGCCTGTTTTTTCTAATAATCCTCTTCAAAGCCCGTCTAACAGCATCTGATATTTTAGATTTCGGCACATACTAAGGTTTCGAACAATATTTCTAACAGTAAACTTTGATAAACTAACTATATTCCCAATTTCCGCGTTTGATTTTCACTTTTTAAATAAATTGATCACAATTGTGGGGACTTTTTCATCAACAACCTTTCCACTAGTCATTTTTACTAATTTTAAACAAAATAAACACTCTTTTGTTTAGCAAACACGTAGCCACTTGATTATGTCACAAATTCAAAGATTCTTAAAGAAATATTATAAAAATTTGTGAAAAACAAAGAAGTAAAAAATTTCGTAATTTTTATTTTTATATTAAAATTAAATTGAACTTTATAAATCTTATAATGTAAAATGATGTTTTTAGTTTTTTTGGTTGATATTTTGTTGAAATAATTGAGTTGTAGTATTAGCATTGTTTTAAACGTGAATTAACAAAATTACGGATTTTTTACAATTGGCCAATTGGGATGGGACGGGGCTCGTATAAGCTTATTGGTATTCCCAGACAGTACTTCAAAAAGAAATAAGGTAGATTACTTAAGTCTTGAGCTAAGAAGGTTTATTTCGTCTGATTTGGAGTTGAGAAACCTTCCATTGAGTTAAAAGTAACGGGGCACTTAAGGAACTGTCTTTTTCAATTAATTGAATCCCGAATGCAACTTTATCAAACTGTTGCATTATTGTTTCGTTGAGCAGATAGATAACTAAGCTAAAAATGAGAGAACATAGTGGGTCCCCTGCTGGCATCCAACTTCTGATTGAATTTTTAAAGTTCCAAATGACAACACTGACGGCGACGCGTAACATTGATAAAGGAAATTAAATATGTATGGTGTGTGTTTCGCCACAACAACTAACATTAAGTCACGCTCCATTGAATTAAAAGCATTTTTATAGTCCAACTTTAGGAGAACTTTTCCGGAAGTCTTGGTTTCTAGTCACAAATGATCTAGCACTATGAACTGTATTTTCACACTCTCCTTTAATGCCAAACCCAACTTGAAGTGCCATAGGTAGTTTCCCATTTCTTCAGAATAGAATTTACAACAAGTTTCTTTACGAATCGCTTGTCTAACACCTCCATCTTTTCATGCATAGAAATATGCTTTATATAAAATTGGAAGGACTTTCTTATTAACAGCTCCACGTAGTATAAAGTTCCTCAAGTTGGTAATGGATAAAACGTATCCCAACTTTTCACCTACTGATTTTACCATACGAATAAATAAATAAAACCTACTGATTCATCAGCTCCTCCTGAAGATTCATTTGGGAACTTAGTAATCAGTACATCACATCGGTAGATCAGAGCATCACATCGATAGACTCAACTTTTAGAACATTTGCTTTAGATTTGAATTTGGGAGGTAATTGAAGGAGTAGAAATAGAGAACGAAGCTTTTTCTTTAATTCCAGAAGTATCATCTGTTGGTGCTACTTCTACTTTAAACTCTATTATTCTTGAAATGTAGGTATTGCATTTAGACACTTTTCGGGAGTGCATACCTAAGGAACAATAAAACTGAAAATGTTTTTCTTTATTTTCGATGTAAGACAGTTTGATTTTTGTTCGTGAACTCAGAATACCAAATATGTAAAGAAGAATAAGTTGGTCCAGAATATAACATAATTGTTCTTAATCACATTATTAATAAAAAAAGATAATTTACTGACCGCCAACATTCTAGACTGTTTAGGTACCCCTTTCAGTACTCGATTTTAAATTCAAAACACTCGCGAGCAACTCCTCGTCATTATCCTAGTACAGTTTGTCATTTGATATAAGCTAAAGGTCAATGGATTGTCAGAATTTTTAGTTTTACAATTATTTTTTTTGTTTTTATTTTCATATCCTCTTTTCACAAACGTAACAGCTTTTGTAGTTTTTATCAACATTTGCAAATAGACTTTTCACTTTTATTGTTTTTATATTTTTACATTTTATTGTTGTGACCAATTTTCTCGTTTTTTTAAGATTATTATTAGGTATATTAGTTCCATTTTTCTCTCGGAGAACTGGAGTACGATCTTATCCTGTTTCTGTGAACAAACTATTATCTACCTAAGACCTACGTTGCTGGTGCAGTTGCAGAAAGGGTATGCAAACGGAAATATAATAAATATACCTACACAGGTTGCCTTCAAAACTCTGGGTACTAAGAAACGAACGAATTTGTCGATGATTCACGTTGATCACAGAATCAGGCATGTTTTTTGTCAACTATTTTTTGGCTATTCAACAGAGGAATAGAGCCAGCATTTTAGGAACCCTCCCCACTCTTTTGCCATGGATAAAATATACATAATATAGTTCCCATTTTCCTGTTTAATTACATCATTTGTCGATTAGGTAATTGATGAAAATACAAATGTAAACATTTTTATATAATATTAACAATTAATAATTAAAAATTAATGTAAGAAAAAATGCTAGTAATTTACACACTTCTTTGACGTGTTATTTTGGAAGATAACCATTATATAACTAACAAATTTCAACAAACTAGTTTTTAAATAAGGTAGAAAATTTCCTCTATGGAAACCGTAGAAGGAAAAGTTTTATTAAACTGACTGCATTGCCACATTGTATGACCAGACGTTAATAAAAACCAAATTGTGACTTCGAATCACCAGAAATCTTTGATATACGTTTTCTTAAATTGTTCAGAAAGGCTTTTTCTTCTTCACAAAAACAACATAAAATTCTCACTGCTACTGGTATAAAGATATGTATCCTTCTCCAATGAGGTTCTTGTATTTAGTTTTATTCCTCTTTGTTGCATTTTCGGCTGCTACTCCGTAATGACTTTTTGATAGTTCTGTATGAGATGGTGAGAGCGTGTCAGTGCATGTAGTATCCCAAACCAGTGATTGTCCTGCTGCCCAGAGAATTAAGGTTACCGCATCAGGTTTCTTTTCATCGTCCCTACTAAATCCCGCAAATTTCAAAACTAAAGATATTTTGGCTGTTCTAAATATTTCATTTAAGTGGAAATGTTGAGAAAATCTTTCGCATGTTTCTTGCAATGTATCCCATAAAGACCAAACTTGTAAACTTGTTCTCCACAAACACAGGTGGAGGTAGCAGCTCTTAGCTTGTAATCATAACCCAACAGAAATACGAAAAGTGTTATTATCTCAGAAAGTCCCTATTTGTTTTAAAGGAATGCATGACGGCCATGTTCCCAGATTCTTAAAACTATAGAGAAGCATTTTCTTGCTTTGTCAGTACTTGAAATGAAAGCTAATCCTCCTAATACCATTTCAATGTAAATAGTATCCCAGTTTCTCTGATAATTTATCACTTCTGTAACCATATTAGAATTTAAAACCATCCATGCATTTTAATTTTATCGGTAATATTTAGGAACATCATTTTGACGAGGTTGAAAGTTTTGGTTATTCATGCAAGGAAGGATAGGAGGCTGGAGACATAAATCATTAACTTTTCTTATGTTGATTTCTCTATAGCAGACCAGAAGTGAAGATATAGCCCATGTTTTTTCTTCTAAGTTGGTGTTAGTGAAAGTTCCTATAGTCAAAGTACAAAACTTGTCATGTTTTGAATTCACAATAAAAGTAAAAGCTTTCTCTTAATTGGTGAACCTAAAAGAGAGAATTAACCAGTTAACTGCTTTATTCCTAGTGAGAGATCGTTTCGATTCGCTTCTAAACAGTAGTATATTTTACATTTCGATGGGTTGATTTGAAGCTCAAAAGATTTACAATTATTTATCAAAATATTTGAAGTCTCTAATCTCACTCTTGCCAACGTGGCGTTTCGTCAAACTTATGATTGTTTATTATATTTCAAATGGAAATATTTTGAAAATGGTTTGGAGTTTTACAAAAATTTTTAAAGAAGAATAATTTTGATTGGTACTCAACGCCGCGTTGTAACGAAACTATTAATTAACTATTTATGAATTAATTATCAAAGTGTTTAACATAACCCTTGCTTTAAGTTAAGTTCGCACTTATACAGTCTACATTTTCTTCTTAGCGTACAGAGATAGCTTCATTCGTCACAATGTCTTTTTCTACATGTCGCGTCGTGTAATAAATTTTGAAAGTCCACGCAAGAAAGACCTTAGAATCCGATTTTGTTAGAAAAAAATAGTTAATGCCCCTGTGTTATTTTCTTTTTTTTTGTTTCCACACTAAAAGTCAATGGCAGAAAACATAAACTTAAAGTAAAACACATTCTGAAATTCACAACAAGAAAACCACTGAAACAAGCAAAACGAATATTTTTGCAAGAATGAAAATAGATGACAATATATGGATCATCGTCTATAGACTACAATTAGAAGGTTTGACTTAGCTCAGTTTATTAAGAAAACAAATGGATTTTGTCGAACTCTTACACATTATAAAATAATTTTTCTTAGATCCAGTTGTATAATCTCTGCTTAAAGTTAATTATGGTTTGATTTCTAAGGATACAATTAGGAAAACAATTATTGCCTAGGAAACTAAACTAAAGCCAACTTTAAGCGGAGATTGTACTACAGACGGAAAATGTAGGGTAAGATAACACAATTTGGTATTTCTCTGGGACAGTCATAGAGTAATAAAGTTCACAATAAAAACATATACAATATGTCCCCTAAGTTGGAATCATATGGTAAACTTTTTATTATTAATTTTAGAAAAAAAGTTATTCTCTATAAAAAGTTGTGCATGTTCTAAAATCTAAAATACAGTCATCAAATATCAAATTTTTCAGTCGTATACAAGGTTTGTCAAAAATATGAATTTTACTGAAGAGTAAAGTACCTTTAAATTTAACAATATTGGAAAATGTTATTAAAAAAGTTAAGCAGAATTAAAAACTACGTTTAAATATGCAATTGCAAGTATTTACATTGATAACATTATTATATTTATTGAACATTTTGAAAAATAAAAGTCAACACCCTGTAGAAATAAAATGACTCACAGCATCGTAAAAGTATATTATAATATTTTAGTCAAATTATCATAAATAATAATAAATAATCACAAGAGATAAATGTTCATTCAAAATAGAAATATTAATAAAAAACAAAATAAACTTAATTTTTAATGTAAATGGATGTAATTGCATATTTGAACGTAGTTTTTATTTCTGATCAACTTTTTTGATAACATTTTCCGATATTGTAAAAATTTAAAGGTACTTTACTCTTGAGTAAAATTCATATTTTTGACAAACCTCGTATACGACTGAAAAAAATTGATATTTGATGACTGTATTTTAGATTTTAGAACATGCAGAACTTTTTATAGAGAATAACTTTTTTCCTAAAATTAATAATAAAAAGTTTTTCATATGATTCCAACTTAGGGGGACATACTGTATTATTCAGATTGCTTCTGTGTGTTTTATGAAAAAGAATTATTCCACTATAATAAACAAGTTTAAAACTCAAATAGTGGTATGGAGTGAGATGACCAAAAGCATAGTTATGGGTTTCTATGATACTGAAATCGTTTTCTCCAGAATACAAACGAATCCTGAACAAAACAAAAGAATAGCTTAATCAAAATAGATACTGCTCAAAAATGGATCAGGTACGTTTTTAGATGACTTCACTGTTCAGTAGCTAATTAAACAAACAAAATGTCGCATGATTATACCATACGAAGTGAATAGCATTAAATAAATATAAGACTGAAGTCTATGGACTCTGTAAGTAAAATTTGTCTATCAGAATATCCAGCTCAGACAACCCACTGGTTACAACCGAACCAATTGTAAAGACTGTAAGCTTGTGAAAACTTTTAGTCTGCAGTCATTAATACAATTCCAGAGACATCATAAATGTTTTGTAAAGTTTACTTAGTTGCTGCGCATAGAGCTATATTTTGCAGACAAAGTTTTAAGCTTAATAAAAGACTATTGTTTTTGAAAACCACCAACTATATGTGTTTATCATTATTTTACATTCCATTCCGTTAGTCATTTTTCCAGAACCCATCATTTATATCCCATTATATATATTCCTCCAATTGGTACTTATCGATGGTTGTATCGAAGAGTCATGCTCTTTGAGAACCATTTTAGTAGAATTCTTCTTCATTAACTATTCTTCTACAATTTTTTCAAAACATCTTTTAAAATGTTGACGTTCTTTAGGCATTTTGGAAGTCCACTTTTGCAAAAAATATTTATTCCTCTTACACTGCCGTCAGACGGAAGAACACCGTATGTGCAAATTTTTTTAAATTAATTTTAAATTAAGTTTAAATACAACGAAACCATTCGAAAAAAAAAGAACAGAATCGATCCAAATTTTGATTCCCCAAACTTTGAATTACTTTCCTGGAAAGTTCGGTCAGTACACATACGGTGTTTTTCCGTCTGACGGCAGTACAGATTTCGTAAAGATTTTAGAGATATTTCTTTTACTTTCTAGCAACTAAAGTGAGAGTGAGTTATTGAATGTGTATTATGACGTGCAAGCGTGATTAATTGGATCAGCAAAATACAATTTATCTTTAACCAACTGACAAACCTTTTTTCTTCTTCCGACTCGATTTAAACTTAAAACTCAATCTTGCATTGATTAAAATTCTAGCTTGATTACTTGATTTTTATTGTTAAGCCAAGAAAGTACGTAGCTATAATAAATTTGTTACATTGTAACACTATTATCACTTTCCATAAAAAGTTACTCATTATTTCAACAAATTCTAAACTAAACAGGCAATTGTTTCCCGATTTTACAAATAAGATCATTTAGTTGCTAATTTTGATGTGTTCTCCAATAACTTCCGTCTTGCTTTTTGAAAAGCCTCCAAATTTTTTTGTAACTCGGCGCGTTCTCTTTCTTCGGTTGCATTTAAATTTTTAAGAGACCCTGAATTAACCGGAACGCTAAAATATGACTGAGTGTAAATGTTAAAGAAAAAAACGTATTCAACTTAGTAAGTACTTTGATGTATCCCCGCCGTCTCTAACTTTCAAGCGATGCTGATTTATATTTAACTGCAAAATAAACTTTCAAGCTTGGTTATGATGGATTAAGAAAGTATACCTTTGGATCTAGAGGTGGAAATGTTGACGATTTAAGACTTGGTGTGTTTTGACTTTTAAACGTACCACATAGCAAACCTCGTCCCGAATTGGGCGTTTTATGTTTTGCTACTACTATAGGTTGTTTATGTAGTCTTGCAGGAATTTCAATAACTGTCGTTTCATCTGAATTTATCATTCCCTTTGGAATAATGACTTTTTGATAAGGTGCATTCTTATTGAAACGTTTTTTTTCTCCACTACTTAAAAGCATTGTAATTTACTACAAATTTTATAATTGTCTTATAACCATCATAAAAATTGAGTTTGACATAAAGTTGCTTGATTCAAAGTTTTTTTCAATATCTTTGGGCTGGTGTAGAAGTAACAATTGTGGAAGTGTTAATTTTTTTTACAATGGTACCTCCTGATGAAGTTTTAGTAACGGTTTTGGTTTCATAAGACTTAATAGGAGAGACGGTTGGTGATGGATTTCTATTAGTGTTAGATATGGTCAAAGTAGGCAATACTTTTTCGCCGCACACGCAATCTTCTTCACTTTGCTGTTTCATAAGTTTTCTAGTTCTAGGAAGTTCATAATTGGTACTCAGGTGTTGAAAAAACGGAAGCGGTTGTTGTGATGATTTGTAGCTTTGAGAGCTAGTCTCAATTTTAGGAAGTTTATAATTTGTGCTCAGATTTTGATGGAGCGATTGTTGTGAAGATTGGTAATTATTGCTTAGATAGTCTTGAGAAATAGTACCTTGTGTTCTGTAATTAGCCTTTCCGCATTGACTACCAATTACATTTGATGGTTGGGAGCAGCATGTTGAGTCAAATACAAAATTAGATCTAGTGAAGTTGTTTGTAGGAGGACCCACGTAAGATCCAGTTGAATGAGACATTTCCTTCATTTTTTTGTCAATATATTTAATATACTCTTGTTGTTCTTGAGCACTCATAGACACCTTTACACTTCTTGAAATTGTGGTGTCTTCTTCTTTTTGTATCTGCAGTTGCAAGGATTTAGTTAACGCCATTATATCTTCCGTCGTCATCCCTTCTATGCACGTTTTCAATTTTCTTAAGCTTTCATTTCTATCCCCGTCTTCATTTTCCTCGCCATCGTTTTTATCTGAAATTAGTTCAGTTGGTTCTGTTTTGTCATAATCTTTTAGTAACGATTTCGTTTTTGTTGGACATGTATTTTTATTGCAAGTTACCCTACTTAAATTTTCTGGAGTTGTTGGGATAGTCTTGTTTGTGATACATGCTTCAGCTTTATTATATTTTGATGAGCATATTTCAGTACTACATATGTGGTCACCTTTTACGTCTCTTTTTTTAATAAGATGATCATTACTACCATCGGAGGTTTGTAAATTGTCTCTATCTTCTTCGTTCTCTTGTTCTGAACTAGTTTTTTCGACGTTTTTAACGACATTTCTTGCTGTGGGGGTAATTGCCGTTATTTCACCAGTAAGTGAGTCTACATTTCCTTGGGTTAAATTGTACATTAGTAGAGCATCTTGAACTTCTTCTCTTGTTGGAGCATCTGCTCCAAACCTGGTAATTGTTGTTGTAGTAACCTTTTGGTAAACAATTTTTCCAGAGTTGCTACACGTCAAATCTTTACACGATGGTGTGCATTCATGCTTAATTTTATCTTCCGCCATGTTTTTTTATTTTATGATTTTTACGAAATTTTAACATACAATTTTGTTAATATTGTCAATACATTTCTAACGTCAAAAATAAACAAAAATTTGACTTTGTTTCATTGTTATAGATTAACAACATTTTTTGTATTTACATTTCATTTATCGCTATTTCCATAAATATTATTTGGTATGACAACTCCTTTGCATTTTCCACATTTAGTACATACTTCGGTGCACGTAGCTGATTCCTGTATACATTTACAATCGCAAAGTCCTCTATCTCCAACTTTACTGTTCGCGCCAGTTCCATCCGCTCCCTCATTCATTTCATCTTTTTCACATACTTCACTATTTGCGTTTTCTTCACCCTCAGTTCTCTCTTTCTCGACTCCACCATCATCAAAAAAATCTGTATTCATGTCGTTCAATTCACCGTTAACACCGCCACCGTTAGCGTTATTTTGATCTTTGTACATAGCAAGTCTTTTAGCTCTCTCTTCCAAAGTCGCGCAGTTATCTAGATTACACATAGTTCTAAGTGTTGTTTTTTCTTGGCACGGTTTGTAATTACATACAGCAGGTGCGCATGTGGTCGATGTCGATTGAGGTTTATCACAAGCTGGCGCACCGCAACTTGAAGGTGTGCATTTTTTGTCACTACATTTGTTACATTGACTCATTTTATTTGTTTTTTGTTCTTAATTTACTCAAATTTGGACATGATGCTTAAATGACACAATAAGCACACAATAAGTCAATTTTATTCGTTCATTTTTTTTCACTTATTAGTTTTTAACAGCGATGATAGTTTGACAATTTGCTATTATTTTTTATTGATTTTCCTTTTTTAAACAATAAGGGTTTGATGCATTCAACCAAAAACTATCAATTCAACGTCAAAAAACCTAAATGGATTTATTTAATCGACCAAATGAAAATTTATTGATACTTGGGATTGACACGCGGAATGTCAAATTTCTTTGATAGAAGGACATTTAAAAAAAGTTTGACACTAAATCATTTCATCTTTCCTAATGAATCTTTCAAAGAAAAACCTCTTTGTCTAGCTTGATGACGTCAGTGCGCGATGGCATTGCATTTTGGTTATTTTGTAGGGATATTTTTGGTTTGAACTTGAACGTCAGATTTGATTAGTGACAACTGACAACAAATAAGCAAGAAACTAGAATATAACCTCAAACTACTGTCAAATTTGACATTACATTTGACGTAAGAAATGTCGTTACCCCTCTGACAAATTAGGCATGTGCGCAGGAACAGCTGATCTGACGTTGGAGGTAAAACAAAGCCTGGTTCCCGTATAAAGATAGGATAAATTTTCTATTTTTTAAGGATTTGCGGTGTTTTGAACCGCATGTGTTGTTTAGTGAATTTATTTATAGTTTTGATCAGTTTTGTTGTTCCATATAAACGATTTTCCTGGGTGGCAACAGTTTATAAAGTGCAATTACATTATTGTTGGATTTTCTTCTTGGTTTCTAAAGTTGACAGTTATGTGAACTGTTTAGAATGTTTAGATACTGAAAATTTTTGAAATTTTTTTAAGCTTAAAGATAAAGTGTTTAGATCATTAATTCAATGATTTAATTTAAATCCCAAAACATGTTTATATTTGAAATCAAAAGTCGCGTGTAAAAATCTAATAATTTTGTTGCAACAAAACTATAAATAAATTCATTAAACTACACACGCGGTTTAAAACACCCTAAAAACTTAAAAAAAAATTGAAAATGCAGCGAGCAACTACGTATCTTTATACGGAAATTAGGCTTTGTTTTACCTCCAACATCGGATCAGCTGTTTGTTTACATGCCTAATACTCACTTCTATCTCTTTTTATTTAAAAGAAAGCAAGCGTATTCAGTTTTCTAGAAACTTTGATACACTTTGAAGAATCTCACTGTTACCTCTCATCCAAGTTTTATCCCAAACTTTATTTGATTTGGTAAAAGAAAATTGTTACTATATATTTTACTCGACAGTTATAATAACTGACTAGACAGTGGAGACAACTTTGTGTCAATGTTGTCAAATAGAATTTTTTTGTGTTGATTTCTAAGCCGATCTTGCTCTGATCTATAAATAACTGAAAATCTTTCAAACCTAAAAGTTTTGTTGATGAGTTGCTCTTCCGATGACTGCTTGAATTTACCGATAGACGATAAAGAAAAAAGTATTTTCAGAACGGTGAGTTTTTTGTTGAGTTGTTCTTCAGCTGATTTCTTAAATCTAACAAAAAAGAACAAAGGAAAAGTCTAGAACATCGTCTTTTATTTGATAAAATATCAAGTTTCTTTTCATTGAATTAAAAGCGAGGTTCTTATTGAACAAATATTGGTCTTGCGTAAATTACTTTCTAAATGTGGACGGAAGTAGTTGCCGAGAATTTTACGAAGAGCAGAGTTCGAAAACTTTAAAGTCATTGAATCTAACTGAATCGGGGACATTGTACCAAACAATTAAACTACAGATAGATGTGACTGATTTGAGCACGTTTTTTTTGACGCAGGATCTCTACCAGTGAAGCCATATCAATCAAATGTTACAATTTTAATCGGTCCACCCCTATCTAACTAAACCACATTTAAAAGAATTTACTGCTTCCAAAACGTTTTCTTTACGTAATGAGATGAATCGTTATCCACTGGTAGAGTTAGAAATTCTGTCGTTTGGGAAGGCTTGGGAAGTTTCATTCCTTATGCATACAATGAATGTAAGCTTAATACAAAGTACCCACTCCCATTTTCAAAAATCTCAAAAGGCGAAAAAGTATAAATTAACATGGAATGTTTTCAAAATGTATTTCAGCCATTCTTACCAAAATCAAGGATCACAGAACTCAACATCGCAATTTTATGCAATTTTTGTATATAATTGATGTCACTGAAGATATTGGTGAATATTTAAAAAAGTGATAATTATTTATTTATTACTTTTAGTAAGACTTTGTAATTTATGCGCATAAATTTACAACACATTATATTTACACTATTTTCCAAATTAATTTTAAATTTGGTTCAAACATTGATGACAAAATATACTCTTCGGACTTGTTCGTGAACTGAGTTTATCAAATGATCACTATAGTGAATCTTCAATCACTTTGTTCTTGAATCTTGTTCTAAAATAAATTGTCAAATAACAGAAAAAAAAATACTTTATTTACTATGTTCCGACTATTACGTTATGAAAACACAACTACATCATGCTTGACTTCTACAAAGATCGTTTTCTCGGAAAGCATTTTCTAAAATTAAATTAAACTTTAAATGTAAAATTTTGACTTTAATATTCTTATACTAACACATCAAGTTGGTAGAACCTCCAATTGAAGCAGCATGCATAGCCAATTGTCTTCGAGCTTCTTGCATTCTACGTAAATCTTCCGCCAACTGAGTGCGTTCTTGTTCTTCAAGTTGCCTTAAATCATTTAAATTTATGGTTTCGCCCAAAATAATTCCTCCCGAAATATTTCCTCTAGAGGACTGTCTTGAAGGAGTTGATTGTGTTTCTGTCATCGATAAATCAGATGGGTAAATTCCTGTAGCTGTAGTTTCTATCTTATTAGTTGTTCGTATAACTTTTGGTTCTTTGTCTAAATGTTCACTTTCTTCTGTATAAGTTTGTATAGTAGAAGATTTTTTTTCAAACTTTACTCTTTTACTACTACTATTCAAAGTTGAAGAATTGAAATTGTATGGAGTTTGAGATCCAGACGTGTCACTGTAATCATCTGCCCACATTATAAGTTTTTGTACTTACACTTCCAGTTTTATCAGTACCGCAAAAACATGATTCTTCTATAGTGCTACTACTGTTACCGGATGTAACAGTATCCGTAGCGTTCTGCGGTGGATGTTGTGCCGGTAAACTTTGGTTATAATTTAATTCTGCTCTTTTAGATGTTATTGGTGTACTTTGACCCGGAGGGGAAAATTTCAAATAATTGATAGTTTGGTTAATGGTACTCTTTTGTAGTGGTGGTCTGATTTCAAAGCTAGCTTTAAATTCATCTTCACCGCAACCGCATGTTTCTTCAGAAGGGAAATTTTTCATTGTCATGTTTTGTGGAGAGTTTTCTCCAACTTGATTTATTTGCGTACTTTGAACTGGAGGAGTAAATCTTGAATAATGGACTGTTTGATTAAGCCCTTGATGTGAGCTCACCTGGTATGTAGTATTTGGCGAGCGTACAGTTTCAGACTCTTCTTTACTACAGTCACATAATTCCTCAGTTGTTGGATTTTTTGGAGAAGAAGTTGTTGGAGAGGATCGAGAAGATTGTCCATACCTAGATTTCATTGGCGTACTTTGAACAGGGGCGGCAAATCTTGAATAATTAGCAGTTTGATCAATTGCTTGAGGTGAGCTGAGTTGATATGTAGTATTTGGTGAGCGTACACTTTCAGCTTCTTCTCCAACACAATTGCATGACTCCTCAGTAGTGTTACTGCTGATTGTTGCTTTTGTGCAAAAGAACGTGTTGACGAAGGCCTTTTATATTTAGATGTTGTTGGTGTACTTTGAACTGGATGATTAAATCTTGAATAATTTGCAGTTTCATTAAGTCGTTGAGGTGAAGTGACTTGATATGTACTGTTAGGTGAGCGTACACTTTCAGTTTCTTCTCTACCACAATCGCACGCCTCTTCAGTAGTGTTAGTGCGCATTGTTACAAAAGAACGTGTTGACGAAGGTCCTTCATATTTAAATGTCGTTGGTTGAACTGGAGGAACAAATCTCGAATAATTGGCTGTTTGATTAGGTCTTTGAGGTGAACTGGCCTGGTATGTAGTATTCGGCGAGCGCACACTTTCAGGTTCTTCCTCACCACATTTATATGATTCCTCGGTAGTGTTATTACTTATTGTTGCATTTTGTGGAAAAGAAGCTGTTACAGAGGATCGAG
This sequence comes from Abscondita cerata, assembly GCA_030710515.1. Taxonomy (NCBI): domain Eukaryota; kingdom Metazoa; phylum Arthropoda; class Insecta; order Coleoptera; family Lampyridae; genus Abscondita; species Abscondita cerata. The sequence goes on along the minus strand of JALBCR010003305.1, from coordinate 67,408 downwards.
AAGATTGTCCATTCCTATATTTCATTAGTGTACTTTGAACAGGAGGGGAAAATCTTGAATAATTGGTAGTTTCATTAAGTCCTTGAGGTGAACTTACTTGATAAGTAGTATTTGGTGAGCGTATACTTTCAGCTTCTTCTTCACCACAATCATACAACTCCTCAGTAGTGTCAGTGCTCATTGTTGCGTGTTGTACAAAATAACCTGTTGACGAAGGTCCTTGATATTTAGATGTCGTTGGTGTACTTTTGAACTGGAGTAACAAATCTTGAATAATTGGCACTTTGATTAAGTCCTTGAGGAGAGCTGATCTGATATGTATTATTTGGCAAGACTGAACTTTTAGGTTCTTTTTTATCATAATGACATGATTCTTTAGTAGTGTTGTTACTCACTATTGCATTTTTTAGAGATTTTATTGGTGTACTTTGAACAGGAAGAGCAAATCTTGAATAATTGGCAGTTTGATTACATCCTTTAGGTGAACTGACTTGATATGTAGTATTTGATGAGCGTACACTTTCAGCTTCTTGTCCATTACAATCACATGACTCCTCAAAACTGTTAGTGCTTATTGTTGCGTTTTGTGCAAAAGAACGCAATGGCAAAGTTTTTTTATGTATAGACGTTTGAACAGGAGCAAATCTTGAAAAATTGGCGGTTTGATTACGTCTTTGAGGCGTAGTATTTGGCGAACCTACACTTTCATATTCTTGTTCAGCACAATCACGTGATTTTTCAGTAGTGTTACTACCCATTCTAACATTTTGTGAAGACGAGAGTGGCGGAAACCGCGTTGGCAAAGATCTAGATATCTTTGTACTTTGAACTGGGGCAAATTTTGAGTAATTGGTAGTTTGGTTTAGTCCTTGAGGTGAGCTAACTTGATGTGCAGCATTTGCCAAGTTTACAGTTTCCTCTTCTTCTTCTTCTTCACCACAACCACATGCTTCCTCGGTAGAGTCATTGTTTGTCGTGGCCTTTTGTGGAGAAGATTGTCTTGGTGTTGATGTTATTGGTGTGCTTTGAGCTGTAGGATCAAATCGTGAATAATTGGTTGTTTGATTGAGTTCTTGAAGTGAACTCACGTTTGGCGAGTTTTTAGTTTTAGATTTAGTATTTCCTTTATAATTACGTAGTTCTTCAGCAGTGTAACTTTGAAATATATTTTTGGTTAGATATTGTGGAGAACGTGATTTGGGTATTTTTGGTGTATTTTGAAACGGAGGAGGGAATCTCGAATAATCCGTTTGGTTAATTCCTTGAGACTTGTTTTTCGAACTGATTTGATATGTAGCATTTGGCAAGTCGACACTGTTTGGTTCAACTGTACTGCAATCACACGAGATCTCCTTTGTAGTGGTTTGTGGAGAACGTTGTGTCAACGATTTTTCTCGAAAATCACTTCTTCTATGTTTGGATGTTACTGCCGTACTTTGAGCTGCAGGAACAAATTTTGAATAACCGGTTTGATTAAATGCAGGTTCTTGAGCCGATTTACTTGAAGAACTAACTTGATTTGGTGCATTACCTGAAACGTCCAAACTATCAGCATAATGCTTAGATAAACGGCAGCAGTCATTTACATTATCGACATTGAATGTAGAACGTACACCTTGATTAAGAGGAGTTGGCCAAACCAATACTCTGCCTATTTCTCCTCTAAGAAAATTTCCCATCAATGATTCATTGATGCTTTGTTCAGAAAAATTATAAAGTGTACTTAGATGAGGCAAAGATCGGGGCGACGTAGTATTAGACCGTCTAGTTTGAGAGCGATGTAATGTTGGCGTTGAATTTAAAGAATAGTTATGAGTAGGTTCGTAATATTGAGGTGGGTATACAGTTGATTGATTGGATGTGCTGGCACAACAGCTGTTTGGACTATTCTGTGATCCGTGTGAATGATTTAAAGATCCTGCAGAACAACAATTTTTATAAAAATATTAGATTAATGTAACGAATGAACGAAAGATGATAGTGACTCTGTTGTCAAAACGTTGTCAGTCAAAGAAATCGGAACCGCTTTTAAAACAACCAGGTTTAATTGTTTTAGCAACGATTTTTTAAGGTACTTTATTTTGTCCTCTAACTGAGCGATTGTGTCAAATAAAAGATTAAGGTTTGATAATTCTTTGAGAGCTGAAACAGTATTGGGTAATTTACACGTGCGATTAGGAGTTTTATCAAGTAAAGATTGATACTTCGCTTTGTGTTGAGATGTTCTAGAATGTGATTTGTTCTCGACAGTGTGAAGAGAAGGGTTAAGAGTCTCGTTTATTAACAATCTGTAGTTTAACTTTTCTTTACTTGATTTGTTCAGAGATCTGGAGACATCATCGATAAGACTCTTTAAATTTCGAATAGAATCACTGGGAGTTTCATTTAATAATGACTGAAAGTTATAATCTCTGGGAAAAGTTGTAATAGTTTCGTTCGACAATGACACAAATGATTTGTTAGAACTATTCTCGGAGTTTAAGTTTGAAGTGTTCGATTTGTTTTGGTCAGTGTTGCCTCAGTAAGCAAAGAATTAACTAAACCCAGTTTGGATAACATATCGTCTAGATATTTATTTGAGAAGGATTGATTTTTATGGTGGTCTTCAAATATAGAGGTATTTAAATCCATATTTAATTGTGCATTATTGACACAACAAGATTTTTTGCCACAACAAGGTTTCGGTTGATTAATCGAAATTCCACTGGGGGGTTTACATGACCTCCAACGATGTAACTTAAAAGAACTAGATTCCTTTCTTCCTTTGGGTAAATGTTCATCAGTTACACATTCTGGTTCTGATCTTGGAAATGATCCGTGCGATACATTACTTCCATGAAATTGGTTAGAACTATCCGTAGTTGCATGAACTGATTGTGAATCAAAATTATTTGGAGTTATTTCGTTGCAGTGCGCCCTAGAAGAATTGTATACGAGACGTTCAAACATTTCTGGAACTTGATCGACAAATACATAATAAGTATGATAATATCGACATACGTTAAGTAATAGATGTTGTGATTGTCTCTCTAAGTGAGGTTTACAGAAATCTTGAGCTAAATAAAAAGTACTGTTTTTAAACAATTACAACGTGAATGTGTGTACTTTTATGTCTTTAATCGACACCTATATTCAAAATAAAAATTAGAATTTATATACCGTGAGTTTTTTCGGAATCTGATCTGTCAAAGGTTCTGTTTTGAGCGTTAAAAGTTGCATTAGAGATGTTGGTGCCAACATTTATAGATCTTGTTTGATTAAGAACTCCAGTTACATTGTTCAACCTTGTAGCAGAAAAGGTCTTGTTTACTTTTCCTCTTGTTGACAAAAAAGTTCTGTTTCTTTGAAATTCTGCTGGCACTTCAATAATCACAGTTTCATTTGGTCTGATTGAGCCATCCGGTATGACAATTTTTTTGTAGTGTCTTTCTGAATTTGGAGTCGAAGAATCCATTAACACAAAAAATTTTACAATGTCTACATTTCTACTCGTTCTGTTATTTGATAGACGGATTACTTGATAGCTGTCTTTGTCATACAAAACGTCAAATAGGTGGGTACAAAAAAATGTGTGCTGACACATCTTTCAGATATAGTGCTTTCTGTTACCTAACTGAGTATATCTCAATTGAAAAACGAATAATCTACATCCCCGCTTAGGATCGACTTAGTCCAAAATGAGACTTCATACTGTCGAATTGGAATATTTGAAGTACGATCCGAAAACTATTATAGGTATATTGTTATTCCTGTAAAAAAGAACTTGCTTTGCCAAAAAATTTGTGGTGAATTCCATTTATCATGCCTTGGCAAATTTTGAACTATGGTTTTGAAGTAAGCATGTTGGTAGAGCATCACTCTGATCAAAATAGCTTTTTTTCGCGTTAAGGTACTTATTTTAAAATACAAGTGTATCAAATTCTACTAATTTCGGTAGCTACTAATTGGAAGGTTCTACGAAATTCAAGGGTCGACCATTTATAATAACTTCGACGTCACACAAATAAGTCAATACTTCTTTATATGTAGCACTTTCCTTACCGAACACCATCCTTAGCAAACCCCTGACTAACCTGATTAATCTTTCACAAAATCTACCCTACCACGGAGCCGCTGGAGGATTGAACTTTCAATCGATTCTTTCAACGCTGAGTTCACTTTAAATTTTTGTACAGTCCAGTTCCTTAAATAGGTTTGCAGTACATATGAAGTTACTACCGTTATCACTGTAAATTGTTTCTGGCATTTCTCTATGATTGTAAATTTCTTTAATGATAATAATCATTCCGTACTCAAAAAGGTTATCAACTCCAAGTGAATATATCTACGCGGAAATGGTAAACAAAACTATCGACGTCTTTTCCTTCCTTTTCTAGTACAATTTCCAGCCAAATCCATTCTGGCCGTTTTCACTCTGTTCTTTGGTAAGACTTACACCACTTCCCCACAATTTTGCAAATTGTTCTTCAACATTGAATGATTCAGTACTTTTTCTATTAATTTTTCCATCAACAAACTAAACACCTGCATAACAATTCTGGTTGTAAACTTCTCTAATTAAAACTTAAACCATCAGTGGGTGGTAATGTAGCAAAGATCAGGCATTCTGAAGTATTATGTGTCACACATCTTGTCACCAAGTCTTGATTTCACATGATACAATCTAAATTAATATTTTTCAACCACAAGACCGAAAACGACACTATTATTTCCAACCAAAACTTTAGCTTAGGCCAGTGACTATATATCCTAGACTTTCAACCGTTTTAATTGGGGACCAATACCGATAGATGTCGTGTGCATGTTTACTGAATCTTTGTTATATATTTCAATAATTAAACACACCAATAAACAAATTAAAATTATTTTTTTAATAAATTTCAATGTTTATTAAATGCTTTATGGTTACGCCACTGTAAGTGGCGATGCGAGTGGCGATGCGACTTCTATTAGTTCCACTACATCTATCGGTATTGGTCCCCAATTAAAGCGGTTGAAAGTCTAGGATATATAGTCACTGCTTGGGCCAATCTGAGTACAAACTTTTAAAGTTCTTAACCTTCTTTCTCAAAATAACGGTCTTAGATTACATAAAGCGCCGACTTTTCAACCACAACTGCGAGGGCTTTATGTAATCTAAGACCGTTATTTTCATCCCTACCTCTACCTAGAAGGTTAAAAACTTTAAAATTAGAAACTTAATTGGAGGAAAAAATACACTCAACTGAGTACAAACTTTTTAGCATGTACAGTTTCCTCCAACGTCAAATATTCATTTTTATTTTTTACTTGATTCCACCGAATATTGTTCACAAATCTCATAATCCATCCAAACATTTAAAATTTTTTTATAAAACTAGAAAACTTCACATACTCCACAAACCGCTGACTTCTTTTTTTCTTATACAATCGCATTCTCATCTTCAAAAATTTTCTCAGAAGACTTATGACGTCTTGATAATGTCAACCACAAGGGCCCTTCTCATCATCTAGACGATAACAATTCCGAGGAACTACAACCAAGGAATAGAAGGTCATCAGGTGGATTTAATTTACCAATCTTCTGACAAATTTTTTTCAGACGTCACCCAACAAATGTTCTCCACTCGTAATTCCTTTTATCTACGCTATTTATTTATCTTATTTTTTTTGTCATTGTCCCGGTCTATTATATGTCGTCATACAATGGCTGTGCTGTTATGTTGTATGTTCTTATTTACCTTCTATAATGTTTTCACACTTAATTAATATTCTGACATATAAATACTAAGATCTGTAAGGGTTGGCATGTTTAGGTTTTAGTGGTTTTCCTAAACCTTGAAACAACATGCTTTGCCAAGATGAACCAATCTACAATTGCACACGGTTTTGTCACCACACTATACAGATTTATACTGATCTTCTGGGGCACCATATGTCAAACTTACATCACAATACAAGAATAAAAATGTACCATACAAATAAATAAATAAATAAATAATCCACTAAAGCCGTTGATAAATTAGTCCAATAAAATGACTGATTCTTCTGAAGGTTAAGACTTACACCAGATTCACTAATCTCGACTCAATAATAAGACAGCTTAAGAGTTCCAAACGTGGTATTGACATCGTTTTAGTTGAGTCAATCTGGACTTTGTCTGAACCAATTGAACCATTGCATTTTTTAAAGATTTACTCACCGCTGCCTAAGCATCAACAAACACATGGATTTCTAAATCTTTTTTGGAATAGGTACTGATTAGTAAAGTGACGAGAGACTTCAATTTTACCTAAAATATACTGACTTCCAGAAAAATTGCAACACCTAGTTGTCGAACTATTTTAATGAAATTTTTAAGAAATGTCTATTTTTATTAAACAAAGTGATGATTAAAATTTGAATAAAATCTAGCCAGTAGTTTTTGTTTTCTTGCCTGTTGTTTCCATAGCACATAGTAACAATAAATTTGAAGTATTAGACCATTTAGTAACTGTCAAGTTTGCAAATTGTTGTCGTTTCTTTACAATTTCATTCTGAAGTTGAAAACAATGCCGAGAGTACGTCAACATCAACATTTTGTCTAATTAAGTGATTTTGAACGTGGCCGTATTATTGGTATGAGAGAGGCCGGACTTTCACTAAGAGAAATTGCTCGTCTTGTAAACCGAAATGTTTTATCGGTATTGAGATGTTGGTCCAAATGGTCCGAGGAAGAGGTTCAACATCGTCGCCGTGGATCTGGACGTCCTCGAAGGACTACAGATCGTAAAGAACGTCGCTTAAGAGTTTTGGCAACAAGAGATAGATTTTGAACAACTCGATCAATTGCAAATTATTGGATGAGAAGTACAGGACTTAGGATGTCAATGTCATCTGTTTATCGCCGGATAAGATCTTATGGGTTGCGTTCATATCGTCGATTTTTATGTCTTCCTCTTACACCACTTCACCGTCTACGCAGACTAGAGTGGAGCAACGAAAGGGTTAATTGGGCGCAAGAATGGCATCAAATTATGTTTAGTGACGACTTCCAATTTTGCTTGTGGGCCCACGATGGTCGTAGGAAAGTCAGACGGATGCGTGGAGAACGTAAATATCCAACATTTTTTGTGGAACGCAACACAGTCTTCACTCAAGGAGTTATGATATGGGGTGCAATATGTTATGGTAGAAGCCGATTGAAATATAAAGAACCTGTCACGTGACCTGCGCCGTGAACGAAAATGAAACGGACGAGTCTACTGTTCACATTAAGGGCAACAACGAAGTGTATTTCGTAATTTCGTTTGTAGTGTTATTCAAATTATACCCTAGTTTAATAAATACATTTATAGTAAGGTATATTTTTATGATTTGCGTTGAATAAGTGTTTCAAAATTTAATTTCGTTTTAACACTTCCTCGATCCAACCCTACTTTACGTTTAAACAATTTTTACGGCGCTACTGAATTGAAGGTCAAATAAATCGTTCGCGCAGATTGATTCACGTGACAGGTTCTTTACATTTCAATCGTCCTCTAGCAGATCACCCTTGGTCTTTATTGACGGTAATCTTAACGCAGCTGGTTACATTGCTAATGTGCTACAACCAGTTGGCCTTCCATATCTTCAGGGGCTGCAAAATCCCATTTCCCAGCAGGATAATGCGCGCCCTCATACGGCAAGGGCTACAATACGGTTTTTGGAAGAATCTAACATTGCCGTCCTCCCATGGCCTGCTCGGTCACCTGATTTGTCGCCAATTATTAATTTTTTCTTAGTTGTAATATTCACTTCTTTTCTCATATGAATCGGATTTCATATCAAAATAAAAGAAACTTTTAAAGTAATCAACGTGTATTTGTTTAAAATTTAACAAAAATATATTTATCATAATTTTGAACGCAGAAAATTTTGTTAAAATATTAATAACTAAAAATAATCTCCATTTATTGTATGTTTTGAAAACGTAGAAACTTTCTGTAATTCTCTGAAAGAATTATTTTGAAGTGCCATCTCAGTTTAGACATGTAATTGTTATAGTTTGCGAGCGATGGAAGAACTACATCTTTTTTGTTAAAATCTACATTGGGACATCTTTTAAACTTCTTTACATCACTTCGAGCACTATAAATGTATTTATTATGCTTACAGACATAGGTATAGTCCCCAAATTGATTTAAAATTTTTGGTGCACCCCTTATCGCTGATAAATATTTTAAAATTCCATTAACATTCGGTAAATCGTGAAGACTGTTATATTTAATAGATTTTAAATATTTATCGAGCAAGTCTAACTGTATATCTGAAACATTAATCTTTTTCGAAGCCATTTTCATAACGCAACTAATCAACATAGTTATCATTTCTTGCGAATGTTTATCTAAATTCCAATCTTTAGCCACCGAGATCGGATAAATATTTTTATAATCTACTAGATGCCGTCTAAAACAGATAATCTAAAAAATATTTAAAATAATGCAATGTAATTACCTGAATTGAGTAGTAAATTTAGCGTTAGGATGTAGTTCTTCTTTTATTTTCAGGTATCCTCCAAATCTAGGAGGAAGTGACGACACATCTTTTAACAATTTGGCTTTATCCATTTTCTCAAGACACAATTAATTTGACATCAGAATCAGATTAATGAGGCAATTTGATTTTAAATTTTAAATATTTGATTAATTTGGTTGTACTTCTGTTTCCTTATTTGAGGTTTAACATTACTTTGCGATTGCCAATTTTTTTCAACTTCTTTCTTTCTTTCTTTCTTTCTTACCTCTTCCGTCAACATGCATCTTTAGATTACCTTCCTTCTTCAGTTGCATTTGAAAGTTAGGATTATTTATTCAACACACATTTCCTTGTAAATTACTTTCCCACAACTTCCTCACTCTTATATCTTTCTCCAGTTCGTCTCTTTGCTAATCTTTAATTTGACTTTCACAAAAGTTTTCCAAATACATCACTCATCAGTAATACGTGCTCGTCGACGTTACAACACTTTTAAATCTCGGCCACTCACAACTTGATAATTTGGCACACTTATAAGTGCCGATTTGAGTGATGTAGAGATGACGAATGATAAATGATTTTATTTGTTAGATATAATGACCCACTAACCTCACCTACTATAATGCTATGCTATAAATTTTACTTATTGAATTGTGATACGCTTTAGCGAAATTCTTATGTGACAAGAGTATGTCGGTTTGCCTTTCGCAAGGATGTTTCGCGACCTACTGAGTAAAAACTGCATTTGAAAAATTAATAAACTTAGCTATTTTACATTGCTTAAATTTCCAGTTATAAAGAAATCGTCTCAATAGGACTGAGTTGTGCGTTGTACCTGTATGCGGGACACGCAGTACCTCGAAGATTTAGGACTAGCAGTTCCAGGACAAATAACATGTAATTGCATACCCTGAGTCTTAACACATTCCTCTGCATTATAGTGTTAATTACCACCCACTATAAGGTGCAAAACGTTGTCTTAACCATAACTTGGATGTTTTCTTGTGCTTCTCAACATTCGCTACCTTCTACTGCAATAATGGTTCCAGGTGAGCTTATATGCTCCCAGCAAAATATAATTTTATAGCCACACCTGCCGTCCTCAACCTGAAAACTGAAGAGCTGGAATTACTTTGTGACCGTTTAAAGTATCTCTTGAGATCGTCCCCTTGCTGGATTTTTATGGAAATTCTCTCTGAATGGGACTGTTTATTCAAGGAATCTGCAGATAAATTAATAAGTGTTAACCTTTCGGACCAACAATAGACTATAGCATCCCTTCCTATTAGTTATGGAGGTTTAGGTCTACGCCGGGCTACGGATATATGCCTTCCTTTCTCTCTTCATTGAATGGCTATGCTGATTTAACCTCTTATATGTACCCTCTCTTATGGATAAGTCAAACATTCCCTTTTTTGATGAAGCAAAAACTGTTTGGTTGACTTCTTTCCACCAGAAACTTGAAGTACGCTCTGTCCAACAGAACTGGGACGTAATTGCAATTCACAATACCATTTCTTTTGCTTGATCCTGTCGAGGAAGCTAGATATAAAGCAGTATGTAGAAAGGAGTCCGGTGCATGACTGACTAATGCTCTCCCCTCTAATTCTCTTGAAACTTTTCTCGACGATAACACATTTATGATATCAATAGCGACCCGCTATTGCCCCTCATGTTTGCATTTGTGGATCTATTGCAGATGAACATAGGAATCACGGATTAACTTGCGGAAAAATCATAGGTAGATGATGGTTTAGACATTTTGAAACTCAACGGACTGATAAAATAAGCACTTCTTTCTGCAGAGATTACTTCTATAATGGAACCAACGGGATTAGCAAAAAAGATGGTAAACGACCCAACGGATTGACTCTTACTCCTTGGAGCAACGGCAACTTTTTAATATGGAACGCTACGTGTTGTCACACCCTAGCTACCTCTTATTTGGACACTGCTATTAAATCTGATGCTGGTGCTGTCGCGAAATTGGGTGTACATATTTGTGCCATTTGCCGTTGAGACCCTGGACTGCTGGTCTGGGGAAACTTTGGAGTTTGTAAATATTTTTACTTTAAAAATTAGATTGATATCCGGTGAGAATAGATAAAAGGTATTCATAATGCAAGAGATGTCTTCCTATCCATCAAATGCTGCTTGCATCATAGAAGCTACCCCTGCGAATCGACGTTTGGATTTAAATCTTTCTGTCATGTCAATATGTAAATTTTGATATTAATTTGTAATAAAAAAATTATGTAGAAAAATATAAAAATTTTATTTTACAAAAATGCCGATAGAAGTATACGCACACCTAAATCTCTTTCGCCCTGTCTTTTTAGAACATTCGTAAGAGGCTTAAATTCATATAATTTCACAGCATTTACAGTCGAAACTAATGTGTTAGCATTCAAGAATTGGTACCAATACTACCACTTACAATTATGACGTTTTTAAAAGAATGACATAACACATCCCGTCACTGTCAAGCTCATTAAATCTTCAGTAACTAAAATATCTTAAAATTATAAAAATGACTGACTTTGAAATTCCAGTAGATGTTGATTCAGACGAAAGCGTGTCCGCCCCAATTTTGCCACCAGACTTGTCCGTGAGCGCATCGTCCGTTACCCCACGCGCTGGAGGCTATATGAAAAACTTACAAATTCACGACTTTAAGTAATGCACAATTGATCGCATATTGATTTATTAATTTTTCTATCTTTAGCGAAATAACTCCACGGTCAAAAAACTCTAAATGATACTTTACAAGAGAAACCTTTTATTTTTAAGAAATCCGAAGGAAGAGTAACAGAGTGCGATGATATGCTTGCGGTATCAATCAGTTGTGTTATGATGTTAGCTTCAAATGCTGAAAATATTCCAGACGAATATTTCATATGGACAGAACACTATCTTTCCAGAATCAAAGATGAAAACGGAAAATGTCCACCAAACGTTAAAGGCATTTTAAATCACATAGCTTTGGTGCGTTCAGATATTCCAAGTCCTGAGATTGTAACGTGTAGATGTAGTCTGTACGATGATCAAGGTGAACCCGAATCATTGGGAAATACCGAAGACATAACACCACCACCACCACCACCACCTGAAGAAGAAACTTCTCCCTTACCGCCTGAACCTGAACCGGAACAATCGACTGAGAATGAATAATAAACAAAGTTTGCTACTATCTGTCATTATCATCTTGTCAAAATGTCTTTAAAATCTAGATAAAATTTTGAAGTGCCTTTTTTATTATCGAACTTTCAATACGTAAGAAATGTGTTCGAACGACGAAGTGAGGACTCCTGAAAAATATACCCCTATTCCATATACATTTAGATTACCTAATGATACCAAAATATCTCCCAGTGGTAAAGGTGCTGCAAAATGTCCACCATTCCACATTCAGCTGGATCATACTTTTAGCTGTGGTATGGAGTTTATTTTCGGAAGAAACTACGAACAAACCTCTTGGTACGTAATTTTTATAAAAGAAAAGTATTGATTTACCCTTGGTTTAGGTGTAGCACAAATACAGTGGGCTTTAAGTTTTTTAAAAGGAGTAACAAATTCTAAAAAAGAACATCCAGCTGATATACAAGTATGCATGGAAGCTATGCAAGAAGCTCTAATAGAACAATACGCCGATATGGCCGAATCAGTTTTGTCTGTAATGCCAACGGGAAGTGCTTCTGAACCTGCGGTTGAAACAAAAAGTGTTTCTGATGAAGAAAATCAATCATTTTCGGTAAACTACTTTGACATGATGAGATACAGAGATTCTCCATCAGAACGTACGATCCGAAAAAAAGAATCACCTACCGAATTTAATCAAAAAATAGAAAACTTAACTGGCACTCCCGCCAAAAATATTCAGTCGAAAGAAGAAATGGTCGCGTTTTTTAAAAGATTTTAGAAAAGATCAAATTACTAAAGTTTGTGACGAATTGAAAAGATTACAATCGATCGAAGCTTATCTCGGTACTATGGACAGAAGTAATTTTAAACCGTACACAGAAAATCAAGATCTTGGCCGTTTTAAAGGTTGCGATTGCAATAAGTAAATAATATTTACAAAGCATGTATTAAATTGTTAATAACAATTATTGCAATTTTAAGAATTTATTATTTAATTCTATTTTATTTTTTTAATAATTTTATTTGTCGTGCGTATAATTAGTAGGTAATCATCAAAACAATATAATGATGAAGATCGCAAATCTTCTTGTTGTAAAAGAAGAAAAACCTGGCTTTTGAGTACAGTATACATCTCAAGAGTCTGGTCTGGTGATAATCATTTAAAAGGAAGTTGAATAAACAGGTTGGATAAGTTTAGGTAAATAAAAACTTTCGATCTTGAACATTAGTACTAGTAATAAGTAATAATAAGGGGCTAGCGACAACAATAGGAACGTTTCATCGTCTTTATGAGAAACCAAGTTAAGCAATCATAACAGCAGCGCTGTAGTCCATTTAATGAAAACTTTTTTCCACGACAATGGATCATGAGCCCGAGAATATTGGCCCTGACTATTGGCGAAATATTTATTGCTAAAAAAAACAATAATGCCAAGACCTTACTATACAACTTTTAGATCGCAGAGATGAAACATCAAAGAAACTTATGATGTCATCATATATTAGACTGGTGAAACGTGAAAATAGTTTTCGGTGGTCTTGAATGGAAGGTAGCTTTTTGTGTTCAATGCTATTCGGAGAAAGAACCTAAGGACTGAGAGCGAAAAAACATTAACATTGAAAAACTTGCATAACTTTTATACCACATAATTTTTTACAAAATTTTGATATAGTAGGCTTTGAAATAGTTGTCAGAATATGTCGTCAAATTTTTATTTTTATTTGAGTCAAATTGTGTTCACAATGGCAAAAGTACTGGAAGTACATAGATTAATCATTAAGAAATTTGTTGAGAATCCACAATGGTCAGTCGTTCGCATTGCAAAGGAGGCAAAAGTTTGCAGGCAAGTGGCAGCAAAAGTCATCAAGCGGTACAAGGAAGACTTTACCATAACACGGAAACCAGGAAGTGGACGACTAGAGGGTTTTCATTCACCAAAAAAGGTGCAAAAGACAATATCTGCGATGGTTAAGAATCCGCTGATATCAAACCGGAAATTAGCTGCAAAAGTCGACTTGTCGGAAAAGACAATTCGAAAAATAAAAAAAAGAGTGGATTTAAGTCCTACAAAGTTCAAACAACTCCAGATCGTAATGCGGAGAAAAACATTGAAGCCAAGAAACGAGCCAGAAAGTTGAGAGCAGATTTTTTCCAAAAACGTCAATGTTGCGCGATGCACGATGAGACTTACGTCCTCGATGATTTTTCTCAACTACCTGGTCAGGAGTTTTATGTTTCCTGTGGACGAGGAAATGTTCCTAAGAAGTTTAGAACTAAAATAAAGTCTAAGTTTCCAAAAATATCTCGTTTGGCAGGCGATTTGTAGCTGCGGTGAAAGAAGCCAATCTTTCATAACAAATGGAACAATTAACTCCGATATTTACACGAAAGAGTGTTTCCAAAAAAGATTGCGGCCTTTTCTGAGTAAACATTTTTTTGGCCGAATTTAGCTTCGTGCCATTACAGTAAGCAGACAAAAAAATGGTACGAAGAGATCATGTCGATTTTGTACCCAGGAGGCTAACCCACCAAATTGCCCTGAGCTTCGCCCAATCGAGCGGTACTGGGCTTTGGTGAAAAGAAGCTTGAAGCAGACAAAAAGGCTACAAAATCGATTGAAAGTTTTAGAAAAATGTGGACCCTAGCGACCAAGATAGTGTCGAGCACCACCATAAAAGCCATGATGGAGACCATTCTCGACAAGCTCAAATTTTTTATGACGATAAGTCTGATTGATGTTTTGTTTTTTCTTAATTTTTATATTATAAATAACCTATCCAAAACTAAATTTTTTTGAAAATTTATTTAGCGGTTTAAAAGTTATGCAAGTTTTTCAATGTTAATGTTTTTTCGTCCTCAGTCCTTAACTTTGCTTTAGTTCATTCTTACATTTTGGCAGGATTCGCATTTGAGAAAGCAGCACATATTGCAAGCGTTTTTAATGGTAGGAATTAAAACGAAAGATTGGAACTTTCCCCGTTGTTTATTGCAGAGGTACTCTGAAAAGACGAAGATGAAGATTCTCGGTCATGCTTATGTTGTAATGGTCAAACACTATATATAAAATAAAGTTGAAACATCACTTAGGTTATTATTAAAACATCCCAAGTGCAACTATTGCACTTCATTAAGCTTGAATTAATGTAAAATATTTCAATAATTGTTTGTTAGTGGCGACGTAGGTTCTGATGGATTTCCAAATATGGAACTTTAATTTAAATCAGTTTGACACTTTCATCAACGTTACAAATATTTTAGGCTTAAGACAGGATATCTAAACAAGAAGTAAAAATGTTTTAAAACGTAAAAAACAATATAAAATTACTGTCGTGACTCGTGACAAAACTAGCAAAAATTGTAGTTGAAGAAGTTTGATTGTGATGAACCACTACTTTGAGGATTGTAAAATACATGAAGCGTAAAACGCTTGAAATTCCACCACCGAAAAAGTACGAAGGAGTACGCAACTACAGTGTTTCCGAGAATACACAATAGTCAGAATATTAACATAAAAATTATTCAGTCTAAATTTGGTGTCAATCCATTAACGATCGTGTATGGAGACACGTACATAGAAGAAGAGGACGTTTTCCTTTGAGAATTGATTACCCTGCGATGATAGGAGGGTCCATCATGGTTGAAAACTAGTAGAAAAATTCAAAAGAAGAAGGAACTTTTTTGTGGCCGCTTTACTTCTCAGTTTTGTATCTATTTTTTCAGTACAGTTTAAGAAAGCAGAAAAGGAAATTCTACTAGTATAAACAAAATTAAGTAATAGAAGGGAATCAAAATACCACACCAGTTTACTCGGCACTTGATTCTGGAACAACACGAGCAATTGGATCATGCAGGACTAGAAATGGATTGGGAAGGAAGTTTTTAAAATTTGCGTAATTTTTAAAAGATCCTAAATCAATCCAGTAGAAACCAACCAGTAAGAACTCTACCGGAGAATTGTATAATAAATGGAGATGCGAATTCCGAGACCCTTTACGTAAACCAAATAAAAGAAAAGCAATTTCATTTTCGTCATATAGAGTTCGTTTTTGCTTTTGGATATTTTGTTCGTGGTCTTTCTTTGACGGTATATTCGAAAAGTAGAACTAATGTTGTGTGAGCAAAAAATCTTTTTGCCAATTTGAAGTAGAAACTAGCATCCTATGTTATATGGTAGTGAGGGTTCTATAAACGCTGACTGATATAGTAAAATTCCATCTGATGAAACTGTTATAAATGCAAGATGTTTGTTTCGTTTACATTTTATTCATTCAAGTTGAAACGGTCTTTTAGAAGGTCGAATGTGTTGCAGCATATGGAAGAGGAAGGACAAAATAGAACTGATACACTTGCTACCAAAAGACTGAGGAATCGATTTTGTGAAGAGTACTTTTGACATATTCAACTTTCAGGACTAAAAATGACCAGACCAAGAGAAACAAAGTCCGTTTTCATCGGACACATTGCTCTCCAGAATTATAAAAACTGCCCAGAGTTAACATGATTAAAAGTTTATGTGAACTAGTTCAAAGACTACGCTTTTTGGGAGGTTTCTGATGTTGGTGATGAACCATTTATTACCATAACAATCATTTTTCCCCAGAAACGTAATAAAGTGAAACTAGAAGAATTAGAAACGCATGAAGATAACAGGTCTGGTTTTAGTATAGGGTACTCATGGTAAAAGAAAGGTCAAACAGTCTTTTCAGTTTAACTCATTTTGTAAAACACAAGTCCACCCATAAATTATTAGGCTCCGAAAGTTCAAAATTGTAACCAATTCTTGTATCTGGCAACGTTTACTACAGACTATAATAGAAAAAAGTGACAACGTTGTATAATAAAATAAAAATAAATAAAACAACATAACCTTACTATTAATTTAACAATTTTAGAAAATGAGATCTTTAAGACCAACACAATTGTCTTATCAAACAGACAAGAGTTGGACAGACGATCTTCCAGTTTGCAAACAATCAGGCGTTGGTTTTGCCACGAATCAAATTTATCGCGAAGATGATCATCGGCAACCAGAACATTCGTTTGAGGACCGAAGTTGTCACTGTAGGTTCGATGATAGTTCGTACTTATATGGAGTATTTGATGGTCATGAAAGCGCCAGGGCTGCTGATTTCTGTTTCCAACGATTAGCAGCTGAGATTTTATTAGAACAACTGAATGGAAAAAATCAGACGAAGAAACTAAAGAAGTATTAAGGTATTTATATTTCAAATTGATAAATGACAAAATAGGTTAGATTTTTTGTAGACAGGCCTTTATATCCGTAGAAAAAGGGTATTTAGATTCTATATATGATAGATTAGCTGAACGTGAAGTTTATTTAGATGATATTCCTGAAGGTTTAAATTTGTACGAGGCCTATCAAGAGGTGCCTGATGTAGTTGAAAAAATTAAGAGGATTAATATTGAGTTATCTTCGGGTACTACGGCAGCAATCGCTCTGTTGCACAATAACAAATTGTTTGTTGCTAATGTTGGAAATAGTCGAGTGTTGCTTTGTCAAACAGATTCGAATAACGTGTTGAAAGTTTTACAATTAAGTGTGGACCATGACTTGAAGAATGAAGACGAATTATTAAGGCTTTATCAGACTGGTATCAGCATGGATTATCTTAGAAAATGTAAGTCACTAATTTTTTTTTATAGTGTTCTGATATTTGTATGTTGATGTAGAAGCAAAAGTTAAGTGTCTTCTTATTTTTGAATTTCTAAGTCAGATTTCTCTCCTTCCTTTATTTTGTGGGAGCCTGGTATTTCAATGAGAAAATTTCACTATCCATTTGTTTTATTAATTTAACGAACGTGAAAACACCAAAAATATACTGGGACACGTGTTTCAATAGCTAAGCTATCATCATCAACGAATCGATACCGATTCTCGGTTTGCTGATGATCATAGCTTAGCTATAGAAACACGTGTCCGAGTATAGTTTTTGTGCAGTTTTTTGGTGTTTTCCGCTCGTTAAAATAGATGCTGCAGTTTAGAGTTCCATTCCTTTAATTAATTTAGTTTTGTATTGTGAAATTGTTTAATTTATTTAATTTAATTCCTTGACACATAAGTTTCTACATACCTTACTGCAATGTGATTGAAGTTTTGAAAATCTATTCGTTACCAGTCATGTTCTAGCGTGACTGTAAAACTTGGTTTCTTGAAATACATTGACTTAATTTGGGGAATAGACACACAATTTTAAGCTTAACATGACTTAATTTCATGATAGAACAAATCGAGAACATCGCAATGTTCACAGAACATCTTGAAAACCTAGGATTACTTCGAAGAGGTTTTTTAAATCTTATGTATGTTGCTCTTATTTTAAGCTTCATTAAAAGTACAAAATTCTGAACTATTATACGCTATTATATGCAATATGGGGAAGCTGTACTTGGAGAAATAGCAATATCATCACTGTCTAGTTTTTCTTGATGGCTTTATTAGGCGTCTGTTTTTGTTATCGACGTTGAAATCGACGTTCAGGAGAAATTTGTAGTCTTTTTTCATGGAGTTCTCTTACTTTTTGCTTATTACAAATAAAATTAATTCAAAACGTATCGTGTATTTAACAATCGTTATGTACAAATAATTATTGTTTTATAACACTAAATATCCAATATTAAGGCTTGTGTCTAGTACCCGATTCATAAACGGGTGGTTAACGTTGTACCCCAGAAAATTCCAAATTTACTTTTTAAATTACTCTAGTACCAGTAACAGATAGAACGAAAACCTTTCGTTTCAGTATAGGGCAGTATATAATCCTCCCAAACGCTTCTGTATAAAAATTAAAGATTTTTTATTGATTTAGGGCAATAATTTCAACTACTATCAGTACGATTTTGTACCGAGCCGCATTCCAAGTTATAAGCGAATCCCGTAATTTGAGAACGAATATAAAATTTGTGCCACAAATTTCGCGTTTATAAATGTAGCTCTGCGGCACCCTCACTCAACAAATATCATCTTTTGAAGGCTGTAAGCGATTACAGTGGTTTACAAGATTTTGCTCAGCAGGTGTGCATTGTTGTGGAAATTTTGGGACTCAAAATAGTAAAATAGGTACGACAGTTAATTTTATTGAAGTTATTAACTTGTACCTTTACAATACTTTTCAAATCATCCTCAGCATATAAGTAATAATATCTATATAGATAAGTATATATTGAACATGTATATAGTGTATAACATAACTAATTTAAATGGCTTTTTATTAATTACAAATTTAATTTGCATGACGTAAGGTAAGACGTTTCGCTAAGTTGGACTCATCAGTTCTTATAATATACATAATTTAATTCTGCAACAATAAGGAAAATTAGATATCTTTAAAACAATTTAGCGTAAATTACAATAAAATTAAAAATAAATGCATACTTATTACCTACATGTAAAAATACAAACACATATAACAAATTCGATACAATTAATTAAACATAACGCAATATAATGTAACACAGCAAACTATTTACTACTATAATTTTCAATTACATTTTATTTTAAAAGTTTCTCTAATTTGCATTTTTCGTGCTTGTCTGGAATCTAATAGCTCAGGAAGTAATTCACTGAAGTAAAACTGTTGCAATTTTGGAACCATTACAGATTTCCAAAATAAAATGTCTTTACGTATGATTTCTATTGATACACCTTTGGGCGTCCAAACCACAAATACAAAATAACAAATATCTTTTTTTAAAATGTTTAATTGTCCTTGAACCTGAAACATATATTGATCTTGTTTTTTAGTTGTAACTTTCCATTACTATTAAGTTCACAAAATTTAATTTGTTTAGAACAGCTTCTTCAGGAGTATACGCTCGTGCACTGTATGGACACTTTATTTCAACAATTGCTTGGTTGTCTTCTATAATTCCATCTGGAGATGCGGCCAAGAATGGATAATCTTCATCGATACATAAGCCACAAGGATTAATATTCAAATTTGTTTGATATTGACTGTCCTATGCTCATTTTCTTTGCCATATTGGGTAGCTGCAGAACCACAAAATTGTTGGTAAAGTAAATTTTTTACCGTGTTTGCACAAGATGTACTTTGTCGGAGTTTACAAATTCGCCCAAAATTAGAAGCTGTTAGGCGCTTTCGTCTCTCTTCGTACCATTTATTACATCGGTGCTGTCCAATAGTTTCTGGTATATCTCGTCGCGATGTAATGACAATTCTGAAATAAATTTTTTTGTTGAATTTCCATTTCTTCCTCCGTCATGTCAGGAAGGGTAAGTGCTGCATCTGGTCCATAATCTTCATCAGCGTCCCCGAATTTTTTTCGATATTTTTTGAACGGTCTTTTCCAACCGATATTCCAATTTTCTTTTTGTTTTTACAATACTGTAAGGTGTATCGGCCAATACTGGTGTTTGCTGAAGTTTGCACTATTTGATGCAGCATCCCTACGTTATTGTGTGCTATAACGGCGGCTTCACATCTACCCTTGTAAGAACGCCGAAGAGCAAAATTAACACGCTTGCCACCGATGAACTTAGCCACGTGAGAGTTGTACAATTCAGCGGAGTTGTTGGTGACATCATAAATAAGACTTTGAGCATGACTTGCGACTCGACGTGCTGCATTCATAATTTCTTCTAACATACCGTTCTTTTCTAAATCTGAACTATGTTTGTCTCCCCTTCTTTAGGTCCAGGGCAAAATAATTTCTTTCTTCGCATCCTCTATGATCTCTAAAATATGCTTAGGTCCATTTAATATATCTAATTCTAATTCTCTAATTTTTGTACAGGTCGGGACGTTTTGATTTTTTCGAAATTTACTGCTTTAGAAACTGCGCTTCGAAATCGAAGTATGTTTTGACAAACAAACGTTCTCAAGCGTTTATCTGTTTTTGTTTTTTTGTTGATTCCTTAATTTTGTTAATATAATTACGTAGAATATGATTTTTACATTCTATTTTTTGAATTATTGTAGTAGGTCCATAAGGCATGCAGCTTAAAAGTTTTCGGTAAACACTACTGTCGCCGTCTGCAATTAGTTTCGTATATTTCATTCCATACATTTCCAAAGAGTTTTGAAATCCTTCGACAATTATAGCCGTTTCCATTGAAGTTGATGTTCCAGTCCAATTTTTGTAGCAAACATGTGCTGGGCATTTTTTATTTTTGTAAGGGCCCTTACGTGCACAAATGCAACAAAATTTATTTTTAATAGAAATGTAAAGAACTTTTTTGTTCGAGTCCAACTATGCATGCAACACCTGAAAGCGAGTTGTAATTTGTACGGTATGATCTTTTTACCAACCACCGTCAGCTACGACAGCAATGTTTGGCTGCCCATCTGCGTCTACTTCACCTAACTCGACTGCAAGTTTTTTTTTCTTCTTCAGCCGATTTTCGCATTTCTTCTATAGCAGTGCGGTTATAAATATCGCAGGCAATATCATGATTTGCTGAGTAAGTACTACTTGAAGGAGATGGAATGTCCAAGGCTGATAAAAATTCGTTTAATTGGGAATATCCTGCACCAATAGATATTATACCAAATACTGCTGATAAATTTACAGGCATGCACTGAGATGTATGATCTTCGGTTGATATGGTTTCTAATTTATTGCACATTGTACATTTCATGGTGTAAATTGATTCCAAACCTCTACGTTTTTCGCTAATAATATCCATGTCATAAAAGAACACCCAAACCCCACGTGATTTAGTGACTTCAATGCTTTGAAAAGATGGGCAATATTTACAATTCTTCGGCCAGAAATTTTATTGCATTCAAAATCTTGTTTTTCTTGTTGCATTTCAATTTATAAGTCTGGCAAAGGTGAAATTATTTCGTCACGTACATTTTAAAAACATCTTCTTCTACACTATTAAACAGAACTTCATTATTACCAATATTGGTACCGCCATCACTTATAGTTTTAAAGCCATCTGCTTCGCTGCTGTAATTAAAATTGCAAATAGTATCACTACTATTACTGTCCGGTAAAAATCAGTATGCCCACCACCATCATTTAAATACACATATTCTACATTGTTTTGTTTGTCGGTTGATTGACTACATACATTCACTGCTGACAAGTCATTGTCTGAAATTGTTTGTTTAACACGTTCGCGCATTTTTTGTTTTACACTCAATCGTTTTGAAAGGTAACGTCTATTTGAAACAGAACAACACTTATTCATTTTAAAAATAATATCACCAGCAATCAAAATAATTTGTTGAAAGTTAAAATCACTACCTCGTAGAGGTAGCACAGTAACTACGGGAAATGACTTACAATAGTTCAGAGTTCAGGTTTACACAGGTATTTGTTTATAACCCCTACTACCCTAGAAGCACCCAAAGAAATATTCAAAAAATATCTACTAAAAACAGGAGAAAATTTTTTTGCGGTTATTATTGCAGCTATCAATTACACCTTTACCATATTTTATGTTAATTTCTTTTAATTAAATATGCATTATTATTCCCGTTCCTGAAAGGAAGTTAATTTTTTTTAAATTTGTTATTATTTCAATGCTTTTATTTAATTAACGTATTATTTGTGTTGCAATATGTTTTTACTGGTTTTGAGCTTTCCAATGAATAATTATCTACCTACTAGTTAAATAGTATTTTTCGGCCTCCGTCTAAAATTACTGATTTTCTATTCGCTTAAATTGTCTTGAAAACACTTATTTTCAAGTCATGGCACGAAAATAAAAAGAGGGATTTTCATGATCGATTTTAAGTTGGTTGCATTGACAATTTGATTAACAACGAGTTCCGATTGACAACTGTGTAGTTTGGAATGTGAACTAATAAATTAAAAAAATATTTCAGTGTTCTTAAAGGATTTCATCGCAAACAGTTTCATATTCATAAATCGATTTATGTAATTCAACCGTAGGTAAGCAGTAAATTCAAAGAAGCATTTTTTAGGTTATGTTTATTTTTTCAGTAATTATTAACTTCAAATAATCCAATTGAATTGAATAATTTATTTAGAAACAAAAATAGAGGAACAACAAACAACCAAACGGAAATTCTAACTAAAATCAGAGGTAAATTTTCAAAGAATTATTTAAAATTAAAGTTGATCGTACAATTTTCCAGATGGGAGAGATTAATATTCGGCAAATTTGTGTCTTGTAATTTAAGTTGCACATTATGAATACTAGATGGTTTTAATGAAATCGGTTCTTGTAAACTTTCTTGCTGGATTCCTGTACTTGTCGAGGGCTGAGGTTCTGAACGATTTTGATGCAATAATTTATTGGCAATGTTTATTTTAGCACCCAATGAATCCTCTATATATTGTTCTGCGACTGTAGTACTTTTCCATCCGCCAAAGCGCTTCAGGGTTGTTATATCTACCCCATTCCCTGCCAGAGCTGTAGCACCACTTCGCCTAAAGCAGTGACCTGTGTATCCTTTTGGATTTTCTAATTTTAAATATGCAGCTATTTTAGAAGGCATATTTCCAAAGGAGTGAATGCCTACTGGCTGTTTTGAGCATTTATTTTTGCATAAAATAAAAAAAATCTATCAATTTCTGTATTGGGCCTTAACGTAACATATTTGCGAATTATATCCATCCAATGAAGTTCGGTCACACAGCAGGTACGAGGTTTTTAGTTTTTGTTTGAGGGATGGATAAGATAATAACATCCCCTTTATCAATGACATCTTTGATTTTCATGTCTCGTAATTCATGTATTCGGCATGCACCGCATATGCCAAATATTAATGCTGTCTATAAATAATTTTTGTAAATAAAGATTAAAAATTAATCATGCCTACCTTTATCATAAGATAATCTTCATTGGGTGCTTCGTTAATAAACTTTTCTAAATCATCCATTTCTAAAATTTTGGATTTTTTTGCACGATATCCGTCATGTTTGCGCTTTAACAAAGCTATTAATTTTGTATATTTTTCGATATTAATGTTGTCTTTAATGTTTAAGGTAGTTTTAAGCATCGAATACATCGACCATAACGTTGACGATTTGAAGTTCTTAGATTTTTCTTCAAAATATGCAACCAAAACATATTCATTATACACCGATACGCCATTTTCAGAACCCCATTTTTTTAGTATCTCATATTCTTTCCAATATCGATTGGATGATTTTTCAGGAAGTAAATTTTGAATTGCAGCTTCTGCTACATTTCGAATATGAGCTGGTACTTCTAATACCTTTTCTTCATTCATGTTTTTTCACAAAAAATTCATAAAATTACCAAGCGCAATAAGATTATTTTAAATTCAAATCACTATAGCGGTGAATTGAATCGCCAACATAAGAAAGATGAATTTTCTAAACCGACGCTATTTAAACAATAATCATTAATATTTTAATTTAAAAATTTTGTCGGCCGAAAAATTTGTGTATCACACGTCCAGAAATTTTTTGCGAGTATTCGCACTTGTGAGCCTCGGCTTCGCCTCGGCCCACAAAACGTACTCATACTCGCAAAACTACAGTTTCTGGCCTAGTGATACAAATAACTATTGTCGGCTTGTTTGTTATTACGGCCCAGGTATAAAACAACTTAGACCAGGTATCAAAATCTAATACGTGGAAAGTAAGTTGCATATTTACAGGCGGTTTTGAAAATTACTAGTATAGTTGCAAACGAGTTACTTGTCACTAGACACAACCCTTAAGAACTTATTCAGATTCATTCCATATAAACTTTTGACATACCTTTTGAACCGTAAAAGAAAATAATGCAAGAACAGTTTCTATGTAACACTTGGAGGATATTTATTAATAACTTACTAAGGTCGTTTTGAACTGTATTTCTGGGTATCACCTCTGTTCAACTTATCCGACACTGTACTACACTCTTCAAGCGCTATATTATCTGAGTTAGTGGGACTTTTTTGAAGATAGTATTAGACGCATCACTCTCTTTGTTATTATTTCAGGTTCACGTTTAGGAAACCAAGAAAATACACGTTGTCTTGGAAACTACTTAATTAAGGGCGATTACAAAGAGTTCGATGACTTAAAATCCGCCAGTCAAGAACCCATTATTGCCGAACCCGATATTATTGGAGGTATACCCCTAGATGATACGTGTCGCTTTTTATTACTCATGTCAGCCGGCCTATACAAATCAATAGAAGAAGCCACCGGTACCGATCAAGTGAACAAATACATTGCTCAACTTGTTGTGGAGCAAGTAATATATATGATAATTTTGGGAAAATTATTCTATTCATATTTTGTTGTAGTTCCGCGAACAAGGAACGTTGACCGGAGTGGCACAGGCTGTAGTTGATCGTGCCGTTCGGTTACATCACGATTGGTACATGTCAATTCATTTAAAACTGGTTCTACGAAACGCGAAGATATCACCTTAATAGTGCGAAATTTTAATTATCCGATGCCGAACGCAATCACCTCACCTACAAATCCATCCGTCACTTTTAATCCTATTTCGCAAACGATACCCAATAATTCTTCTAGCACGTTAACGACGTCTAGCAATGAAACTTATAAGAGCAACAATAGTATTGTGAACACAAACGACACTTCCATAAGTTCCGATGTTAAAAGCGAGAGCGATTTTGGCGTTGGTCCCGATGATAGGATCGAACCGTATGTTGACTTTTCTATTTATTACGAAAATGTCGAAATAGCTAGACAAATGGTACTCTTCCAACTGACATGGATTTTTAAGCAATGTTTTGTTTTATTTAATTTTTTTAAATAATTTTGCACATCATGATTTTTTGTATTAATGTTTTTAGTTGTACTTAACGTGTAAAATAAACTTTTTAAGATCTATAACTTTTGTGTTTCTATCTGTCACAAATATTTTCGCATAATAGTTGACATAAACAAGAAAGATAGTGGTACACTATAAAAAAAGATAATTCAGCCCCTATTTGTTTGGTGAGAAATGTCGGCAATACTACACCTATAAAGACAGTTTTATTTCACCTTCGCCTCAGGAAGATCCCTAAAAAATAATGTATAATAATTTTTAAATTTTTATTATACTGCTAAGTTTAATATTTCATCTATGTATTTGTTAAAATAAGTTAGTCAAACACACGATGCGAATAACGATTTTCAAACTATTTATATTTTTATAGACTAGGCATATACAGTATGGTGGGCCAACGCCGACGAAATAGAGCCAATTGCAGCCACATCGATAATTTAAAAAAACTCAGACCAGTCGGCATTCCAGTATTACCTCTGGTTTTAACGGAAATGACGTCACATCAAACTTTTAAATGGCAACCCACAGTTTTGTGCAAAATCGGATAGACGACAAAAAATGCTTTTCAAAAACCTAACATGTTTCCTTTGGCCGTTCGGCTAGAACCGTACAAAAACCCTTAGAGGGCCCTTATATAATTTCGCGGATATTGTCATTAAAAAAACAAAGATATTGCAGTAACAATTTAATAATGCAATTGAAAAAATTATAACAAATGCTCGAAATTAGCTCCTCCAACTTCCATGCAGTGGTACAAATTTTCTTCAAATCGTCGTCTTACATTCTGCAGAATTTCTTGAGTAATCTGAAGACATTCATCGGTGATCCTTTATCTTAAATTTTCTAATATAATCTGCGAAATCATATGAGGGCCCTCTAAGGGTTTTTGTACGGTTGTTCTCGCCGAACGGCCAAAAGTGGGTTTTTTAAAAGCATTTTTTGTCGTCTATCCGATTTTGCACAAAAACTGGGTTGCCATTTAAAAGTTTGATGTGACGTCATTTCCGTTAAAACCAGAGGTAATACTGGAATGTCGACAGGCTGAAAAGATGTCCCCCTCAGAAATAAAATTGACGGGTCTGAGTTATCAATAAATTGGGACAATAATTCTGATTTAATATTCAACAACAATATCGGAAGGTGCGGTGTATTTGGATTGTTTGCACGAGTTTATGTGAGTAAATGTAATCAGATCTGAATTTTGATCTTTTTTGAATCTTCAAAATAGCGACGATATTTATATTTTATTGATAAACTAGCAGCTTGTTCTTACTTACACATTTTCTAGTCTAAATATAAATAAACTGCTACCACTAAACATCTTCATAGATACGCATTCACAATGGGTATGAGAAAAGGTTTAATAAGGAACTCTAACTTCATATATTGATAGTGACCACTTCAAATTATGTATTACATTTTTCACGTTAATATACGACAACAGTCACACTACGTTGAAAGCGCCAATTATCATCAGATCATCGCAGTTAAACAACATTGCGCGCGGTCAGAACTTGGTGGGTGACCGCTTCGATATCCATTTACACGAAAAACAGTGAATTTCCTTGTTATATTATAGATAGCTGATAAGGGTCGGTCAACGCAAAGATGGCCGGAAACTTGCAGCTACTTTACTGAGTTGTAATTATGATCATTTTTGGATCGATAATAACGAACATATTTGGTAGTTTATTGTGAATCAAAATCAATGTTGGAAGATATACTGACCCATTTCAGTTATTCGCATTCGAATCAATAGCTGAAAACCTATGCTTAAGTCAAAGTCACATCTGGCCCTTTTAAGGTCTTCAATATAAACCACCAACCTATATGCCCGGTTGCACAAAACTTAAATACCTACAGAATCCTATGTTAACGACGGTTACAGTAATTGTTTTCCGATCATTAACACAGATCTTTAAATTTTAACGATTGATTAAGTAACAAACAGGAGATTATGCGACTTTTGTGCGCAACCGAGCCTATAAAACATACAGAAATGCTAAAAATGATATGTACAAGCGTTTAATAAATGGTTTGATCGAGTCTGATGCTTTTCATTAGAGGTAGTTTGTCTTATGCAGTTACGTCGAACTCAACGTGCTCTTTAACAACAAAGTTTTTTAATTCCTATCCTCGGTGAAAATAAACTCAAGTTCATGCTTATTTCTATTTATAGGCTTTCAATTTTGTCTTCCTTTACAATAAGGACTAATCCACTCGACAATGATGGAAAGATTCAACAATTAAATACCTTAATCTCCAAATAGAAACAACAAATTGTTTATTTACATTCAAAAAATAACTTTGATAAGTAAAATAAGTAAATAGTTATTAGTACCAATTAAAATATTACATTCAAATTAAGAAACAAATTAAAAAAAGATATACAAACAAATAATAAAAACCAATGGCGATTAAAATTAATTTTGGAAGGCATTATTTTGAAACGTTCAAATGCAGCTTTTTCTAATGGCTCTCGATGACTGGGGTCGGCAATGTCTATTAAAGCGCGCTCTTTGGGCAATTGTTTTCCAAACAGTTCGGCAATGCCGTTCTCGGTTACTACATAGTTAGCGTGAGCTCTTGTTGTTACAACACCTGCACCAACTTTGAGTGTCGGCACTATTTTAGTTACGCCTTTTTTTGTGGCAGAAATTAACGCAATTATTGGTTTTCCTTTTCCGTCTAGGGCGGCACCAGCTCCACGAATGAAATCAACCTGACCTCCAAATCCGGAATACATTCGAGTACCAATCGAGTCGGAACATATTTGTCCTGTTAAATCGACTTCAATGCAGGAATTGATTGCGGTCATGTCGGGTTGTTGCGCGATGATTTCTGCAAAAAACATCGGTAGATTTATATACAACGATCTGTATCACTTACTAGTGTCGTTAACATAATCAACCACCAACATTTCAATGGTGGGATTGTTATCCACAAAATCGTATAATTTTTGTGTACCTATCAAAAACGAACCAACAATTCGTCCTCTGTGAAGTTTCTTTTTATTATTGGTTACGCAACCTTCATACACCAGATCTACTACTCCACCCGAGAACATTTCTGAATGAATTCCCAAGTCCTTGTGGCCACGTAACGAGTCTAGTACAGCATCTGGAATGCTACCAATTCCTAATACAAGAAGAAGAGTTAAATTCGTTTACAATTTCAATCAACAACATATACCTAGCTGTAATGTAGCCCCATCCACAACGAGATTTTCTGCAATTAATTTTCCAATTTTCTTTTCATTTTCAGTAGGTGGCTGTCCACCATGTTGAGGTAATTCTATATCAACGCATACGGCATAATCTATGTGACTGACATGCATTGCGCTATCGCCAAAGGTTCTTGGCATTTGTTTATTTACTTGAGCTGAAATAAATTCAATAAAGCACTGTCGCATGCGTATAATAACTAGAAAGCGTACCAACGATGATTTTCGAGTGCATTAGAGCTGCTCGAACGCAATCAACACTGGTTCCTATACTAACATATCCGTGTTGATCAGGCGGCGATACCTAAAAACGCTTGCTTACATACAATTTAAAAATACATAATTACCTTACTTGAACTACTGCAATATCCGGTTGATAAATTTTTCTATTGAAAAGTTTAGGAATATCAGAGAGGAAGATTGGAATACAATCACCTCTTCCATCCGCAACAGCTTGGCGAACATTACCACCCATAAACGTTGACACTGATCTAAAATTAGACTTGCTAGACCCGATCCAATAAATGTTCCGATAAAATACCTGAAGACGTCCTTTAGTTCTGGAGCTGTATATGGTGCCTTGCCCTCCGTGTGCATGTGTATAACTTGTATTCCTTTTAAATTGTTGGTTTTGCCATACTCTGTCATAGCTTCCAAAAGAAATTGAGGAGTGGCGGCGGCTCCCTGAGAAAACACAGTGTTACCTAAAAAATTGATCGAATTAGTTTTGTAATAGGCTCGAATAAAAATGAGGGAGTTCAATTGTGATATAAAACAAGTGGAGGGGGATTTCTTACAATCCTACGAACTTTCGTAACCTGTTGTCCATCTTCAATTAAAAAAATATGAAAATTCTCAACAATAGTTATTTATATCAATGCACTAAAGTTTGATTTTTAATGACGAATGTTTTTAGTTGAAGAGGCGATAGCCGAGGCAAATGAAACACGTGAGTAATGAAAAAGACTTTAGTGCCGAGGTACATATTATATTTTTTCCGAAATCCCAAAATTTGAACAAAATCTTATAATTTTATAACGTTCTTTAAGTGGCAAATGTGATCAGCTGTTTTCTTTTTTACGTCAAATGCTAAATTCTAAAATTTACATACATTTTACACATCTCTACCGGCGAAAATGTGAACTTAAAAATCGTCGTATAATGAACTACTTTAGTGCCGATTTTTGCTACTTTAGTGACGATTTCGGGAAAACTTCCAATAGGTAGTGATTATACTGGGTAGATTTGTCAAAATGTCTTAACGTAAAACAATTTACTTAATTAATAAAATTTAAGTCTGAACCTAAAATTTTCTAGTATCGGATTAGTTATTGATGTATGCTGTTCCTATTTTGATTTGATGGTGTCAAAAATGTGCTCTTTTGCGTATGGTGTCCACACTCCTGCTAGTTTGTGCAACCTATCCTTTCACAGGATTACGATATACTACAGACTTCGGATACCTCCAGCTTCTTGTTATCCAGTTCATTGTTCGGCACTAATCTGCCAATTTTGTTTTGGTTTATTTTTTGTTCCTCATTACTGGACCGAACGGAGCTCCATTTCTCGAATTTCTTGTTTTGTCCGATTATTCAGATCTGAATTTTGATCTTTTTGAATCTTCAAAATAGCGACGATATTTATATTTTATTGATAAACTAGCAGCTTGTTCTTTACTTACACATTTTCTAGTCTAAATATAAATAAACTGCTACCACTAAACATCTTCATAGATACGCATTCACAATGGGTATGAGAAAAAGGTTTAATAAGGAACTCCTAACTTCATATATTGATAGTGACCACTTCAAATTATGTATTACATTTTTTCATGCGCAATATACGACAACAGTCACACTACGCTGAAAGCGCCCAATTATCATCAGATCATCGCAGTTAAATAACATTGCGCGCGCGGTCAGAACTTGGTGGGTGACCGCTTCGATATCCATTTACACGAAAAACAGTGAATTTCCTTTTGTTATATTATAGATAGCTGATATGGGTCGGTCAACTCAAAGATGGCCGGAAACTTGCAGCTACTTTACTGAGTTGTAATTAGTGATCATTTTTGGATCGATAATAACGAACATATTTGGGTAGTTTATTGTGAATCAAAATCAATGTTGGAAGATATACTTACCCATTTCAGTTATTCGTGATTCGAATCAATAGCTGAAAACCTATGCTTAAGTCAAAGTCACATCTGGCCCTTTTAAGGTCTTCAATATAAACCACTCAACCTATATGCCCGGTTGCACAAAACTTAAATACCTACAGAATCCTATGTTAACGACGGTTACAGTAATTGTTTTCCGATCACAACACAGATCTTTAAATTTTAACGATTGATTAAGTAACAAACAGGAGATTATGCGACTTTCTTTTGTGCGCAACCGAGCCTATATAAACATACAGAAATGCTAAAAATGATATGTACAAGCGTTTAATAAATGGTTTGATCGAGTCTGATGCTTTTCATTAGAGGTAGTTTGTCTTATGCAGTTACGCGAACTCAACGTGTTTTTAACAACAAAGTTTTTAATTCCTATCCTCGTGAAAATAAACTCAAGTTCATGCTTATTTCTATTTATAGGCTTTCAATTTTTGTCTTCCTTACAATAAGGACTAATCCACTGACAATGATGGAAAGATTCAACAATTAAATACCTTAATCTCCAAATAGAAACAACAAATTGTTTATTTACATTCAAAAAATAACTTTTGATAAGTAAAATAAGTAAATAGTTATTAGTACCAATTAAAATATTACATTCAAATTAAAAAACAAATTAAAAAGATATACAAACAAATAATAAAACCAATGGCGATTAAAATTAATTTTTGGAAGGCATTATTTTGAAACGTTCAAATGCAGCTTTTTCTAATGGCTCTCGATGACTGGGGTCGGCAATGTCTATTAAAGCGCGCGCTCTTTGGGCAATTGTTTTTCCAAACAGTTCGGCAATGCCGTTCTCGGTTACTACATAGTTAGCGTGAGCTCTTGTTGTTACAACACCTGCACCAACTTTGAGTGTCGGCACTATTTTAGTTACGCCTTTTTGTGGCAGAAATTAACGCAATTATTGGTTTTCCTTTTCCGTCTAGGGCGGCACCAGCTCCACGAATGAAATCAACCTGACCTCCAACCGAATACATTCGAAAGTACCAATCGAGTCGGAACATATTTGTCCTGTTAAATCGACTTCAATGCAGGAATTGATTGGCGGTCATGTCGGGTTGTTGCGCGATGATTTCTGCAAAAACATCGGTAGATTTATATACAACGATCTGTATCACTTACTAGTGTCGCTAACATAATCAACCACCAACATTTCAATGGTGGGATTGTTATCCACAAAATCGTATAATTTTTGTGTACTCTATCAAAACGAACCAACACCTGTCCTCTGTGAAGTTTCTTTTATTATTGGTTACGCAACCTTCATACACCAGATCTACTACTCCACCCGAGAACATTTCTGAATGAATTCCCAAGTCCTTGTGGCCACGTAACGAGTCTAGTACAGCATCTGGAATGCTACCAATTCCTAATACAAGAAGAAGAGTTAAATTGTTTACAATTTCAATCAACAACATATACCTAGCTGTAATGTAGCCCCATCCACAACGAGATTTTCTGCAATTAATTTTCCAATTTTCTTTTCATTTTCAGTAGGTGGCTGTCCACCATGTTGAGGTAATTCATATCAACGCATACGGCATAATCTATGTGACTGACATGCATTGCGCTATCGCCAAAGGTTCTGGCATTTGTTTATTTACTTGAGCTGAAATAAATTCAATAAAGCACTGTCGCATGCGTATAATAACTAGAAAGCGTACCAACGATGATTTTCGAGTGCATTAGAGCTGCCCGAACGCAATCAACACTGGTTCCTATACTAACATATCCGTGTTGATCAGGCGGCGATACCTAAAACGCTTGCTTACATACAATTTAAAAATACATAATTACCTTACTTGAACTACTGCAATATCCGGTTGATAAATTTTTCTATTGAAAAGTTTAGGAATATCAGAGAGGAAGATTGGAATACAATCACCTCTTCCATCCGCAACAGCTTGGCGAACATTACCACCCATAAACGTTGACACTGATCTAAAATTAGACTTGCTAGACCCGATCCAATAAATGTTCCGATAAAATACCTGAAGACGTCCTTTAGTTCTGGAGCTGTATATGGTGCCTTGCCCTCCGTGTGCATGTGTATAACTTGTATTCCTTTTAAATTGTTGGTTTGCCATACTCTGTCATAGCTTCAAAAAGAAATTGAGGAGTGGCGGCGGCTCCTGAGAAAACACAGTGTTACCTAAAAATTGATCGAATTAGTTTTGTAATAGGCTCGAATAAAAATGAGGAGTTCAATTGTGATATAAAACAAGTGGAGGGGATTTCTTACAATCCTACGAACTTTCGTAACCTGTTGTCCATCTTCAATTAAAAATATGAAAATTCTCAACAATAGTTATTTATGTATCAATGCACTAAAGTTTGATTTTTATGACGAATGTGTTTTAGTTGAAGAGGCGATAGCCGAGGCAAATGAAACACGTGAGTAATGAAAAAAGACTTTTAGTGCCAGAGGCAATTTATATTATATTTTCCGAAATCCCAAAATTTGAACAAAATCTTATAATTTTATAACGTTCTTTAAGTGGCAAATGTGATCAGCTGTTTTCTTTTTTACGTCAAATGCTAAATTCTAAAATTTACATACATTTTACACATCTCTACCGGCGAAAATGTGAACTTAAAAATCGTCGTATAATGAACTACTTTAGTGCCGATTTTTTGCTACTTTAGTGACGATTTCGGGAAAAACTTCCAATAGGTAGTGATTATACTGGGTAGATTTGTCAAAATGTCTTAACGTAAAACAATTTAATTAATTAATAAAATTTAAGTCTGAACCTAAAATTTTCTAGTATCGGATTAGTTATTGATGTATGCTGTTCTATTTTGATTTGATGGTGTCAAAAATGTGCTCTTTTGCGTATGGTGTCCACACTTCTGCTAGTTTGTGCAACCTATCCTTTCACAGGATTACGATATACTACAGACTTCGGATACCTCCAGCTTCTTGTTATCCAGTTCATTGTTCGGCACTAATCTGCCAATTTTGTTTTGGTTTATTTTTTTTGTTCCTCATTACTGGACCGACCGGAGCTCCATTTCTCGAATTTCTTGTTTTGTCCGATTATTCATTTATTCCTCCAGATGTTCCTAGCTTTTGCATTTGGGTGGTGTGAGAAATCTTCTGCTGAAACTACACAACTCAAAAAAAGGTAGCTGTCGTATTATAAAATTGATGAAAGCTTCTTTTAGTGAATGTATGTATTACCACTTTAAACGTGAACTCTTATCGCAGTTAGTTTTATAAACCTGAGTAAATTGGGTCAATAATGAATAATTACAATATTTACTTATTGTGAAACAAAGCAGTAGTAGAAAAAAATAATCAATACAAAGTTCGTTAGCATTAAATAAAAAAATCGATAACCAATGTTAATATGCTGTTAATGCGTTAATGAATCATGTTAATTTCAATAAATGTATTCAGTTAGAAGACTTAATTGCAATACAAAGATTATCATCGATTTATAAAAACTGTATTTATTGATGTAATTTGTTTTAGTATTTTGCATTATAGATTAGATCTCTTTTTTATTAACAAAATTCAAATAATAGTATATTAAAGAACTAGTTTCAGAAAACTCATTTTATAAGATGAGTACAGTTCTGAAAACGAGCCGCGAAGCGAGGAGTTTTGCGAAAGTACGAGTTGCTAAAATGCCTTCTGAAACCAATTCTTTATACATTTTTTCTATTTTCGGCTTTTCAGATTGATTTTAAAATAAAATTTCGCGAGTTTTTAAATTAAGGGAATAAGGTATTTCCAAGTGACGCCACAATCAGCTGATTGCGGACAACTTTGTACCGTTTGAAATGGACGTTTAGCAAGTTTTGTGAAATAGGTGGCAAAAATGTATTGAAGCGGAAGTAATGGTCCTACTCTTTATTAGAACAAATAAAAGTTAGCTGGATTATTACAATTTTTTAGTAAAATGTCAAATTAATAAATTTAGGTATATGCTCATTAACACAAACTATAAATGTGCGCTTTGAATATTTAAAAACACTTTGGTCCAAAAATCTTCGTAAACCTCTAAAACAGTAAAACCACGAAGATGTCGTAAGTTCACACGTTTTAGTTGTCCCAATCAGCTGTTCTGGTAACGTAGTCGTGACGTACTTGGAAACACCTAATTTTGAAGTATAATTGCTAGGGTGGCAATATTTTCATTAAACTTTGGTTTAAATGTTAGTTTAAGTTTAATTAGTACATTTATTATACGTATAAAATTTTAAAAATGGGTGGAAATAAAAATATGTAAATAAATAAATCTACCGAACATTAATTACCATTTAATTAACGCACACCTAACGTAACGACATCTTTGACGTTTAATATCAAATCAGTGTTACCACCGTTCGAAATAAAAATTGTTCTACTTCTATAAAAGAACTCAATTTTCTATAAAATAACTCATTTAGATGCTTTTATAGCTCTGTAAGCGACCCAAAATAGAAAAAATATAAAGAATGGTGCAGTTATTGCTTCGATATGTCACGTATCACGTGAAAAACAGTGGGGAGTGATAATTTCCTAGCTCGAACGTAAGCTCTATCATTGGGTGGAATTAGATACTATTATATAGGTGTCGATTTCAAAACTTTCAATGCAAATATGCCGTTATATAAGACATTGCAGAACGGTTCTGCAGTGTGTTCTAAAAAGGAATTTGCCAAAAGGAGGATAATTCTCTATTAGTAAGTGCATAGGTGCCTCTATAAAATGGAACGAAACGTTGTAGTTTTAGAGACGTTCTTTCAATGTTTACATTAGAAAACTAAAGTCAGGTTGCATAAATCGTAATTAGTCGTTAATAAGCCATTAATAATTTGTTAGCCAATCAATAGACCAAAATATAAATTTTAAACCAATCGGAAAAACAGGACGGATTTATCATTTTTAACAAGCGTTTATGCAACCTAAAAAGTAATTAATTTATTCGCGCTTAATATTAAGATGGCAACAATAACCGCTAATGAAAACGATCTTTTAATCCTTATAATTAGAAATAATGGCCGATTAGAAATAGACAAAACTTACTTAATAAACAAAAATTAGGACAGTACTCCCTAAGTCCTTCTCAAAATTCAAGTTACTACTCGATCAATACTCTAATGCATCAGAGTTTAAGGGGCAAACTTACATGTTATTTTACCATAAGGCATAACGTTAGTTAAAATCGCGTATAACGTAATGGTTTACCTTCAAATTTATGCCAAGTATAAATTACAGGAGAAAACATGAGAGAAAGATTAAGAGGAATATTTGAAAAAATATGGAAAGGAGAAAGGTTACCAGAAAATGGAGAGAAGAAATAATATGCCCAATATACAAAATGGAAGATAAGAAAGAAGAAAGAAAAAAAGGAAAAATGTTTGCATATTTTTAGATTTAAGGTTAACTTTTGATAAGGTAGAAAGGGGACTGTTGTGAGAAAACTTGAAAGAGGCTGAAATAGCGAAGATTTAATAGATGCAATAGAAGAAATATACAAAGAAACAAGGAACAGAACAAGAGTAGAGGAAAAGCTGGGAAGAGAGTTTGGGATAGAGAAAAGGTTGAAACAGGGATGTCGACTGAGCCCTGGTTTATTTTCTTTGTATGTAAGACTCTTACAGAAAGAAATTAAAGGACAGCAGGTAGGAGGGATAGTGGTAGGAAAGAAAAGTGTGAGTTCTAGTCTACGCAGATGATATGGTGGTCTTGGCAAAAACAGAGGAAGAAATGAAAGGAATGACAAAAGTGATAGATAAATAGATATTTGGAAAAGAAGAAATTAGAATTAAATGTAGAAAAAACAAAAATATGGATTTATTAAGGTTGCAGAAATATTTCAGCCAAATTTTGAAGATAATTTATTAATTAATATAAACGTTTCGCTTTTTTTAAAAATACTTCATCAGTATACATAATAAAATATAAATACGTATATAACAGTTACACAGAGACATAATTATTAGATTCTACAATACATTTTTATATATTAAACATACATATTTGAAGTACACACAAACAATAGAATAACAACCGTACTTTTACGTATAAATAAAAATTATGGAGTTTAAGAAGAAAAAGGTAGAATAAAAGGAGGGAAATGGAAGTGGGGAGAGGACCAGATAAAGATGGTAGACAAGTATAAATACCTAGGGTATATGGTGGAGGTACGACAACAAAGACGAAGACCAGATTAAGGAACCAGAGAAAAAAGGAAATAAAATAATAAGGGAGGTATGGGGTATAGGCGAAAGAATATTTGTAAAAGACTTGGAGAAAAGAAAATTGATATTTGAGAGAATAGTAAAAGGTGTGTGTGTTGATGTACGGAGCAGAGGTGTGGGGATGAAGAGAATGGGAGAAACTGGAGAAGATACAGGAAAGGTATTGGAAGTGGACACTAGGTTTGGAGAGGGAAACACCAGGTTATATAGTCGAAGAAGCATGTAAACTGGAAAAAATAAGGATACAGACAGGAAAAAGGGCAATACGGTATACATTTAATTTTTAATCTCATATTTTGGATATTCTTGGCCTTTAGTTTTTTATTTATGCGAAGTAATTTCGCTTTAACTTTCGGTTTTGGTAAAGGCATATCTACAATCCTACTGCTAATATCAGAATCACATGAATCATTTTGTTGTGATGCTCTAAATTTATGCGGTGCAGGATTATCCGAATCTAATAAAGGTAAGGTACGTTTTGCTGTAGAACAATATCTCTATACTCCGCTCGAACCAGCAATAAATCTAGGCGAAGTTGATTCTGAGAAAAAAAATTGACGTCAATTCACTGATAACAAGTGAGGGGTCAATTGTATTTAATTTTAAATATTCTTTTTAAAATTTTAATTCTCATTAATTACACACAACTTTAGAACATTGTAATCAAACAACAAATAAGTTGTTGGATAAATTAAAATCAGAAATTATAAGCGATCAATTTTCAAACGGAAGTTAATAAAACACGCGACGAATCTATGTGAATCACTTCAAAAGAGGGCATAATTATTTATCTTATCAATTTGAAATTAAAAAAATCTATAGAAAGATAAGTTAATACACAAAACTATTTTAGTAGGTAAATAAAATAATATTAATTTGCTTTGTAAGTACATACCTTCTGTCTCGAATTTTACCGGCACTGCATTTTATGTAATTGTTTTCTTTTATTGTTTATAATTATGACCTTAAGAAATATTCGTCACAAATTAACTTATTTAAGAAAATGCCAACAGTTAATTGTAACGACATGTAGCGCGTTTAAAGTGCATAGCGTTATCTAGCGACAGCTTTAATTGAAAAACACGTGTGTGATAAAATTAAGTCAACATTGCTGAAGCATAACACGCAACGAAAAGAACATGATGATGCCGCATTTCGTTATTATGAGCTCATCAGAGGTGTATACTTAAGTGCGGTATACAACTGTACAAGACGGCGGTTGGTCTTTTTAAACTCTTTAAATACAGTTGTATACCGCACTTAAGTATACACCTCTGATGAGCTCATAATAAGAGCGAAATGCGGCATCAGGTGTTCTTTCGTTACGTGTTATGCTTCTGTACAAGTTTTACTTGGCTTTATCGACACACGTGTGTTTCAAGCATTAAAGCTGTCGCTTAGATAGCGCTATGCACTTTAACACACACATGCCGTTACAGTTAACTGTTGGCATTTTTCTTAGTTTATACTATTCATACGTGTCAATGTTTTACACGAGATGTCGTAAGACACACATTTTGCTTATGTTCATTGGTCCACGAGAGTTTAAAAGACCAACCGCCGTCTTGTACAGTTGTATACCGCACTTAAGTATACACCTCTGATGAGCTCATAATAAGAGCGAAATGCGGCATCAGGTGTTCTTTCGTTGCGTGTTATGCTTCTGTACAAGTTTTACTTGGCTTTATCGACACACGTGTTTCAAGCATTAAAGCTGTCGCTTAGATAGCGCTATGCACTTTAAACGCACACATGTCGTTACAATTAACTGTTGGCTTTTTTCTTAGTTTATACTATTCATACGTGTCAATGTTTTACACGAGATGTCGTAAGACACACATTTTGCTTAACTTATTTCCTAAATCCTCAATATTTACAAGGGCAATAACAATGTTCCAATTTTTTTGCCACTGCTGGGCGGTGTACATCTTTTATTGGGAATTTAAAAACTTTTGTCTCTGTTGTTCTTCGCATTGTTTTTGGAGTTCACATACTCGCACTTTAGCCATTGTCAAAACAAATCACTTCCAGACACACGTATAAACTCAGAGCGGACGGTGATGTTAATTCAACGCGCACTAAAAAGCAACTAAAAATATTTCGCTGAAAATATCGGTAGAGCCGTCTACAAATCGGTGAAATTGTCGGTTACATTTTCCCCATATGCGTTGCGCATCTTTAGTAACTTTATAATCAATGGTACTAGGTAAATTTCGGCGACGTACGTTCATCTATGCGGTGTCAGTGCTAACAATAACAGTATTGGTCATGCTGCTTCAGTTCATCCAACTAAATTCTTCTGATAAAGAATAATAACAACGCGTAATCGAGATTAATTTTGTTTCATGTTTTTGTGATAATCCCGTGGTAGTTTTTACTTTCAAACCGTATTTATTTCGTCTTTCAACTAGAATACAAACAAAACGTTGAATGTATTCTGGAATAAGTGGCTTCCTTTATTTGAATGAACGTCCATGTTACCAAAATTGGTTTCCACTAGTGCAGCACCTCATTTAGGCGGCAATTTTTTGCTGTATGTGCCGCCTCTTTGCAATCAGGATCAATTGACGCAAGTGGCATCTGTTGATAGTGAATTAAAGTAAATTCAATCGCTTGCCCCTTAACTTATGGCACGTTTGCCTTGCTTAAAAATACTGTTCGCAACTGTTTATGCTAATAAATTATGCTTGACATTCATTGAAATTTTTCGTCTTCGCATTCGTAATTCATAACATCAAACATTTTTAATTGTTCGTTAAACCATACCCTAGAATAAATTACAATCTATTATTCAAATCTAAGAAATGATTATGACTGATAACAGCAAGACGAATAAAATATTCGTATCTCATTGAAAATTTAGGAGAAATTCATTTTGAAAGATAATTAATTAATTAAATAAAACCGCGTCATATTTTCATATCTTTATTCACAAGACTAACTATTATTAACTTGATTAGAAATTAAAAAACATTAAAATTAAGAAATGGCAACAGTTAACTGTAACGACTGTGAATCGTTTAAAGTGCATTATCGTTATCAAGGAGCGATAACTTTAAATGCCTAAACATTCGTGTCGATAGCAAAGTTAAGTACTTCTTGGTACAGTATCACACAGCAACGAAAGAACACCTGATGCGCATTTCGCTCTTATTATGAGCTAGAGGTGTATACTTAAGTGTGGTATACAACTGTACAAGAAGGCGGTTGGTCTTTAAACTCTCGTGGAGCAATGAACATATAAACACAATTTACTTATTAAAAATTAAGTTCTGAAAAATATACACATAGTGTATATTCACGCCTTGTCTGAAAGAAACAAATGTTAGCTCAAACTTACGAATACAATATACCGAGCATATACCAACACACATACTCTTTTGCGGAGTTTAAACCCGTACTGAATATCAATACAACGGAACTGAAAAAGAAATGCAAGAATTTAAGATAGAGGTTACGAATCTGCAACATCCGACCTTTGAAATATGCCAAGTCGAGTGGGCAACAAGTAAAGAGCTTACAATACAAAAAGAAGCAACTGATTGACTTTCCACTTAGAACCAAAAAGATCATAAGAGATAACGGAATTAACAGAGAAAACATTCAGTGGTATAGATAAACAAAACAAACAAAATTAAACAAAGAAGAAATGTTAGAAATAGAAGTGGATAGTTGGGAGGGCTATTAACTAACAAATGCGAAGAACAAAACCAGGGAACAAAGGAGATCTGAAAAGAAAACAAGTGAAATTTTAGAGAAAAATAAAGGCAGCAATGCACCTAAAAGATCTGAATAAAACTGTACCCTGTCATGTTTTGATCCGCCCCTATAACTCATCGACTTGGTCCACTTCCACTACTTCAATCAGGCATTTTTCATCGCCTTTTTCAGCTAATACCAGCTAATTGTGTTGGAAGAACTCAGCAATAACGAATACTAGACCACGGGTCAGATTGTGTGACTGTACTTTAGTTTCCCCTGTCTTCCCTTTCACTAAGTCATGTTTCCATAACCCTTTTCTTTGCTATAGTGCCCGCAGAATGGTGACATTTAGTGACATTTTCCCTTATATCTCGCTTGTTCATCAATATATCGAGATGAAAGTTTATCTCAAAGATATCCAGGCTTCCGATGTTTGGGAGTATCGCCTTGAAATTTAGATAAGATGAAGTTTTCGAAATTGACGGCAAGTAAAGTTTTGAAAAAATTAATATGCAATATTTAAGTGCAATAACGCTTCTAGGGATTGAAATTTCTGACATTGTACAACTTCGTTACCATCTAATCATGGAGAATATTAAAATATAAGAAAAATCAACTAAAACTAGTTGAAATGAAAACTACGTTGTAATAACTAAAGGTAAAAAATATTGATTTCCATAACATCATCGTCATCATCTATATGTTACGGATTTAATAATTTTTGTGCCGGATAGTAACGAACCGAGTTCGTTGAAAATAATAAACCTCACTAATAAATAATAATAATAAATTGTAAACACAAGTATTTTAAAACATTGGCAAGTAATAGTACATTTTGTTGCTTGTATTTATAAATGCCTTTGACTTAGTTTTAGTTTCGCACGATTGGTGTCAAAGAGAATCCCAAACAAGTATGTTATGGTCGTATTTTAGCATATGAACTTCGATGTGAATCAAAGTCCATATTGATTGGCAAGAGTGAAGGTGCATTAATTTCATTATCAAAATTTCGTCACTGAAACTTAGAATTTTGAAAACGAGTTCGGATCAAAACACTACGTTCCGCTCTTGGATCAAAGTTTATACAAAACAAATTTTGAACAGGAGATTCCATAAACTACCAAAGGATATTTCTAATGTGTTGTAATTAAACATAATTCAATAATCGTTGAACACTTCAAATATTATGTAACATTTTTAAATTATGCGTTGAGTTCTTTCACAAACATTGTGTAAACAACAATTATGTTAGCAATGGAAAACAAAATCTTTATGATAAGAAATGAGAGTAATGGTGTTATAACAACTGATTATTAATGAATGTTTTATCATTCGTTCAAGAAAACAATGGGAACCAATTAATGCAATCACTGAACTAGGAGAAAACACACGTTAGAAAAACAGATTAGAATAAGAGTCTTCTTCTGACTGCATTAAGAACGGAAGTTCTGATTTCGAAAGGTGAACCTATATTCTGAAATTACGTACTCATTTTTTTCTGTTTGGTTTTTGAAAAACAAACACCTCTGAGCAGTGGTAGCACAGACACAGCATAATAAACACCCAGCAGGGTATCTCTCGAGCGGTGGCTTTGAAGTTACCAAATAAAAAAATATGACTTTTTGCAGCCATTTTATTACTATTTTATTTCCAACATAAACTAAATAAAAGTAAATAAATCGAAATCTACCCTTTTTTTATAATCAATTATGTTTGTCGTGAACATTAATCTTTCGGTTCTGTTCTGCTGGGCGAGTATATATCGTTTCCCCACTAGTTTAAAGCCGAAGTAATAGTAGACCAAGATACGATGCTGTATATTTATTATGCTGTGGTAATCCCACACCCTCATGTAAATAAAACAAATTTATACAATGTGATGAAGCACGTGTTTACACATTTGACCATGAAAATTTATATTTATGCCATTCTGGACACGCCTAGGAAAGTTCTAATTTATCTGAAATTAATCATTAATTATGCGTTTGATAATTCAACGTTAATTAATTTAATAAATAAATTTGTTTAATTTAATTTAATAAATGCCTCTCATTGTTTCAATGTTATTAGAGTTTTTTCTTGAAATGGTGATGATGCTATGCAATTTTCTTGCCGTATACCATCCGTGTGTTGATTGAAGTCGGATTCGAGTGATTGTCAGAAACGCGATTACTTAGTTTAAGGGGAACGGTCATAGTTCCAGTTTACAACTATTTCACTTTCACAGCTTACCCTAATTGGTTTTCTGTATTTGTACGGTTATTTCAATTTTAGAGATGTGTTAGCTTAGTTATTTATCAAATTATGATATTTTAAAGCAATACTAGTTTCTTAAATATAGTTAAGATCCAAGACTTAATTTTTTTGAGCGACAAGGTAAGATAATAAAATAAATGCTAATCAATAATTAATTTGTTACCCATTAACGATTATTGTTAATTTTTACTGCAAACGTAAAACAATTGTATACACCATTATCCTCAAATATTTAAACAGTGATTGTGCTAACTAGTACCGTTGATTATACTAGTACTTGGTTAGATTTACATGTCGGGATGTGACGTGTTTCAGTCAATCAGCGTATCATTTTATAACAGTGTACGAAACTACACAAGCTAAAAGAGTATAAACTGATTTAATTATTATGTATTGATCACTGTCTAATGATGAGTAAGGTTGTCTCAGAAGTTGGTTATACTCAAGCAATTACGTAATCAAAACCAGTTTGCTGTCTTTATTTATCCTTTAGTTTACGTTTATGATACACAATTTAACGATTGAAATTGCTACTTGACCCACTTGAAGCACAAAACACAATTTTCGTTATCAGTCATCACCAATTATACCTGTTGTGTAAAGGTCGTTAGTGTGAAGGGGTTTGAAGATTCGCCGACATCGATTACTTTTGAATGTCAGTTGGAACTGCATCACTTCTACTTTAAGGACAACTATTGGTTAAATCTACCATTTATTTTTAACACTTAAATTGATTATCAAAAGAATACTAGATATTGTGAATCTTTAGGACCTAGCTACATATAAAAAATTTAGAACTCCACTATCTTTTTACAAGGAACTTTCTTTTGAATACTTTGACTCGACCAATTGATTTGGAAGATGAATTTGACATTCCTTCCAAATATTACAAAACTAACGTTAGCACTTTTGTTAAGAAGAAAGTGTTTTCTCTCATTTCAGACAGACTCCTACCGTGTACATGTTTTGAACTGTAAATTTGTTTAGAATATATGACAAAAATATTCGTTGATTAGTAATCATACTTTTAAAGTTCAGTTTTGGTGAAAAAGAAGACTTACAAAAGAAAGTCATAATTTTGATTCAACCTACGAAAAGGGAAAGCAGAAAATTCTGAATATTTTTTTTAATGTAGTCTGTCATACACTTTCATCAGGAAACTAATACCTCCTATCAAATATTTTTCCTCTTTTTTGGAATTGCGTGGGTTCATTACCGCCTTTCGTTATTCATCATCGGAAAAAGATCT
The DNA here is from genome assembly GCA_030710515.1 of Abscondita cerata. Taxonomy (NCBI): domain Eukaryota; kingdom Metazoa; phylum Arthropoda; class Insecta; order Coleoptera; family Lampyridae; genus Abscondita; species Abscondita cerata. The sequence continues at coordinate 23,267 of JALBCR010003305.1, read as the reverse complement.
CTTTTTTTTAGCTTGGAGAACAGAAACTAGTCTCTGGAAAATTAAGTATAGGTTGTGGGGTGGATGTTGGATATTTTCAAAGGCATAGTCTCGCACAATAAACTTGGCAACACGCCCTGTGTGAACCGGTTTGTCAGGGAAAAGTAACACACTTGCTATCCAATTTTCCGCGCGTTTTCCCTTTAATTCGTAAAACGTCCGAATACTAATCTGCTTACTGTAACTTGGAGACAGTATTTTCGTAAGTAAAACGGTTATACTAAAGACTTATGTTGTGTGTACTTCCCCTTGTGTTCTAAAACACGTCGCCCTCTGGATCATCGTGAGGAACCCAAGTTTTACCTTCAGTCGAAAATATTTGAGGTCCAAAAATTTCCTACAACTTTTGACTCACACAAATCTTGCAGTGACCTTTTACGAGTAGCTTACTGATGCTAACATTTGATAATTTGATTAGTTATCCATTGTTTCGTAAGGAAATCTCGCGATGTTAATTTCCTCCAACAAGAATATCTAGAATATGAATAATGACAATTAAATAAAAATTAACCAACTGACAAGAATGAACTGATTTTGTTCAATATTTCAACATTTGGAGGGTTGTGCCAATGTTGAAGAAAATATATCTCTGAGTGAACTAGGAGTGACAGTGATATTCGCTCTCATATACTAAAAGAGAAAGCGTATTACATTGAAAACACAACGAAAGAAGACGAGGACAATACGACAGAACCCAGTAGACTAAGTAACGTAAATGCTGGAAAAGTCGAAGAAAAACCAAAGATATGTTGAAGAAAGATACACGTCTGAGTGCATGTTAGTGTTATTTGTCATCAAATACTTAAACGAGGACTGTGCATTGGATACACAATAAAAAAAAATGACAGTAGAGGAAGTGACATCAATGAGAAGTCGGTCACCAATTTCGAGAAACAAAGCAAGTCATCCGTTGAGCTACTGGCCTTGAGGGTCTGCAATACACCTTCTACTAGTAACACAATTCCTGTTTTCAATACAATACTGTAACTTCCGAAAAAGTCTAAGAGAAGCTTAAGAAAAAAACAATACGTTAACATCAATAAAAAGCAGCTTGGAAGAGTCAAAAAATACATTCGACAAGTTTTCAATGACAAATGTGGAATGAAACTGTCGAATAAAATCAGAGAAACTTTGTAAATTCTGCTATTAAGGCTGAAAAACAAGCTTACTACAAATTTCATGTTAATAAAGTCAAAAATAATCCCAGAAAATTGTGGTCTTTCTTCAACCAAAATTCGGTTCATACAAAAAGCGTAATACTATTTCACCTGATATTATTGATCCCAATATAATAGACATTTTATAAATTTACCCACAATAAAGAATATACCAACTGACTTAATCATTTTGAATCGAATTTGCACCATAAAATCGAGGCAAACTTGTATTTAAACATATTAGCACCGAACAAGTCCTAAATATTATTACTCCCTTAAAACAAATGCTATAGGATATGATGATATTAGTGTTTTAATGTTAGAACTTATGAGCAAAGTATGTCCTGATATTATTACCCATATTTTGAATTTCTCTCTGGATACTAACACATTCCCGTCAATATGGAAAATTGCATATATCATACCTGTTGCAAAAATAAATAATGCCAGTGAACACAAACATTTAAGACCCATCTCTATCTTATCGGTCTTAAGTAAGGTAATAGAAAAGTGGATACATTGTCAAACTTATGAGTTTCTTGAACAACATAAAGTACTTCATTTTTATCAGTCTGAATATAGAAGTAATTATAGCACCAACACGGCGTTTCTAAAAATCACAAGTGATATAACTGAGGCTTGGGATAATGACCAAGTTACCTTCTTTATATCACTTCATTATTCTAATGCATTTGATGTGTTGAATCGAAAATTATTATTGGCTAAGTTACATTATTATGGTTTTTCCTCAGATGCAGTTCAGTGGTGTGCTTCCTACTTATATTATAGAAAACAATGTGTTAAATTAAAATTAAACAATACCATTTTATATTCTGATGTTTTAGTCAACCATTGTGGAGTACCACAGGGCAGCATCTTAGGCCCTCTACTTTTATTATATTTACTGCTGATTTTGTTAACTGCCTCACTGAGAACTGTAAGATGAGTCAGTATGCTGACGACACGCAATTATATCTATCATCTTCTCCAAATAATATTAGTAATGCTGTTTGTAAACTAAATGTTAATCTTGATGCCCTATTTAAATTGTCATGTAAAATGGTTTGACATTAAATAGTAAAAACTATAGGTTTGTGTGTTGGAACTGAAAGTAATCGAAGTAGATGTCAAAGTCAATATGAATCTAAAATAGTTATTAACAATAATATTGTTAAATTTGATAACAAAATTAAAATTTTAGGTATCACGTTAGATGAAAACCTAACATTTAGAGAACACATTTCTATTAAATGCGGATTATGTTATGCCAAATGGAAATTATTGAATCAATTTAGAAATTTATTTCCATCACATATAAAATTTAACATTACCAATTCATTAGTACTTAGCATCGTAGATTACGGAATAGTCATATTTTATAACTATCTAACAACTACACTTAAAAACAGATTGCAAATAGTTCAGAACAGATGTTTAAAATTTTCATATTATATTCCTAAGTTTTCTCATGTAACTCCCTTCTATAATAAATACAAAATTATAAAAATTAATCATAGATATACAATCATGTTTTTAACTTTGTTATATAAAATTATAACTAACAAAACGCCAAGATATTTAAACGACCTCATAAATTTTATACCTCGTGAATATGACAGAAGAAAAATAGTTGTCAGAATACCTAAACACAAGACCGAGGAGTTTAAGGCGTCGTTTGAGTATCAAGCTGCCATATTTTATAATAATTACCACGTTTTATTTAATTTAAGTAGCCTTCATTGTTTCAAATTTGCTGTTAAAAATAATATTTTCTGTACACAGTTGAAGGAGAACAATGCAAACCAGCATTGCTGACCTGTTTTTCCTTTTGTCTGAGAGTATGTTATGTATAATATGTATTTATGTATAATATATTTTCATTCAATAAATAAATAAATATGAATAGAACGACTGTAAAGAACAGCCATTCTACCAGATTCAGACTCAAACTTCTCAAAAATGACAGTATGTCTAACAGTGTGCTACATCAATAGCGGATGCTCAGATAAGTTTTCGTAAACACAACTTAAAGCTAGATGTGTCCTGACGGAAGCCATATAAATCATTGATATTGTACAATAGTGAACTTACGCTCGAGTTCTCTCAGTCCTCAGTTTTCAAAAGTCCCAAAGGGACGAAACAGCTGTCAAGTGATTCTCGGTGATCGTTTCCTATTGTACAATCTCTTCCTTGTAAATTTACAGCGGGCGATTCGAGATTCTTATTTTTGCCAACGCTTAGTTGGCAATATAATCGAAGAATCGACTTATGTGACTGCTTACACATCTGTCTACAAAGTTCTTTAGTGCAAATCACTTTTCGGGCGACGATAGCATGAGGCGACACTAGATGTCGCTAAACCTTATTAGTCGTATATGATGTGCCCTCCTTTGGATTATTAGTCGTCAGCCGCGCATGTTATACAATTGTGAACTTATACATGCGTTCTTTCACTCCTGAAGAGTCCCAAAAGGACTAAACAGGTGTCGAACGATTCTCGGGTACGAATTTACAGCATGCGATTCGAGATTGTTATTTTTGCCAAAGCTTAGTTGGCAATAATAATCGAAGAATGGACTTATGTAACTGCTTACACATCTGTTGAGAAAGTTGCTTCATTAAGCAGATTGAATTTACGATAACTTGCGACTGTGACAAGTTTTTTTAACATCACGTCTTATTTATTATGGACATGATATTACTGGAAAAGAACGAAGCTTGTGCGCCAGAGGAGAGATCGGATATATTATAATGTAGCAAAGTTCAATAAATGTATTTGAATTAATGTAATGTAATCAAAAGTAACAACTATCATTTGGGCTACACATTTTCCACCTCTAAACCAGTTAACGTGTACAATTTTGTTATTGTTAAGTTTAATTGTATTTTTCAGGTTATTATTATAACCACAAATCAATAAACGCGATTAAATATAAATATAAACTTTGTTTAAATTTGGAAAATAACCTTTTGATCTGCAAAATAGTAGATCCGAAATAAAAATATTTAATGTCATTTCGGGGTTAATAAACCTAACGTAATCAGATTCAACTGGTTAAATGTGTATTTAATTAACCACAATAAAAGTAAGTACTTTGATTTTGTTAGTCACGCAATCACTTTTAATTCAACTTGTATAAATGAATAGTAAGGGAAGTTGGCCATTGCAATACTTCTTTTCTAGATCTCTCGGTATTTTGTCCTATTATAATTTTTACTACTTTACCCGTTACACATATGCTAACAACAACATTAATACAATACAAACTTGATAGTTAATGCGAAACACGTAGCAAAACAACATAACTATATAAATTTTTTTAATTACAAGGCGACATCACAGATAAATTTAATTGCACGTGTTTTATTATCTAAGCAATATAAAATTAAAGTCGCATTAAAGGATTTTAAGAAACCAGATTAAGCTTAACTATAAAACTAAAAAAATAAAGCTGTTTTACAAAAAATAGTTTGCACAGAAAGAAATAAAACATAAATCGATAAGAAAGTTACTTTGTTTTTAGACATCAAACCTTTTTGGGTTCAAGCAAATATTAATATTTTAAAAGTTAACCTTTAGGGGTCGCGCACTCTTTGGTTGGAAAAACGAAATGATAATCAGTTTATTGACTGTAAAGTTTATATTACCAACTGATCTACATATTAATGCATGTAAAAATCAATTAATGGGTTGTAAGTGTAAGCATACGGAAGTCGTAAATTATTGCTTGAAATAAAGTGAATTGATCTTTTTGAATTGAATAACTGAAGTATTAGGGTAAAAATGTTATGGTTTAACGCGTATCTATAAGATGATAAACCAACAAAAAAACACATTTCTAGAACAAATTGACAAGATAGTTTTGTAACAATATTACATATCTTTTATGGTCCGTTTCATCTTAATTACCAATTACTATGGTAATTTATGTGTAATTTGAACAGATTTATAATTCAATAAATATGGTTTACGTCAAATCTTAAAAAAAACGTGTAATCCATGTTGTTTTGTCTATTTTAAATAATACCTACCTACTTTGTAAGCAAGAAACCACTATTTAGTTATTTTCCTTGGAAGACAATACCAAAATTAAAAATAAATTTTAACGACACAACATTATACAGGGTGGGACAACTCCTGTATTTTGTAATAGATGTAGTGGCAAACATGGATCGCACACGTGCACACAGAGGTTAAGTTTTTTTCAAAATGTCTTTAATACAAGAAATAACGAAGTTATGTATATGAAGTAAGGAATAATTGCACTTTATTTTGTTCGACTTTTCTTCGGTTGAATATTACTCGCATATTACCAATTCTCTAATCATTTTTTTATGTTCAGGAAGCAACTCCTTTCTATCTTCAATTCATTTATGGTATCGCCATGGATGGCTCCATGATGTAGTTCCAACGAAAAAACTTATACACGTAATGTCAAGAACTTTGGATTGGTATATATTCTGCACACTCTTAACGATTTGACACCTCAACTATTTGTTTGAGTAACTATCTAAAGAAAAAATGTACTGTGACATACTTTTCAAGATATACCCGCCGAATCGCCGAAAAAACTAATCAAGTTCGTAGTGCAAAAGTCAGAAATCCACGGAAGGATTTTGGAAGAGGAAAGAAAAAATTAAAATGAAATACCACGAACAACGTACAATATACAGGTTTATACTGATGTTCTGGGGCATTATACATAACACTCACACCACAATACAATAATGAAAATCATATACCATACGAATAAATAAATAATTTCTGATTAATATTACAAAGTCCGGTAGTTCTAGAAAACACAAATAAATGAATAGCGAAAAGTTCTGTACTGTTACAAAGCAACATGATAAAAGACTACTGTTGTTTAGATTCTGATCTAAAGGGTGACGTTGATTGCAATTTCTTACTAACGTTTCACTAACGCAAGTAGTCAGCTTCTTCAGAGATCCTTCATTCTCCGATGTTCAATATAGACTGATGAGTACTCCTTCTCAGGTTGCATTTATACTTGTTCAGAAGAGGCAGGGCTTGCATCGCGCCGGTCAAATCCAGTTTTTGAGGAATGTTCTTGAGGACGATTAGATCTCCAGATCTGATTGAGCCTCAGAGTTTTCTTCTTACTATCTGTAGAAGTTTTCTAAATTTGTATGGATCTCCATAACCTCTCTAATCAAACTGTTATGACAACTTAGAGCTCTCAAAGAGTGTCTTGTGATCTCCATTGTTAAGTGCATGATCGTCTACCGCAAACTTTTTTGTTGTGTCCTAAATGACAGTTTACACTGATGTTCTTAGCCTAGTTCCCATCGATCTTTTAGTGGTTTCTATGTATACTTTGCCCCAACATTCGGTAAAATACGGCTCCTAAAAGAGGGTCTCTTTCGTTCTTTGTTGATATGATGGTCTGTTGAATCTTCTTAGTTGGTTTGAAGATAGTTTTGATGTCGTCCCTCTTTAGAATTCTTCCTATGCGGTCGGGGACCTTGGTAATGTGTGGTAGATATGGGTGGACTGTAGTCAATCGGCTCTCGAATTCCGGTGCTCTTGATCTTATTGTTGTTATTTGATAAATAAAAACACTTTACTTTGAATTCTTATTTAATGAAAATCTAGTTTAAATATTGCATCTTAAAATGCAAATTACAAAAATAAGCTCAAGCCTTTGACAGACCTTTTTTGACAACAACATAAACAACATCTAGCCAACTTCACTTAAAAAGTTCTAAGAATATTGACGTGAGCAACACTTTCCCTTATTCTTGAAATTTTGAGTATAGTTCAAGCTTAGGCATAATATCTGCTACTTGTTGTGTTGTTGGAATATGAGTAACTTTAATTTCATTTTCCAAAACTTTTTCTCTAATAAAAAAGTATTTCACCTTGATATGTTTTGTACGCCGATGGAATTCCGGGTTTTGGGCTAATCTGACTGTAGCAAGATTATCCACTTTGAGAATCGGCGTCTCCTCTTGTAATCTTCCATACTCTTAAAAAAGTCGATTAATCCAAATCACCTTTTAACTGCATCATTAGCAGCTACTAGTTCTGCTTCTGTGGTGGATGTGGCAGTCATTCCTTGCCTCTGACTCATCCAAGAAATAGCTCCATCCCAATGGGTAATCACTACACCGGATGTTGACCTACCAGTCTTATCACATCCTCCAAAATCTGAATCACTGTAACATTCAAAGTTTTTATTTTTGGTTGGCCGATACACTATACCAAGCTCAGTAGTGCCTGCAATGTATCTCAAAACTCGCTTTAGTCTGCTTACGTCTTCAGAACTTGGACAGTCTAAAGTTCTGGAAAGAAAGCTCACGCTGAATGCTAGATCAGGTCGAGTTCCCACCATGAGATACATCAATGCTCCAACTGCTTGCCTGTAAGGAAATTCTGTTCTTTTTCACTTTCCTTGATCTCATTACTTGTTCTCTAATCATTGGGGTATACACTGGCTTGCAGTCTTGAAAGCCAAATCTCTCTAAAATTTTTTAGCGTATGCTTGCTGGCAAATCCTGACTGATCCGTCTTCTGAACGTTCAATCTCAAGTCCAAGAAAATATGATGCTTGCTTTGCTGTGACTTTGAATTCTGCTTCTAACTCCTTTACAAAGTTATCAGCTTCTTGTTGAGAACTCATCACAAGCCCATCATCTACGTAGAGAGCTACTATTAATTTTATGTCTCCTCTCTGTCTGATGTGTAAGCAGGGTCTGCTTCACTTATCTTGAAACCGGCCTGCTGAAGGAATGTGCTGAAACGCTTGGACCAACATCTAGAGCCTGACGTAATCCATAAAGGCTACGTTTCAACCTACAAACCTTTCCAGAACTGTCTTTATACCCTTCAGGCCGCTGCATAAATATTGTTTCTTCTAGTTCACCGTACAAAAATGCTGTGGAGACATCAAATTGGAGTAGGTAGATATTTTCCTGGGCAGCAATACTGAGAATACTACGAATTGTACTCAGTTTTGCAACAGGACTAAATGTCTCAAAGAAGTCAACACCTTGTCGCTGGCTGTATCCCTTTATGACAAGCCTTGCTTTGTACTTATCAACACTACCATCTGGATGGTTCTTAACTCTATAGACCCACTTGCATGGTATGGCTTTTGCTCCTTCTGGTAAGGTGGTCAACTTCCATGTACCATTTTCTTCTAAAGACTGTAACTCGCCTGCTTCCAATGGAAACTGTATTTCCCACTGACTGCTTCACAGTATGTATTGGAGTGCCTGTTTCAGTCATGATGTCTTCACTTATCATTACATAATCATCATAAGTTTTTGGCTTCTTTCCCTCATTTGAATGTTCTACATCCTTTAATGGCAATTCTATGGTTCCTCACACTGTCCTGGAATTTCATTGAAAGTAACATCTCTGCTCAAGAGTACCCTGCTTTCTTCTTTATCCAGATCCTGTATCTTTCATCACCATCATAGCCGATTAAAAACCTTTATAGCCTTTTTATCCATTTTTCAGCGTTTTTGGGCAAATGGACCCAATAATTCGCAAATGTTTTATTCTAGGCTTCTGTTTCATCCACAACTCATAAGGGCTTACTCCTTCTATTGACGACTTTCCTGTTCTACTTAGAATGTAAGTGGCAGTAGCAACTAACTCCGCCCATAATTCTTCAGGAAAACTTGCTTCACTACTTGAATACTTCTAGCCATTTCAATGCAAGTTCTAAATTTCGTTCACTGCCGCCATTTTATTTTGGCGTGTATGGCGCTGTCAGTCTTTGAGTTATGCCTTCTGCTTGTAGCATAGCTCTTATTTCTAAATTATCTAGCTCGCCTCCGTTATCACTCAAAATTCTCTTACAATATGCCCCATGGCTTTAGCATGTTGAAGAAAACCTCTTAGAACTAATTTTACTTCTGATTTTTCTTTTAAAAAGATAACAGTAGCGAAATTTCGTATAACTATCTTTAAAAATAGCTACATACCACTTCTTTCCAAAGGATTCTTTAAAAGGTCCACATATTATCCCTTTGAAACAAGCTCGCCTGGCTTGCTTGCCTTTTCTCTGTGCCCAAAAGGTAGTCTGTGCTGATCTCCTTCCTAGGCCTTTAGACCCGAATCTAGATAACACTTGTTTACAAACAGGCCGCTTAAACCTATTTGTCATAATATAAAACGCCAAAGTGCTACTGCTTTGATGAGTTCTAAGTGCAACGAACGCTGGATTTGTGTAGTGAGTAAACCCATTTCAAACTTTAGCTTATATATTTCAACTTTGATTTTGTGTACCTAGAATGGGATGAAAGTACCAATCGTCCTGTCAAATGAGAAAATTCAATGAACGAGTTGAATATGAACATGTATCCACAAAACATGTCAGGACTAATTTTCAATACTCTACTGGTTTAAGCTAGAAAGTTACTAAAACAGTGTTGGCAAGATATGTGATGATGATGATGCGGCTAGTGTTTTAAACGTTTTCAAGAAAAACAAAAAAGCTTATGGTGGTGTGTTTGAAAAAGCATAAGGTGGATCTTTGTCTCTATCATAAACAATTGAATTTCGTATGGCTGAATCTACTGCTCAAATAAAGACTACGGTTAAAAGAATAAGCTAGTAAAGTTTGCGGTTTGGGAGGTCTGGCTAACTAAGATTTATATGGCAAAGGAAATTAAAGTGTACTCTTTGTAGGAAATAAGTTACCTAGTATCTCCGAAACGGTAAACTTTTACTAAGCCTATATACTTTTACCAGTAGTCTTTATTTGAATGATTCATTTGTTTATGATAGAAATCATAGGCGACTGGATTTTCTTATGTTTTTTTTTAAACGCACCACCATAAGTTTTATTTTCGTTTTTTTCGAAAACGAATAAAAATAAGAAAATTTTAGGAGAGACATAATTTGATCGTTTTGAAATTTTTGTGTCATTACTACAGACAGCAAAACAAATTATGTTAATTTTCATAACTGTCAAGCGTGTTTCATCTAGTTCCGGTATTATTTTTTAGAAATTTTCAAAACATTTTTTCAATAATACTAGCTAACCATGCCAAAACTAATTAAATCGCATAAGCTCTTTTAAATTTATAATATATAATAAACTAAGCGACTTCGGACTAACATTACATTTTGTTTATTCTTCTTCCTAACTGTTTTATTAATCAAACTGTCAACCGCACCCAACCTAATATTAGATACAACACTATCACACGAATTTTTTGACGCTTATTTTTTAAACAAATCTAGATTAAACACCAACGAAATAGAAAAATAGTACCTCTGTCAAACTTTATCTACGTGTGCGACAAGAAATCTTGTGATTACACTTGTTTTTCAATATGCAACTTTTACTTGGGAGTATTTTTTTTCTATAACACAGCGGCTGCGATTTTGAGTTTTGTGACGCATCACCTGTTTTCTATTTCGTATTCTGATTGCGTATAAAAAACTGGAATTTTACAGAAATACATTCAGTTCAACCGATTAGTATTTATATGAAATCTACAATCACGTAAACCAACTTTAAAAATCTTTCGTCGTTACCACGAAAATTGGCAATCTTTCAAAATCGTTTCAGAAAATTGTATTGAATAAAATGGAGCGATTTAGCACGACCTATTGTTCAAAATTATAAAGACAATCAATTTTAATTAATTGATAATATTAATGGTACGATTAATTTCTACATGAGAGAGTGGTTTATTTTTATAGTCTGTTTCACTGTTAACGAAGCTACATCGTTCACATTAGGACGAAAACAAAGTAGGAAATATACTTTTCTAATTTTTTTAGTTTTTTCCAAAAATATTTTGTATTCCTAAAATATTCTAAACCAAATATTTATGCAGCTTTTCTCTATAAAATTTTTAGCAAACGGAGTAGCTAAGTAAAACTGTACTCAATAAATTTATATTGTTTATTATAACTAACCACTGTTAGCAGTATACTAGCATTAAACATTAAATTACTAGCAATACAAGCATTATTAAGCATTACTCAGCATTTCGAGGGATTACCTAACATTATTCAAGCAGTAACAGGCATTGGTGACGCAGTAATAGGTACAGCTGCGAAAATGCTGAATTTTCATAACAACCACCACCAGTAAATGCGATTTGTATTACGTTATATTTACTGCGTAAATCGGTAATCAGTAGGTGTACATAATTTTGACCAGTGGATGACCCTCATTAAAACATAACAAGCTCGTTCCCCAAAATTTTGTAGCATTCTGTAGCAACAATAGTAGATAAATATTCCATGTTTCGCAATAGGGAAGGGTTGCTTAATCAATAAAATTACAAACCGCTCGTAACACCCCTAATCGATAATTGCAACCCCTTTATGTTAACTATTTTGTATCTATATCAATTTGGAACCGACACAGTACAAAATCAAAAATTATTAAACTTCATAATTATGGGCTAATTAAATACTTTATTGTCCGATTAAGGGCTTGATGTTTTCTTGGTAAAACGTGTGGCAGTTTCAGTTTGAGATGAAGCTGCAACCGCCACGTCTCAAAACTAAGAAGGATTTTGTAAACATTAAATTAACGGACGAAGCTGATGTATTATGGCTTACTAACCTTAAAGGACATCTGAAGTTAAGCAATATTTTGTATTCTCTGTCCTGATTATCTGTTTTCCATTATTTTGTTTTGCTATTTCTTTAACCTACTATTTTTTTCGTCATTGGCGTAACTGGCGCTTGGACAGGTCCATTATACGTCGTCCTGCAATGGCTGTGCTGTTATATTTTATGTTTTATTTACCATCTATAATGTCGACATTAGATATCGAAAAAGTTATCGTTTAAATATTATGATCCTCCAGTAGGGCATATAGTCGACAGCGCGCGTTTGTACAATAGTGAACTTACACTCGAGTTCTCTCACTCCCGATGAGTCCCAAAAGGACGAAACAGCTGTCGGGTGATTCTCAGTGTTTGTTTGCTATTGTACAACCACTTGCGTACTTTACTGCAGGCGATTCGAAACTTGCCAACTGTTATGTTGGCTATAATTATTGAAGGATCGACTATGTAACTGCTTTACATACCTGTCGGCAAAAGTTGCATACATTTACGTACGTGAACGCTTTCACGAGTCGACACTAGATGTCGAAAAAGTTATCGTTTATATATATATATAAAAAAATCTTTGGGGTTGAAATTAACGGAAAACTACCTTTTCTTGATGTGTTACTAATTAGGAAACCAGACGGAAGTTTAGGACATACAGTGTATAGAAAACAAACTCATACCAATAGATACCTACATGCTAATTCACATCATCATCCACAATATTTAAATTCTGTTTTAAAAACCTTATTAATTAGATCTGCTCGACTAACAGACAGCGACCATATACACGAAGAAACGAATCTTCTGAATCAAGCTTTTAAACAAAATGGTTTTTCACGTCATCATGTTATGAAAGCTAAAAGGATGAAACAAAGAAGTGACGACGAAGTTAACGATAAGAGTACGTTTACTGTATCAATCCCGTACTTCAAAGGTACTACAGAGAAGATAAGTAACATTCTACAGAAACACAATATACGAGTAGTTTCTGTACCTGTTAATAAAGTTAAGTCTTTCCTCCGTTCCCCTAAAGATATTATTCCTTTAGAAGATCAAGGCATTTACGAAATTCCTTGCGGAGGATGTAACATCTCTTACGTTGGACAAATCAATCGACGTATTTCTGCGAGAAGAGAAGAACACAAACTAGCAGTCCGAAAAGGATGTTTAACTTATTCTCTAGCTGAACATCATCACCAAACAGGACATAAAATCGATTTTGAAAATACAAGAATGCTAGGAAGTGAAAAATATTTATGTAACCGCCTCATTAGAGAACAAATCGAGATAGAAAGACGTCCTAGTTGCATTAATAAACGAGATGATGGAAAAGGTTTACCTAACACTTGGAAACCGTTATTAACTTTACCTCAGGATAGAAGATCTCCAAATATCCAACAAGTAGTACAACAAAATATGCAAAACAACATTACCATGATACCGATACGTAATGCTATTGGTTACTCTGGTCCAGCGACACGTTCAAGGTCAAAATCGCATAGAAACTAAAATTGTTATTTATTAATTACTTGAAAAAGCTGCGTGTTAGCGTGGCGAAACGTTGTAATTATTTAATAATTATTACACGTGTTTAAACCCCAAAGATTTTTTATTACAAACATGTTTACACGTGAAAGAATAAAGCATTAGATATATATATACAATAAATAAATAAATTTTATTTCACCATTTGCCAACGTTTCGACAATCATTTTGTCTTCCTGTAGTTAGGGAGGACAAAAATTATTGTCAGAACGTAGCCAAATGATGAAATAAAATAAATTCACAAAAGATAAAAATCCAAATAGCTTGTTTTTTTTTCAACTTTAAGAATATCTTGTTTTGGACATTAATCGAATTTCAATAAAATGTAGAATGTTTTTTGGAGAAACATGTGGCGGTTCTAGCTTATGATCAAGCTACAACCTCCGCAGCCAAAAACCAAGAAGGAAGCGTCATTTAGAAAAATTGTTTGCACAAGAATTAAGGGTTAATTAGATGCTGATTAACTTAAATTAGTTTGATAATAGAGCAGTTAATTAGCATCTAATTAGCTTTTATTAACTTCGTAATCGTATCACATAACACAGGGTGTAACGAAAATGGAGGTCATAAATTAAACCACATATTCTGGGGCTAAAAATAACTCGATTGGACCTAACTTACCTCAGTACAAATGTGCATGGAAAAAGTTACAGAATGTCAAACTTAATGAGAAATCTAAATCTGATCACAGTTTTGATGTACATTGTAGAGGCGCCACCAGCAGCACTTCGCGTACATTAAAATGTTCATAACTTTTGCCCCTCGGTATATTGGATTGTTGTTCGAAGATTTTCATTCCTTGACGTGATGAGCTCAAAAAAGTATACTTGAAAGATGTCGATTCATTCAACCGTTTCCAAAAAAATCGACACTTAATCTTCAGTTATTCGAATAACAAAAAATAAAGTATAAATGAATTTTTTTGTAAATAAGTAAGATTAAATAAAAATTTTGGGACCTGCGAATAACTTAAAAATTAATTTATACTTTATTTTTTGTTGTTCGGAATTTTCATAATGAAAAGAGGTCGTATCTCGATAACAACTGAAGATTCAGTGTCGATTTTCTTGGAAACAGTTGGCCGAATCGACATCTTTGAAGTATACTTTTTCCCACAAAGATTGGCTACATAAGTTGATTTTTTTAAATGGTGCACTCTCCATTTTGGGCCTACTCTGGTTCCTTTTAGTTTTCTTTCTTATATCCTAACATTTTATGTAATTTGTTTTGTAGTTTACGAGCAACAAATTGAAAACGATAAAAAAATTGTTTTGTACACCTGGAAAATAGTATATTATGCAACAAGTTTTATATAAGGACGAGCGAGCGTAGCTGATATGAATTACGCGCGTCAAATGTACGCCAAATTTCATGAGTTATCCGGCGGTGCAAAAATATACAGGGTGTTTTCGTTTAAACAAAATGAACATTGGTTGACTACGTTTTTCTGAATCACCCTATATATATATATACAGCAAATATTTTTAAAATGTGCAACTTTTAGTCTATTTGGGAAACCTGTTCACACTTTTCGGACAAGTAGTATGGAAGCCCATAATCGGACAATTACACACTAAATGGACACGTTGTATATGTAAAAAGTTTCACCTAGAGTTCCTTTCGGCCCCCTTGCACACAGAACGATGTTTTCTAACAAAAATACTACATACTATACATGATCATTGCAACTAATGATAATGTTAATTACCGATACCGATTGGTCACCAGTTATGCTGAACTATTTAAATATTCGACTAGGTGTTCTAAACACCTACAACAATAACAAAGCATTGATTTTCAAAAAAATATAAGGTGACGCTAAAAAACAAATAACCTGGAACTTAAAACAATAAAGAGTGGATTTTTAAAAATGGGAGGACGCTAAAAATGTGTTTTTGCGTTTCGATGTATTGTCTTATACCTTTTGGAACAATATTGAACGAACATAGAACAACCTGGAACAACTTATTTCAGCTTATTTTGCCGTACCTTTGTAAACATTTATTTTAGAGAATTGATAATTTGGAACAATGTTCACAACACCTAGAACAATCTAGAACAGTAAAATAAAAATGAATTTTCAAAAATGGTGGGCCACTGAAAAAGAGTGTTTTTTGAGTTTATTGTGTTGTTTTTTAGTTTTGGGTCTTATAACTTTGGAACAATACAGAAAAACACAGAACAATCTGGAAACAACTAGCAATTTATTTAATTTTTAAAAATGGGGGGCTAACTTGATCCAAGTTTATAATTGAAGCTTTATCCGGTACCGTATAAAAGTATGTACCACTTATCCACTAGTAGAATAATGAAATTACTTTGTTCTACTACAGGGTAAATAATCGAAAATAAAAAGCAACCATTCAACACCTTCCGATACTTCTTTGATTAATTGCAATGATTTTTGAGGTAACAGCCGCTGCCAAAGCGAAATGTCATTCTTTGGCGAAATCGAATTCTAAATGAAAGTGATTACGGGTAAAACGTTGTATTGCATTCGTATTCTAGTTGCGTTTTATCAATACGAAAGTTTAAACCGCAGATAATAAATGATTATCGACTTGCGATATTCGAAGCAATAGTAGAGTAATACTATCTACTGTAAAATCATGCACTTTATCTGCCCAATTTTTATCAACTTACCGATAGATGTATGATATTAAATGGGAATGATTGTCGTGCTGTCGAAAAGGTAAATTTCAAAAAGTCAAAGACATATTTTGGCGATTATTTATTTCATACGTAAAAATATGAAGTTTTTATCATTTTGACCAATAGCAATGCACAATTTTAACCAATTAACGTGTATTATACTGATTATTTCCTTCGTCTGTCAAATTTAAATTTTCCACCAATCACGTACTTGGAAACTGATTTGACGCAGCCAATCAAAACGAAATAAAGCGACTATTCACCTTGGTGGTAAATAGTCGACTATTTGATCATCGTCCACAATATTCACCTGAAGGAATTATTTTTTGACTCACGAAATAATCTTATTAAATATAACGCGACCTTGACAAATTAGCTACTATTTTATTGCTACTAAATTTCTCGTAATTTTACAATTTGTCTCGACTTAATTTTGGCATTAATAATCAAAATTAAGTTCTCGATCAGAATTGATCTTAAAGAAACTCGAAATTTAGATGCAATAAAAATAGTCGGCTATTTTGTCAATGTCTTCATTATATTACTGTCGATAAAACTGCATGGTCCTTGATAAAACGTTGTTTACATTTAACTGTCAAAGTTTATTGTATTTACCTTGATAGAACATTTTGATTCTCTTGAAATATATTAATTGTGTTATCAATTATTTAATATTTTGTTAATACGAGCAAAATCTGAATGGATGAAAAAAATAATCTTTTTCAAATACAACTCGTTTTTTCAAATTTTATTGATAAATTTTGTGTTTGCCACTTAAACAATTTTATTTTTAGGCAAAAACACTCAAACAAACCGAATAAGATCGGTTTGTTTTCGTGTTTTTTTCAAATAAAAAAGTTTTCGTGGCCAACAAAAAAATTATCGATAAAATTTGAAGGACTCGTGGTATTACTTTTGATAAAATTTTCTGTGCACTTCACTCGCTCGTCTCATAACTCAGGCTCGTTCGATAAAAAATCACTTAGTGACTTGAGAAAATAACGATTTTTTGACTCCACTACTTTAATTGCTTTAAACTCATTAAGATAGAGGTTTAGAACCAACGAAGTCGTTTGAGTAAATAAACAAATCTATAACACTAACCACGAAATACCAGCTATCGATAAACAACCTTAAGCATTCAACGGAATAACCAACAGAACACCAAAAACTTTACTCGGACACGTGTTTCAACAGCTAAGCTGTCATCATCAGCGATACCGATAGTTTTGGTGCAGTTTTTGGTGTTTTCTATTGGTTAAATAGACGCTGAGTTGGTGTTCCTTCATTTGATTCAACGGAATGGAAATCAAACTGCGGCGTCTATTTTAACGAACGGGAAAACACCAAAAACTGATGATAGCAAAGCTATTGAAACACGCGTCCAAGATAGGTTTTTGGTGCAGTTTTTGGTTGTTTTCCTGTAAGCATTGATTACACAGTATGATGCGTTGGTTCAATTAGACGATGTACTGGCAATATTAGAAAGAAAAGAAGTTCCAAAACCCTCACAAACACAATAAAAACATATATATTAATACAAGAACTAAAATAAAAATGGGAAATGAATATACTGAAGAAATTAAAACCACAAAAGGCATAAGACAAGGAGATTCTCTCAGCCCCATGTTGTTCAACATCTTTATGGATCAAATTATCGATGAAATAAAACCAGCAAAAGGGTACAGGATGGGTGCATCTAATTTTAAATATAGTATGTTATGTACTGATGACTGGCTTTATTAGCTGGACACTGAAGATAACCTTCAACGACTGTTATATAAAATGGTGACAACTGCAAAGAAATGGAATATGGAAGTATCGAAAGGAAAAACAAGCGATGACAATTTCCAAATTCCCCCTGCGCTGTAAGTTGGAAATTCTGAAGGAACCATTGTAGAACAGGTGATGTCCTTTACTTATTTGGGTGTGAACCTATCTAGCGAAAAGAATCTATTAAGGAAGTGCAACAACAAACATTTAAGGTCGCACGACTATCTGGTTACTTACAGATACTTTTTGGAAGAACAAAATATGTGGTAAAATTGAAAACAAAATGAGAATATATATGAGCTGCATACGACCAGTAATAACATATGCATCCGAAACTAGAGCTAAAACGTCTAAAACAAAACAGCTACCAAGAACAACAGAAATGTCTACATTTTATGATCAATCACCGGTCATACAGTAAGAGATAGAGTACCCAGTCAGGAAATAGACGACAGTGTGATATACAAGATATTACCAAGTTTATTAAAAGGCAGACGAAAACAATGGAACCAGCATGTAGAGAGAATGCAGGATACCAGATTGCTACGAAAATAAAGCCAAGGACACAAAGCCGCAAGGAAAGAGATGATGGGAAAACCAGTAAAAGATGGGCCCAAAGCTGGCAGTCCTCGTCTGTAGAAACACCCCATACAAGTCGAAGTTAAACAGGGCTGTGCCTAAAGTTGGAAAGAGAAAGAAGAAGGTTGGTGCTGTTTTTTTCCAGGAATTTTTAATTATCCCCTTATTAGAAGTTAATGACGTTCTCCGCAGTTGGATGCCACACATCCATACGTAAGTTTGAAGATTGACCTACATATTAGTAGCTAGTTGAAATGCACGAGAGAAAAAGTTCGGGAACCTTTGTCAAAAAATGCGTTCACATATATTTTGGTCGAGCCAACCTGTAGTATTGTTAACGAATATAAATGCTAATATTAGATGATCCATTTTATTTATTTTTATGTGCTAAGTTTTAACCACTCTTGGAAAAAGGTAAAGCTTATGTTTTACTGATGCTCTAATAGGGACTAACAAGTGATGCCACACTTCCTATGGAACTAATGAATTTAAGGTCATAAGATTGATGAATACAAAATGCTTTACGTCCAGACTTTGTAAGTCTATAGTTCTTTTCTCAACAACTTTTTTGAGGAGTTTTAAGTACTCTATAGAATGCATTTAGTGAATGGGAGAAGTGAGTAATCAATATACATTCAAGAAAAAAATCAAAGGCAAATTATTTTCAAAATTTGCATACAATATTGTATGAAATAAAGAATGCATTCAAATTTGCAAGCTTGGCAATGGTTAATCTTAATACTAGATGCGCACAAATATTTCTCTCCGTTTGCGTATATTGACTTGAAAGTTGTAGATCCAGAGTATCAAATCAAAGAGTTCTAACGGTATGTGAAAAGTGCCAGCCAATACTTGTCTATAAATTTAAAAAATTGGAATGACACCTATATCGGCCTTGGCCAATTTATTATTATGTAAACAACCATTGCTATGGTAAATGCACAGATGACTAGTAAGAATTTAATTTGAATGAAGAAAAATGCAAGTCTTACAAAGTACTGAACGACACACGGCCGATATGCATGAGCGTTAATAACTATATTAAATTTTGTCATAGCGTAATCTTTAATTTATATGCTAGTAGAAGAGAAGATCTAATACGTAAGTTGTATTTCAGTTCGGTATAATCAACTTCTTCAGCATCACTCTTCATCGATAAGTTTCTCAACATTATCTTCAAGATCATTCAGAGCATCTTGTCGTAATTGATCAAGCTCAAGTTTGATCTCCACTCTAATTCGGTAGATTCTTTCCTATATTGTGCTTCGTTGCTCACGATTCAACATAGATATGAACAAGCAGAAAAGTGGAACTTAGCGAACATCGTGGAGGTTATGAATGAGGAAAGGTGATCATTGTGAAAAGTGGCTGTTGTGATCAGCTCCACGTTTCGATCCACATTTTTTCGTCAGAGATAAATGGAAACAGAAAATTAGGTATATATTTTTAAAATAATCAGTTAAGAAAGTATTTTAATCACGACTAATAATTTAATTTGCAATAATGTACCTAACAAAGGTATTGCAAATGCGGCGATTTTGCGTATAATTTAGAATTTTGCGTATAAATTAGAAAAACCTTTAAACCGGCTTTTCCAGCGTAACTAACGATAATTAAATGATAAAGTTGTAATCAATTTGTAAAAAAAGTGTATGTATGTAATAACAAAAAAAATCGAATTTTCCTTAAAAAAGTTCAAATTTACATTGACCTTATAATTTTATAATTTACCCACAAAATTTTAAACGATCGGTGCACGTATTTGTATTAGTAAAAAGAGATTTGCCGGTTATTCAATCATCACAGAATTTCATCACGATCATTCCGTACTACTATTTTAGATTTGATCAAAAACTTGTAAAATCACATTCATGGATATATGTTGAGTTTAAAAAATAATAATTACCATGGTATAAATGATTAATTTACAAATTAAAACAATACATAAACAATATAGACTTGTTGACAATGGATTACATAATTTAGAAAATGAATAAAGAAAAAAAAACATAACGGGTTTTGCCATTCGCTGGTTTTGCATTATAAAATATACAATGTTATTTAGAAAGGTCGTAAAATTTGTTATAAGAACCTACAAATCATTATTATTCAACAATTAACAGGCACAAAAATTGGTCAGAAAATCAGTCGATGGTAAACATACCCGATTTCATGCATTGAAAAACTTTTGGAGCTTCCTCAGCAGGTATCCAAACTGGCTCCTTTCCTTTAATAACCTGTGACAATTCGTTTGTGTATGTAAAGTATGTACGAGGTGCCGATTTATTTAATGTTGTTAAGAGATTTTTTAATTTTGATGTAGCACGATTTGTCGCGGATGCCATTTTCGGCTATATGTTTTCGAAACGTTTGCACACACACGTTTAAATCAATTTAGTAAAGCGCACGTTAATTTATAATAGCTGATCACGTAAAAAAATGTCCAGTTATAGGCGTTCCTATTTAATCTACTTTAAAACGATTACTGAACGACGTGTTTACTGTTTAGTTAGTTGATGTATGTATTTCCTTGCGAACATAAACGTATTCTTTCTCTCACTCCTAAAATTATCATCTTTAGTCCCGCGTTTTTCATTGGTGCGGCATCTGTATGTTTCAAGTAAATGCTGTAACATGGTGTTATTCAAAATGGTTCATCGAAAACTAATGTTTCACGTACAAGGAGCTTTTCGAAAAGTTTCAACAACTTTATGTTACTCTATTGATGAGAAACGGCGTGCGGTGTGGATCCCATTTAGGCACTAGTACTTTACTTTTATCAAAGGAAAATGTATGTGTATAAAGCTTCCGCGACACAAAGTCCGCTTGTAACACTTGTTTTCTTTGCTATTACCAGAGCATTGCTATTACTCAACGTATTGTTTTACCTAACGGTTTAAAAATGAAATTATATACTTAGTTTATTCAGGTCAGTTTAGGTGTTATCAGAATTTCAAAAATATACAAGGTGTTCCATTTAAGTGCTACACTATTGCTATCTCGAGAACTATAAAAGATATAAAGTGGGTTAAATTAGCAAACAATTTATCTTAACCATAGTGTTTCTGCATAAAAAAATGTGTAAGATTCCGTTTTTACCTAGTCGATAACTTATCAGATACCTGAATTATAGAGGGTGTCTGAAACTGCCAGTTTTCAACTTCACTCTGTATTTCAAAAACGAAGAGCGATGATAAATCTGTCTGCGCCATCGTTTGTTTACAAAAAGTGACACAGGTTCGCGAAAACCCCAAAACTCGAACTGCAATAACGGAGATACCCTGCAAGTGTCGAAAACAGGACACCTGTACAGTTGGCCATACCGCACTAAAATATACACCTTTGATGAGCTCATAATAAAATATCATTTTGAGTATGTTATGCATTCTAAGTTATCGCTTAGATAACGATCTGCATTTAAACATTCAATCGTCGTTACAGTCATCTGTTGGCATTATTAGTTAATTCATTATCCGACGTTTTGGCTGCGGTAGAGCAGGCTTTTGAAAATCGGAATAATAAAGTTACTGACGAGCACTGAGTGGAATAAACTTAGATATTGAATCGGTTAAACATGGAAAAACAATTACATGGACGCGTCAATTAATAAAATAATTTAATTAAATACATAGAAACACACAATTTAATTCCTAAACTTGTAAATCTAATAATACAATCTCGATGCAGGCAATCTAGCTAGTTTAAGTGATCTTAACGATTCCAAGATATTAAATGTTCATACAACAATTAAAACGCTAAATATTTAATTCAATTTAATTCAATATTTATTTTGTCTTAAAATATACAATTTATAACAAAAGATTTGGTTTATAAACAAACTTAACTAGACCACAAAATAGAAAAAGACAAATACAATATTTCACTAAATTATAACCCAACAAATTCTGTTTCTTCTTTCACCCCCCACCCCACCCCTCTCTTTTCTATACTTTAAATATTTCTCTTTTCTTCTCTTCCATCACTTTCTCTTCTCCACCACCTCCCTCATCCATTGTTTTCCTTCCCCTTTCTCTCCTAGTAGTAACTTCCATTCCTTTTCCTTGTGTCTTGTTTTCCAACATCCCTCTTTATATGTATTATATGTTTCCATTCATCTCAACACAACCTGCATAATCTCTCCTCATCACTCTCATCCAATATTTATTTTCATTTTCTTCATTTCCATTCTAAACCTTGCAATAATTCTTATTTCATTCATTCCTTTTCCTTTTCTTATGTACCTTGGTGTCTTGTCTGTCATTATTTTTATGTATTTATCGTTATATTTTCCTCCCCTTTATTTTGGCCCTTCTTTTTCTGCTTCTGTGTCTTTATCTCTTGCAATTAATTCCTCTTTCATCTTTCTCCCCTCCTCTCTTAATTTCTTTATCTTCTCTCGCGTATCCTACTTTTTTATAGTAGTATTTTCTTCTTTCTTCTTCCCATATTTTACCTTCTGTACCTCGACCTCTTTTAACATTCATATAGTATTTCATTTCCTTCCTACTTCCCATTTTCTTCATACCTTACTGCAATTCTTCCTGCTTGTATCCTTATTTTTCGATTTCTAGCTCTTCTTCCACTATATACCCCGGTGTTTCCTTCTCTAGGCCTAACGTCCACCTCCAGTATTTCTCTGTATTTTCACCAACTCTTGCCATTTCCTCCAACCCCAAATCTCCGCTCCATACAGTACCACACTTCTTACCAACACTGAAACATCCATCTCCTTTTCTCTATATCTTTGCAAATATCCTTTCCCCTAACCCCCATACTTGTCCCACTATTCTATTTCCTTTCATTTTCATCTCTTTTATATGGACTCCATCTTTGTTATCATATCTGATATAGTATCGTAAGTGTCTATACTTGTCTACTCTCTTTACCTCCCCCGCACCATTTTTAAAGAAGCAACAAAGAAGTGTAACAGGCTGAGTTGGAAAGAAGTAGTTTTGTCATTTTAA